>JAQJVK010000005.1:46613704-47123993 GCA_035578135.1 Flexamia atlantica | reverse complement strand
CGGAGGCTATCAATTCGAAAATAAAATTTAGTTTTTCATTATTATTTTTTATATTTCAATGTCAAAATATGTCCTTACATGTAGTATCTGTGTGGGCAGTAGACAAAACAAAAACATGTTGATGTTATTAAAAGTTGAACCTTAAACTACCATACAGAACGTACAATAATACATATCAATATAAAAAAACAACATAAAACATAACTCTCTTTCTGGCATTTAAGAATCAAATACTCATGTTGATCTTAATTTTGGTGGAAATATTTCACATCATGTTAGCAAAGTAAGTATAAAAAATGCTCAATTTTTAACATTTCTTCTATCAGTTGTGTTGATAGTTGAGTGTCTTTGTTTCAGAGCCCACCAAATGTGTATGAAAAAGTACCTGAAGGAATAGTCCCAGGAAAGTCAAGGTTAAAATTTCATGTAAGTGGTCTTTATTTCAAAACATTGTTTGTGTCTTTGGTTCTTTTTAAAAAGAGGCTCTACTGTTTTAGTAAATAAGTATGTTAAAAGATAAAGATAAACATAAAAATAAATAATAGATTTTTATATCAATTTTTAATTGTAGTTTTATTTTCTGGCTTGTTAAATACAAAAATTTTAGACTCTCAGCACCATGGACCATGATATTAGGTTTCTTTAGCAACAGGCAAAACTTTTTAATGATAATAACTCCCGTCAATGTAGCCAGTATTGGCTAATAGATCCGTATTCTTGAATGGTTTAGGCCTTTATTAAGTTTTATTTGACAGCTAGAGAGATTTTAGCTAAAAGCTTAAGTTGCCTCAGACCATATCGTCTTTACAACCTAATGTAGTGAATGTTTATTTTCTGGATTAAAATCTATAAATTATTGTAGATTGTGTTCTTTTTTCTTTAATAGACAACTATTAAATTTATTTTCTTTGACCAAGTAATAACATATTTGTGTATTTCTTAAGTACATTTTATTATTTCTAGGAAGTTTTAAAATGTATTGTTATTCTGTTGCAAGGATAAAACGATTTGTATAGTTCTTTAGAGCCTGCTTTGGTATTGTTGGGCAGTATACCTCTGCGTCGTACTACTTTTTAAGGGACAGTTATTAAAAATGAATATAAGTAACAGTTAATTTTCTGTTCCTCCAGGTGGACAACTTGTTTATGCTAGGCTCGCCCTTGGCCGTGTTCCTAGCCCTGAGGTACCCCAGAGGCCAGCATGGCTATCATCTCTTTCCCCCCACCCTCTGCAACAGGCTCTACAATGTGTTCCATATATCCGATGCTGTGGCTTACAGGTAAGTCTATATCAAAAAGCTTTGCTTACAAGTTGACTTTCTTGCTGTACTTTGATAGAGAGGACAGTCTCACAGTTAGACTAGCATATCTTACTATTAAATTTGACTTAGAAAGATGGTACTGTGCAATGGAACTTTATGCTGAATGGATTTCACATTCCAAAGACCTGGGAGAGGTATCATCTGTCAATTTTCAACAGTAACATTTCTGGTGGTTTGAGAGAGACTAATATTATATAATCGTCCAGGAGGAATAGGGAATTTATAATTGATAGTTTTACTGGCCCTGGCCAACAAAAGTAACTAAATTCAGATCTTTTTTTTATCAAATTGATTTTGTAAAATGATAATAATTGCACTAGTGGAACTGAGTACTTGTTAATTTTTGTGAATTTATGAACAAAATATCAAATACCGTCAAAATTTTTTCTTTGTTTGGAATTCATTATTGGTGATAGTGATTTTATGTTTTGATTTTGATTTTTGCGGACATTTGCCATCACTGTTTAGTGAAATCAAGTTTCACAACATTTCAGAATCTGGAATCTGGTCCCGTCTTGAGATGGAAAAGAAACTAGAACTTGACAAGATCATCACACAAAGTCAGGAGAACTTTGATAAAAAAACATAGTTACAACCTGATTTTGCCCCTAGGCCTTGTTACAGGTTATTTATTTATTTATTTTATCGATAAACAAAAAATCCATCTTTGAAAAGGTGACTACAATTTTAAATTTTTAGCAGATAGCCGAATATTGTAGAATGAATAGCACTACATACAAATAGAGCTAATATAGTGAACAAGTGAGTGCATACAATACTATGATACACACATTAACATTGGTAACAATAAAACATTCTACCTAAATCTCTTATACAGAATGTAATTACAGAGCATTTCTTTAGGTTAATGGCCATATTGTTCTTGCGGCACCAGTTTGAGATTTCATCAAGGCTGAACTGGAGACGTCTGGAATCCTCAGTACTACTGATTTCTGCAGAGAGCTTGAAATCATCAGCAAACATTCATGTCCAGGATTAGCATATTGCCAGAATTTTGAATTAAGCTATTAGAAGTTACCCTGTTTGTTGACTCGAGTTACACATGTTAGTCAAAGGGGATTTGGGCCATCACATCAGTACCTAATATATTTCAATTGGCCACCGCAGGCTGGAGCCGCTGGTCGTGAGAGACTACGCGCGGATAGCGCCGCTGCGGATCTGGCCGTGCAACTGCCCGCACCGCGTGCCCTACAGCGACATGCCGCTGGAGCTGATCGACCCGCACGAGATCGGCCTGGCCAAGGAGACCAAGGAGGGCAAGGAGCCGGGCAGCGGCGGCCCGGCCACGGCCAACAGCACGCCCAAGGAGGAGAGCTCGCCCGCCGAGACTCCCGTCAGAGGTGTGTTAATGTCTTGTTACGAGTGTATTCAACTTTAATGAATTAATAATTTATCTTCTACTCTTATATCTTGTATGCTTGAAAGCACAGATGTTATAAGTGCTGTGAGGGGTTCCCTCTGGAAATTTTTGGCTAAAAAGTAATGTGCTTGTTATAGGTCATATAGCTTATATAAATCCAATTACCAGATAAAGATGAATTTGAGGTTATCAGATTTTAACTTGGGGCCTTATGGATTGCGAGGTTGCTAAAGTAATTGTGGATGAAAAATATAAAAATAAACAAAACTCATGATAGCTGTCCATGAGCAATATCTTATGTCTATAGCTGATCTAATGTCTTATGTTGTATATCAGCAAGAAGAGTAAAAAAATTATCCTGTGTGATTTTTTTTATCATCACCTGTTGAACAGTTCCAGTTGCATGGGTGTCTTTTCTATGCTCTTCTATTTTGTTATAACCTACCTTTAGGGCATACCACAAAACCTTTCCTTAGGGCATAAAACACCGCAATTGGAGCATTTACTCCCCAAGAGTGGGGTTGGGGGTGCTCCAATTTGTTTACCCAGGGAACTTGTTCAATATATTATAGAAAGAAAAGCCATTGCTAGAGTGCCAGAACATATGTAAAAAAAAGTTTTGAATGGATGTTGTTTTTGGCATCCAGACCCCCTCCCCAAAACAAAATGTATCATGGTATTTATGCTTCAATGTCATTATGCTGTGGTCATGCTAATAGCTCACTATTCCAAAATCCATGTCACATAGCTGTGGTGTCACGTTCGTCTAGTATGTAGATGGATGTTTAAAAAAGTCCCTAACCATGTTATCAAATCGTAAAAGTAACAATGACTGTACTGATGTGGTGTCATGTCCTTTGCGTCTGCCGATATCTGCCTGGGGTCGCAGTTAGATCGACTATTACCAAACATCGGCGGACATATGGTGGCTTGCACATGCGCAAATACCATTCACCTCCCCACGAGTGCCACCTCTCCCTCTCTCTTGTGACCTATGGACGCGCATCTGACAATATAATCGGGTTTGAGACCGTCACAGCAGATTTGGATGGACTTGGATGGATTTTCAGACGCAATGCCTCGGCAGTTTGACATCTAAAAAAAGTCCTTAATCAAAGAAAATTACTATTTTTGTTGGTTTTTCTATTTTTTCAATCAAATAGATGTTTATATATTTTTTTTATTTGTTAGTACAATTTTGGGAAAAATTTGACTATTATGAGAGTGTGTTGTCTTCCTTGGGAAAATTAACAACAATTTCCCTTGGACATAATACTGTTGTAGCGTGATTTCCATTGTACTATCAAAGTCAAAGTCAAAATTTCTTTATTCAGACATACATGACAAGATGTACATGAATGGTGTCAGGAAAACATTTCAAAATAAAATAAAACTAAATATACAGTAACAAAAAATAGGCCTAGCCTAAAAATGACAAAATTAGATTTTTACTTATATTTTTTACTTGACAATCTTAAAAACTCTTCCAGGGAGTATAAAGGGTTTTCAATTAAAAGTCTATTTAATTTTTTCCTAAAAACATTATGATTGTTGATATTTTTAATTTCAATAGGGAGATTGTTAAAAAAATTGATTCCTGCATATGTTGGCTGTTTCGTAAAGAGTTCTGTTCTATGGATTTCTAGCGTAAAATTATCCCGGTTTCTTGTATTATGGTTATGAATGTCATTTAACTTTTTAACTCATTATTATTATGTTTTACATGCATAATTGTTTGAAAAATGTATAAACTAAATACTGTCAAAATTTTGAGTTCCCAAAATGTTTCCTTACATGACTCCTTGTACCCCATCTTCAGCATAACTCAAATCGCTCTTTTTTGTAATTTTAAAATCTTATTTAAATTATTTTTTGAGATACCTCCATACAACAAAAGACCAAACTGAATATGGGAGTGCATATGTGCATAATACAGCAACAGAGAAGTGTTTAACTCACAATAGAATGACATTCTTCGAATGGCATACAGCCCAGAACTTAATTTGTGACAAACATGATTGATATATTTTGATTAGGATTTTTGCGGACATTTGCCATCACTGATTAGTAAAAACCAAGTTTCACAACGTTTCGGGATCTGGAATCTGATCCCGTCTTCAGGTGGAAGAAAACTTAGAACATAACAAGATTAGTAACACATAGCCAGGAAAACCTGGAGAAAAACACAGCTAAAACAGAGAACTGTAAAAGCAGTCACGAAAACAATAAGCTGAAAAGAAAAACAATACACAAAATAACACAGGAATCACAAGTATCAAGAATCACCAGGCAGGAGAGAGCACGTCCACACCCAATCAGAGCTGAGCTGAGACTGGTGGGAGGAAAGCAAATGGCGGCGGCAATGGAAATGGCGGCGCCCACAGCCAACCAAATCACGCTGCGCTACTGGTGGCGAAAACCTGAAACAGACACATGTGATATGCAAATTCCGTGTGTCTGTTTGTTAGTTAATTTTTAACCTGATTTTGCCCCTTGGCCTTGCTACGGGTTAACATGTTATGAGAATTTTGAACAGAATTGTTAGTAATTACCCTATTTGCTGACACTTTATTTTCCCTGTCTTTCAATTCTTTGTTTAATATTGGTAGCCATACTGGCCTTATTTCAAGTGAAGATTGACTGATTGGTTGGTCTGCTAGTTTTATGTATGAAGCTTCAATTAGTTTTCTTTTGAAAAAATGAGGTTCGCGGTGTACTATTTTTGCTTCGTCAAAATTCATCTGGTGATTTTCAGACCAGCAGTGTTGAGCAATTTTTGATTTATCCACTAAGCCCTTCCTCGTGTTATCTTTGTGTTCTTTGATTCTAACATTTAAAGGTCTTTTTGTCTTGCCATAATACGGCCTAGAGCAACTAATGCAGTTTATTCTGTAAACACAGTTTTTTTATCCCTGAGTGCCATTTTTTGGTTTGGTTTTTACGAGACATTGCCTAAGAGTGTTTTGTGTCCTAAACGCGGTTCTAACTTTGAACTTCCTAGCAACTCTTCTAATTTTTTCCGATAATCCCGGCACATAAGGGATTGACATAGGAACGAATTTTTCAGTGTTTTCTGACTCATTCTGTTTAGCCCTACGGGTTTTGCACTTTCTTATTACGGATTGAGGGTATCCATTCTTAGCCAAATCTTGCTCTACTTTTTTGATTTCCTGATTTAATCCATCTTGATTTGAGCAAATGCTCTTTGCTCTGTCAAATAGTGAGTAAGCTACCCCTTCTTTGACAGATTTTTGATGGTTTGATTGAAAATTTAAGTACTGCCCTGTGTGTGCCTTTTTTCTGAAAACAGTTGTCCTAAGCGTGTCCCTATCCTTTTCTACGCACACATCCAAAAATGCTAGTTTGTTTTGGACTTCCTTTTCCATTGTTAGGCGGATGGAAGGAGAAATACTGTTAAGATGCCCTAAAAAGTCTTTTAGTTCATCGTCTCCATGCGGAAATACCACGAAGGTGTCATCGACGTACCTCCACCAAATCTTCGGTTTGAGTTGAGCCAAAGACAAAGCCTTTTGCTCAAACTCCTCCATAAAGATATTAGCAAAGATAGGCGACAATGGCGACCCCATGGCCATCCCCTCATCTTGACGGTATAATTTACCCTCTAGTTCAAAATAGTTACATTGAGTGCATAATTCAAGCAGTTCCATAATGACGTTAACAGGAAGTTTAGTACGTTCAGTTAGACTTTCATCTTTTTCGAGCCGAGACTCGATTATTTTTAAGGTTTCAGGAACTGGGACATTCGTGAACAGACTTTCAACATCAAAACTAACCAGCTTATCCGTCTCAGCCAGCACTATGTCCTTTGACTTTTCAACGAAGTCTTTAGAATTTTTTATGTACGAGTCAGTTTTTCCTACCAATGGTTTTAGGATGTCCAGGAGGACTTTAGACAGTTCCCTACACGGTGAGTCGCGAGAGCTAATTATAGGCCTAAGAGGTACATCAGTTTTATGAATTTTAGGTAACCCATACATGTGTGGGATTTTCGAGTGATGCGGTGTTAAACGAGTTCTTTGTTTATCAGAAAAAAACTGTTTATGCTTCTTAAGAAAGCTTGCAACTTTACGCTCGAAACTTTCTGTAGGATCTTTATTTAGTTCAGTATATTTACCAGCTTGGAGAGTTTGCAATATTTTCTCTTTATATGTTACTGTGTCCAAGACAACAGTAGCGTTTCCTTTATCCGCGGGCAATATTTTGATAGTATCATCTTTCCCAAGGATAGATACTGCCTTGATTTCCTCTTTCTTTAGGTTGGGCTTTGGGACAGGAATTTTATTCAGTAAGATGCTGGCCTCGCACCGAAACTGATCCCCCTGAGTCTCAGGGAGCTGAGACACAGCGGACTCAATCCCCGTAACAAAGTCAAGCGCCCTCACTGATTTAGGCACAACAGAAAAGTTCAGCCCTTTAGACAAAACGGAAATTTCATTTGAATTTAAATTTTGTGAAGAAAATTCACAACCTGATTATTTGCATCATTAAACTGTTCATCATTTTTAGAGTTATTACTAATTTCGACAGGTCTTAATTTTTCTAGCTTTGATTGTTGTCTGGATTTAATATCAACCGATTCTTTGTCAAACCTATTTTGGATGCTTTCAAAAATGTTCTGAAACTCAGAACCAATTAAAGTTGCCAATTCAGATTTCTTATTTTCAATACTGATTTTGAGGGTTCTCTTTTCCGTACGATGAAAGTTTATTCTTTCAATTAGGAGAGATTTTGAAGCTGCAGACATTATTTTGCTGGCTTTAAAACTACTAAAAGGAGGTTTAATTCTGAAACTCTGCGGTATTAGATTTTCGAGTTTGCACTTAGTGAGAAAAGTTAAATGGTTGGTGTGCCTAGCCAACTTTAGGTGCATTTGTTCAAGTTCACTTAATTGATTACTTACTCCGGGTCCGTACCGAGAATCAATTCTTTGTTTGAAATTCATTGTTGGTGATGGTGATTTTATATTTTGATTAGGATTTTTGCGGACATTTGCCATCACTGATTAGTAAAAAACAAGTTTCACGACGTTTCGGGATCTGGAATCTGATCCCGTCAGAGTCCGCTGTGTCTCAGCTCCCTGAGACTCAGGGGGATCAGTTTCGGTGCGAGGCCAGCATCTTACTGAATAAAATTCCTGTTCCAAAGCCCAACCTAAAGAAAGAGGAAATCAAGGCAGTATCTATCCTTGGGAAAGATGATACTATCAAAATATTGCCCGCGGATAAAGGAAACGCTACTGTTGTCTTGGACACAGTAACATATAAAGAGAAAATATTGCAAACTCTCGAAGCTGGTAAATATACTGAACTAAATAAAGATCCTACAGAAAGTTACGAGCGTAAAGTTGCAAGCACTCTTAAGAAGCATAAACAGTTTTTTCTGATAAACAAAGAACTCGTTTAACACCGCATCACTCGAAAATCCCACACATGTATGGGTTACCTAAAATTCATAAAACTGATGTACCTCTTAGGCCTATAATTAGCTCTCGCGACTCACCGTGTAGGGAACTGTCTAAAGTCCTCCTGGACATCCTAAAACCATTGGTAGGAAAAACTGACTCGTACATAAAAAATTCTAAAGACTTCGTTGAAAAGTCAAAGGACATAGTGCTGGCTGAGACGGATAAGCTGGTTAGTTTTGATGTTGAAAGTCTGTTCACGAATGTCCCAGTTCCTGAAACCTTAAAAATAATCGAGTCTCGGCTCGAAAAAGATGAAAGTCTAACTGAACGTACTAAACTTCCTGTTAACGTCATTATGGAACTGCTTGAATTATGCACTCAATGTAACTATTTTGAACTAGAGGGTAAATTATACCGTCAAGATGAGGGGATGGCCATGGGTTCGCCATTGTCGCCTATCTTTGCTAATATCTTTATGGAGGAGTTTGAGCAAAAGGCTTTGTCTTTGGCTCAACTCAAACCGAAGATTTGGTGGAGGTACGTCGATGACACCTTCGTGGTATTTCCGCATGGAGACGATGAACTAAAAGACTTTTTAGGGCATCTTAACAGTATTTCTCCTTCCATCCGCCTAACAATGGAAGAGGAAGTCCAAAACAAACTAGCATTTTTGGATGTGTGCGTAGAAAAGGATAGGGACACGCTTAGGACAACTGTTTTCAGAAAAAAGACACACACAGGGCAGTATTTAAATTTTCAATCAAACCATCAAAAATCTGTCAAAGAAGGGGTAGCTTACTCACTATTTGACAGAGCAAAGAGCATTTGCTCAAATCAAGATGGATTAAATCAGGAAATCAAAAAAGTAGAGCAAGATTTGGCTAAGAATGGATACCCTCAATCCGAAATAAGAAAGTGCAAAACCCGTAGGGCTAAACAGAATGAGTCAGAAAACACTGAAAAATTCGTTCCTATGTCAATCCCTTATGTGCCGGGATTATCGGAAAAAATTAGAAGAGTTGCTAGGAAGTTCAAAGTTAGAACCGCGTTTAGGACACAAAACACTCTTAGGCAATGTCTCGTAAAAACCAAACCAAAAAATGGCACTCAGGGATAAAAAAACTGTGTTTACAGAATAAACTGCATTAGTTGCTCTAGGCCGTATTATGGCAAGACAAAAAGACCTTTAAATGTTAGAATCAAAGAACACAAAGATAACACGAGGAAGGGCTTAGTGGATAAATCAAAAATTGCTCAACACTGCTGGTCTGAAAATCACCAGATGAATTTTGACGAAGCAAAAATAGTACACCGCGAACCTCATTTTTTCAAAAGAAAACTAATTGAAGCTTCATACATAAAACTAGCAGACCAACCAATCAGTCAATCTTCACTTGAAATAAGGCCAGTATGGCTACCAATATTAAACAAAGAATTGAAAGACAGGGAAAATAAAGTGTCAGCAAATAGGGTAATTACTAACAATTCTGTTCAAAATTCTCATAACATGTTAACCCGTAGCAAGGCCAAGGGGCAAAATCAGGTTAAAAATTAACTAACAAACAGACACACGGAATTTGCATATCACATGTCTCTGTTTCAGGTTTTCGCCACCGGTAGCGCGGCGTGATTTGGTTGGCTGTGGGCGCCGCCATTTCCGTTGCCGCCGCCATTTGCTTTCCTCCCACCAGTCTCAGCTCAGCTCTGATTGGGTGTGGACGTGCTCTCTCCTGCCTGGTGATTCTTGATACTTGTGATTCCTGTGTTATTTTGTGTATTGTTTTTCTTTTCAGCTTATTGTTTTCGTGACTGCTTTTACATTTCTCTGTTTTAGCTGTGTTTTTCTCCAGGTTTTCCTGGCTATGTGTTACTAATCTTGTTATGTTCTAGGTTTTCTTCCACCTGAAGACGGGATCAGATTCCAGATCCCGAAACGTCGTGAAACTTGTTTTTTACTAATCAGTGATGGCAAATGTCCGCAAAAATCCTAATCAAAATATAAAATCACCATCACCAACAATGAATTTCAAAAAAAGGAATGATTGATATGCTGATTCCATGTTAGTTGAGTGCCTATAATTAATCCCAAAAACGTTACACTTTCTTTTCTTTCTAAGAAATTTTCTTCTACTTCTAAAACAAAACTATTTTTGTTCAATTCTTCTGAAAGTTTATTTTTTAAATCAAATATTAAATAATTTGTTTTATCTGCATTTAATATAAAATTTTTACTTTTAAGAAAATTGGAAGTTAACTGCAGAATATGTTCTGATGAATTTTGAGGAGATGAAAGATTTTGCTCCGAAACCTTCAAGGTCGAGTCATCTGCATTAAGACAAATTTGATTATTACTATTTAATTGTGCTAGTCTATCACCCAATCCCCGATAATAGCAAATGAAAAGAAGTGGCCCTAGAACTGAACCCTGAGGAACCGAGTACTGAATTTCTTTGAGTTTTGATTTAAACCTCATGACTGAATTATTGATTGTGCTGGTTATTTCAACATATAGTTTTCTCCCTGTGACAAATGACTTAAACCAGTTTAAATATACTCCCTGGATTCCACATTTCTCCAATTCATTTATTAATCTAACATGGCAGACTCTGTCAAAAGCATTACTAAGATCAATTAGTAGAGCCAATACTTTTATTTTTAAATCTAAATCTTTTACTACACTTTCTATAAACGAAGTAGCTGCAGTAACTACTGATCTCCCCTGCCTAAATCCATGCTGGTCTTTATCTCGGATATTATTTTTTTCTAAAAATTCTCATAGTCTACTATGCATACATTTTTCAAAAAACTTTGAAAATGTCGGTTGAATTGAAATGGGGCGATAATTTACAGTCTCATGAGGGTTACCTTTCTTAAATGTTGGAATGACTTTTGACAATTTTAGTTTCTCAGGAAATAACCCTGAAATAAATTAAGCATTTACAACATGATCCAATGGTTTCACTAAGTAAGAAGAAGCTGTTTTTATCACCTTTATTGGCACTTAATCATATCCAAATGATTTTTTATTTTTGAAATTGTGAATTATTTCTAACATTTCCATATCATCAACTGGATTACAATAAAATTTAGGCTGGGGAGAGTTGTCAGGTAAAGCATTCATTTTTGTGAACTCCTGATCCAGTACTACCTCAGAGTCTACCATATTTATGTAATAATCATTAAAGATATTTGCAACTATTTCTGGACTTGACTCAATTTTTCCGTCATCTTTATTTTTTATCGAGATTGTTTTGAATTCATTTATCTGCACCTTGCCTAAGTCATTATTTATAATATTCCAAGTTGTTTTTGTTCTATTGTCTGAATTATGTATTACATTTGTATAGTGTTTTTTCTTTGCCGGATTTACAGTTTTCTTAAATTTCTTTTTTTCATTCCTAAACAAATTCTTCAAAAATACACTTTTTCTTTCTCTTAGTTGTTGACCTACAAAAATTAAATTTTCCCTCTCTTTTTTAACATCCTCTGTTAACCAATTTATTTTATTGCTGCAGTTTTTTAACCTAAGTAATACATGAAAATATTATAAAATACATCAAACTTATTTTCAATAGTTACATAATACAACTCAGTCCAATTTTCATTTTCCAAGAATTTCTTAAATATTTTCAAATTTGATTCATTAAAATTTCTTTTAAAAACAGTCAAGTTTGTATTATTATGCTTAACAAGTTTTTTGATTTTTTTGGTTGTAATCTGGAGTAAGATACCATCGTGATCTGAAAGGGCAGTTACTAAGGAACTGGCATTACAACATTCATTAGGCAAGTTTGTTAAAAAATTATCTATTGCAGTAGACGAGTGCTCAGTAACTCTTGTTGGTACATTTATTAAATATCTAACCCATAGCTACTAATCAAGTTACAAAAACTTTTGGTTACCTTGTTTCTATTCAAAAAATTTATATTAAAATCCCCTGCTATGACAATATTTGTATTTATCTTTAAAAGTATGCCCATTAATTCATCTAACTTATCTAAAAATATATAATCGTACTTCTTTTTTGGCGATCTATACAAACCACAGATCAATAACTTACTTTTTTGAATAACAAATTCTGCAACACAAAACTCAAAAACTTTTTCTTGGCAAATATTAGTGATATCTGTTCTTCTAATTTCCCTACAATCTGACCCATTTTTTTGCAAAAAGTGCAACTCTTCCCCCTGCTATTTTTTCTCTTGCATAGTAAGAGACTAATTTAAAATTAATAAGCCTTTGATCTTTTATGTTATGTTTTAAGCACTTATTTTCTGATAAGACTACTACATTTGCCTGCAGCTCATCAATTGTTATCAATAGAGGATCTATTCTGGACTTCAAATGTTCAATATTTTGGTGAAAAATACTTATTGTTTCAATGTCTCTGTCAATGGTGGTATTACCTGATTGCTGTTTACAATTAATACTTGGTGAACATGACTCACTATCAGTTATAATTGGTTTAAGGGTGGAAACTGTGTCATACTTTCTAAAAAAATGTTACTATCTTTACTGGTTTTCGAATTAAAACTATCTTTACAACTATCCTTACAACTTCCCTCATCACTAATACTATTGGACAATGATTGGCTCACATTTCTAATATTATGCTGACTGATACCACTGACTCTAATCACTTGATCACTGAGCACATCACTCACATCCCCATTGACCTTATCACCCCCCACACTGTTGAAGACTGTTGGTGACTGCTGTGGTGTCATCTGTGGTGATGGCTGTGGTGATTGCTGTGTGGTGATTGGCTGTGGTGATTGCTGTGATGGTGTCATTGGAGATTTCTGTGGCGATAGAAGTAGCACAGAGGACGATGGTGAGTTGCAGGCCTCGGTCAGATTTGATGGAGAAGTATTTGGTGTTATTGTGCTGTTCAGTGGTGCATCACTACTTATGTTAGCTTATGTTCTTCAGGGCTAGCGGTGATTTGTTCAAAATAATGGTTGATTATTGTCTGCTTCAGGTATTTTACGAAAGAAAAATGTGATAAACCATTATAGAGCCTGTTACTTGAAGATTCACTGCATGTGACAATTATTATAGAGGCACCAGTACTTCTTTTAAATTTCATCAAATTTGATATAAAATGTGGCACAGGAACACGGTCCCTCACTCAACCCATCGGGGAACAGATGAGGGTCTTCAGGTTTCGAGCTTTAAAGTCATCACACATTTGAAGAAAAGCGATGTCATAGTCTTTCAGGTAGTTTGGATGGTTAGTAGCATTAAGAAAATATTTAGGTTTAGTAACTGAATTGTACACTGTTGCTTTGGATTTTGTGTTTTGATGACATAAGTTGCTGCCACAGTAATCTTGATTTCCGGGCCACCCAAATTTCTCCCTAAACTTGACTGCGACACCATGACTCATGTGTTTTTCAGCATTTTCAAAATCTTTGGAAATGCAGTGGGAAAATCCAACTTCCAAGTTATTTGAATACTGGTCTATGATGTCACTCATATCACTTTCAATTACTTTCAGTGTGGTTTGTGCGTCCATTATACATTGCTTCATATTTAGTTGCAACATTATAGCATAATCAGCTATCCTTCTGCATAGAACCTGTTTTCCCCACTTATTCAGATGTTGGTCATGCTTTCTAAAAAAATTACTTTTAAAGTCACTTATGCTTATTATGTTTAGGTTTAACTGATTTAGCTCATAATTAACTTTGTATATTGCTTTGTTGATTGGACAGTCCCATGGCAAGTCATGTCGGTGAAACTGCGTTATGAAAACAACATTTGTGTGACTGTTATCTAAGGCAAAATTACTTAATGAGTCAGTAATGATTTTACCTGTATTTTGTTTATCATCTGTGACATCACTTATGTCGTTGGCACCAGCAATAATAACAACGGTATCATTTTCTGACAAACTTATAATGTTCTCACCAGCCTTCTCCAAAATATGATTAACTCTGCCACCAGCGCTAGCCCACACAAAAGTTTCTATATGCTTAGGGAGCAACGCTTCCAAATAAAGCGCTAGGTTTTTTCCATGGCTATCCCCATAAACAAGGACTTTGTTCGTTTCCTGTTTACCTGTGGGAATTGATTTTTGATTTCTGCTTGATTTTGATTGACGTGGTTCCTTCATCACAGTTTCTCTATCCAATTTAGAACAATCTTCATTTTGTTTATGAGTCATCGACTTCTGAATGTTAGGTGTACTTACTTCAGTTTCGGGATCAATGTTTGTATCATCCTCGAGTTGATCGATGCTCAAAGGTAAATATCTGTTACTTAACAAAAGGCCATTTAGGTTTTGATTGCCCTGTTGAACAGTTTTATGTCTTGAAGATCTTTTTTGTGGCTTCATGGTGTAGGTATCTGGTCCTGGTCTAGAAGCTGGCGATTGACATGTCAGCTTGGGTGTTTCCAAATCAACTGTTACTGGTTGTGTTAAGGTTGGGGAAGGAATATGGTACATCATGGCAGTGACTGTATCAGGGCTGAGTTTTGAATAGTTATTATTGTGGAGAAACAGCGCAAGCTGGGCTCTCTTTGTTAGCACCTCGCTTTCTGTAATTACTGGCCAGACAGTGTTTGAGTCACTCTTTAGTTCGTTGGTTATACCTTCTTTTATGTACTGAATAAGTATGTCTGTAAAAATCAACATGTACACTCCGCAATCTACACGGTTAGTTTGTTGAGGTACACGCACCTTGTAAAAAGAAGTGAGCTCTCCCAACCCCAAATGCTTGGACATTTTATTAATAATTTGTTGAGCATGGACTAGGTTATAACTTCCATTTGAATCAAAATAATATAAATTATTGTGTGACCTTTCAAACATTAGCAGACTCCAGTGGGATCCCCCAACTTTTTCAGCTGCCGGAGCGTCATTAATTGGAAATAATATGTATGACTTTTTGTCCAAACATAGTGGTTTGACAAAAAACTCTGTGTCTTCTGAGGTTTTAATTACTTGAGTAAGTACTGGATTCATCAAATGAATATCATCTTTTAACACTTTTGAGGTTAGCATATCATAATATAGCAACACTGAGCCGTCTAAGCCACTTTGATTCCATAACAGACAGACAGATTGACAGGAGATCTGACGTACCTGTTTCTGCATCTACAGTTTCCGCCTTCATTCTTGTGAGTGGGGTCTGTGGATTAGAGGTTTGGGTGTGAGCATGAGCGGTATTTGAAATTATTACTGTATCACTTGGAAAGCAACAAGTTTGTCACTAAAACATTTGATGACAAATGTGTTAATATATTTTTATTTTGAACGGTAGTGGTTGAGTAATTTGGTTTTTTTTCTTTGGTGTTAAGTTGACAGCAGGTGAGTTGCTTACTTTTTTGGTTCTTGTTTTAGGTGTAAGCTTTTTATTTCTTCCTGGATAGTCAAGCTGTGAGGCCTCTTCAAGTGCTTTTTTTAATAAAGCATTTTTAGATTTTGGGTTGCTATACTTTGCCAAATTTTCCAAGTACTTAAAAATTGATGAGGAAGTACAGGTGCCATAATCATATGAACCAAAGAAAAAACACTATAAACAATTTTTTTATTTTTCTCTTCAATTTTTTCTATTACTCCAGGCCAAGCTGGACTATATTCCCTTAATACACAAATAACTGATATGTTTGCAGATCGAGGCTGGAGCATTTGGAACCTGGTGCGAGGAGGAGCCAACAGAAGCGCTGATGGGGCCGCCTCTCCTCAACCGTTGGACTCCCCCACTCGAGGTAAGGCACTTCAAAGTAAGGAACCGGAAAATATCTAGCATGATTTTTTTGTGTTGTTTGTTGGCTTAATTGGTATTGACTTTTTGGTTTAGGTGGATATTATTTAAAAAAAGTTTTAACTAATTATCATGGTCAGGGCCTGATAAACCCAAAATAGATACTTTTCCTTATTCGTTGAATGGATTTAAAAAAATAAAACTAGAAATTCCCATGCTCACTTTTGGGTGAATACGGTGTGAGGAGTAGTATGATTTCTTATCTGTCATTTGTCATTATGTATTTTGATTAGTGTTAGAACTTCAGAGTCAATTGTAGCCTGCAGTAGTATGACTGATATTGCTTCAAGTGAAAAGAAGAAAACAAGTGGTTCAGAACACCTTTAAGGACACAAGAATGCACTAAACAAGAGGATGTATTTATGCGTAAGGTTGTTAGGCTTGACATGTTTTTTGTTGAGCCTAAAAGGTACATCTAGTAATGAAGATTGTTATGATGAGTCGCTATATCAGTCAGATGTTGTAGAAAAGAAAAGCAGTGGGGGTGTAATTTGCCACAGTGTATGTTAAATAAGCATCACCGACAGCTGCAAATTGTCCTTGAAAATGTAACTGATTAGTCTGGACTTACTCACTTTTGTTATTATTATCTTTGTGTGCAAGGACCTTAGTTACTGGATAAAGTATTTAGTTAATTTCCAAAATGTAGTTTTTTTTACAGAAGTACTTTTAGAGGAATCAAATTTGCAATTTCGTTATATTTAAGATACATAAATCACAAATAGTCGTGGTGTGGGTAGCAAAGGGGTGGAAAGGGGGTCGAAGGGAAGGAAAGGTGGTCGCCAAATAAACTCATGCCTAGGGGCGCCACACCCCCCCCTGATTATGGTATTATTTGGTAATTATGATCAATTACTGTAAATTGTTTTGCTGAACTGTGAGTCAAACATGAAATAATGATGTTATACAAAAAAATTACAAAACTTTTGAGGATTGATTGAAAGGTGCATTATGATAATATTTGAATATTAGTTTACATAATATAACCCAAATTAAACAGTTTTGTACCATTGTCCAACACAGAGAACACAAACAGTAAATCTTACCATTAGGGTTTATCATCACTTTATTGAAAACTAAAATTTGTAAAGTAAACAATCAAACATATTTTTATTTAAGGTAGGTAATAGTTTACGACTTTGATTCATTTCAGTAGCTGACATATAACTGTCTATTCTTTTGTGATAAAGAAACAAGTTTAATGCCCAAAAGGTTCAGTGTTAATTTTTTTAGTCAATGGGATTTTTTTATTTTGTTTTTGAAGTTTTGATAAGCTTGCCCTTGGCTGTAAATTAATGTATGCTTTTTTCTTGGAAAACACTTATTACATCTCTAACTAATTTTGCAGCTGATCAAAAAGTTACTCCTGCTGAAGCCTTTTGTTTAAGACTCCTTATGAAATTGAACTCTTTTCCTCAAAATGCTGGTTGTAAGTACAGTTTCTCTTTGGTTGTATGAGATGGGGTGCAGTGGTTTAGTGCTTGGGATTCATTATCATCACCATCACAGGAGTCAATTGTATTTTCATGTTGTTTTGCGGTGTAGCTTTTTACAGTGCAATATGGCTTTCAGGGCTCCCAAGTAAGCTTTGTTCTGGTGTGATAAAACTAAAGAGTGGTTAATTTATGCACTCTCCCTCCTCCAATACAAATTAAACAAAAGTAATGTTTTCATAAAATTTGTAACTTAAGTTTTTTGTGCGATTTTTATTTAATTTTCTGAAAAGGTTTTTTTTATGTCTGCATAAGTGTCTGTGTTGATGTATATAGTGCTAATGACTGTAGCGCACTTAGGTGAAGTGTGATGTGCAAGAACAGTCTCCTATATCTCCACGTAGTTTTAATGTTTTGGAGTATTAATATTAGATTTTAGGGGTCCAAAACCTTTTAGAGATTCTTATATTCTTTTACTCACAATCCTTTAAAGTATGTCTAAAATAATTTAAAATAATAAAAACTAAATATAATTTTCACTACAATTTTATGTTTTGAGGTCACTGATTCAACACCACTAACCAGCCATTCTTTGGAAATTCCAGTTCCATTCCATTTGTGGGCTCATGTTAACACAGTTCTATTGGAAATTTCGTAATATTCATTAAATGAAACATTATGAGTCCAACATCCATCTTATATGTGAACATTATGTTGTAGTTTTTGGTAATTGAAGGGTCCCCCGTAAAACGTTCTAAATGACAAAAACCTAGTTTTGAGTAATCAAGCGTTGAAAGTTGAATTCTAAAATTTGTGTGTTTTTTCAAGGTTAGAACTTATAATCACATATAACTTTTTAAAACCCAATTTATAACATCACAATATAGCCTTATGTTACATTTTTACTCGAAATTAAGCATTTTACATCATTTTACATGAGTTTTTGGGGGTTATAACGTTCTAAATGACTGGCGCTTGAAATGTTCTCTGTCGGACTGCTCTCCTGCTTTAAAAATAAAACATCAGGGAGTGTAGTAATACCAACATAAATGAAAATAAAACCGAATATAAAACAATTTTATTGATATAAATGTACAAAAATGTAAAGTTGTTACATAACGTGATACGTCATTTCGCAAAAAAAGTTATCCAAATGTGGTGCTTAAAACGTTATTCTACTACTTCTTTTGGGGGCAATTTCCAGGCCTTGGCTTATTAGTTTTTGAAATATAGGGTAATCCTACTTTTCTATATTCCTTTCTGGAATTACCCTTCCACTTTCCAGTATTTTCTTCGCATGTTTTATTTTTATTTACGCGATTTTGGTCACGGGGCGACAACACGCCGCCCAGCAGGGAGTCCATCTTTCAGCGAATAGAACGTTATTCCCCAAAAAGTCTGTGTAGTCCCGCGAAGTACGCCAACTTTGACAGACAAAATCAGGGCTGCCAACTCAAATTTCTTCAAAACAAAATATACCACATTGTAGTTCGTGTCCTAGAGAACCTTTTTCACTGAATATCTCCGATTTTGAAATTTTGTCACTTAGAATGTGTTACGGGGGACCCCTTCAATTGAAAGACGTACAGCTAGTCTTTCAAATGCTTGGTTAGCCTGAGGGCTGTTAAACTTTACTCAATGGCTTTATTGTATTTGTTTTGGTAAGTTTGATCATAGTTTTTAGATATTTATAAACTCAGAAAGATATACAAATGAGAATTCTCTTTCAAAACTCTACATTGTTTATTTTTTGAGTAATTAAAAAAAATAATGTTAGCCTAGGAAATTGATAGTTTGGAAAGATTAAAAATCTTTTTTTACGGTAAATTCAGTTCAAATATCTTTATTCATTAAGTAATTAAATATTACTTTGAATCATTGTGTCAAAGAACAGAAAGTACAATTTCATAATAATCTTATATCTAGAAGGGAAAAATACAATGAAAAACTCTAAGAAATACAATAATTTCTTAAAGGAAAATTGACAAATTTTAATAGCACCGGTAACTACTGTAATAACCATCAAAAGAATAAATTGCTTTACCAATGAGATAATCTTTTAAGTTTTCTTTTAAAGGTTCTCAAGTTTTGTTCTGATTTAATGTTTCGTGGAAGATGATTGAAGACTTTATTTAGATCTAGCATATTGTGTTTTTTTTTTATAAATCTGCAAATTGTGAGAGGGAACAGCCAACTCGTTACGGTATCTTGTGTTATAATTATAGAAGTCTCCTGATAATTGGAGGTTACCAAAATTTCATTTGATGTCCTGTACTGTCTCACAAACATACATACCGTAAACAGTTAATAATTTTTATGAAACTAAATGTTCCCTAACCGAACTTGAATTTTTAAAATTTAGAATGGTCCGTATTGCTTTTTTGGTTTTTAAAAAATAGAATAAGGTTATTGTTGGGTGTATTGTTACTGTATTCTCAATATCTATGATTTTTCAACTTATTCATACAATTGATATGAAATTCACATGTGGCCTATGTTAGGTGGTGGCTCTTAGGAAGTTGATAAATATATTGTCAAAATACTTGAACAGATTATGTATTTCTGGTTTAGTTTCATATGATTTGAGATGAATTCATGTTTTTGGCTGATTAATTAAGATAAAACTCATTAAGTCTGGAATGGTAGAGTGTCCTGTAATCCAGCTACTTGGAGGTATATCTATGTAGCTATCTTGGTCATATCTCAAGATTTTACACTTTAGAGTAGGTGTTATGAATTGTGGAAGTTATAAGCGCTGGATTATGGATGCGGTGTTATCTTGTGGGGATTAACATCACCATGAATACTATGTTCAACCATAAGACCATCCTCATAACTAGTCCAGTTCGTAATTAACTAGCAAAATCCTGGTTCGGATCCCATATTAAACTATAGATATCTTAAGTTTCCATTGGTTGTGGGGCTATTAATTATGTCCTGCTTAAGGAACTTGTTGGCCTTAGTCAGTAACAAGTAACAAGACTACAAGATCACACCACAATAATCCTATTCATCCTATACTCATCTTTCACTCATATTCACCTTAAAACTCAGAGTATCTGAGAGAGAGGCTGAAAATTCCTCTGAGGTGTGTTCCTGCTGCACTAACCCAAGTAGCATTTGTGTTGGCTAAAATAGTTTTAAAATAAGTTTTATCTAAATTTAAAATGTTGAAAAAATGTTTTTAAAATGATTTCTTTTCAAACAAATTTCCTAACTGACCAATTTTAATACCATTCAAAATGAGTTTTAAAATTATGTTAAAATAATTTTAAAGTGTTAAAAATTTTTTTAAAATCAATATTAAAGATCAATTTATATAATTTTTAATAACTTTAAAACTAGTTATAAATAATTTAAAAAAATGTTCAAATTTTTAAAAACTTATTTTATATTTTGTTTTACACCACATTTTAAGTAATGTTATAATCATTTTGTAAATTGTTAAAAATTGTTTTAAAACTATTTATTTTCATAGAATTTTCCTATCTGACCAATTTTATAATCATTTAAAATAATGTGTAAACTTATGTTAAAACTATTTTAAAATATTAAAAATAATCCTCAAATAAATTTTATAAATCATTATATATATATATATATATATATATATATATATATATATATATATATATATATATATTAATGAGTTTTTACTTTATAAATAGTTTTAACAAATTTTAAATTAATTAAAAAATTATTTATAAATTTGTTTAGGCCTATACCTTAGTAGTAAAATTATAGAAAAAAAAATTTAATTGTTAATAAAAGTTACAAAAATATTTCTTTTCAAAACATTTGCTGACTGACCAATTTTATAACCGTTAAAAATGATATTTGAACTCGTGTTAAAACAATCGTATAATGTTAAAAATATTTTTACAATTTTATCTACGACCATTGCAATAAACACCAATTACAATATTACACTACAAAAAGGTACATTACAAAACCTAAAACCATATGTAGTTTTATATTTTCCATCTCACTCGACACTTGATGGCCTTCAGAATGCAATCGTTGCATAAACTACTATTAATAGTTTGTATAGAAATTGTATAGAACACATTTTTAACACTTGCAACTGACAGATAATAAAGTGATAGTGACAATGTATTAAAACAGGTTAATTAAGTAATAAAACTTGATTAAAAGCAAAAATCTATATTCACAAAGTAATAATATATATACAAAGGTTCAAGAGTTAGTTGTTGATCAGATTCTCATTGTTGATGTTCTCTTCATGATTCTCGTCATGAACATCTTCCTGATGCTCCAAGCTGGAAACAGAGAATTGTTGGTTTTAACACAATTGTGAAATTACCAAAAACTGCACAGAACGTTATTGGTAAAATTAACTGTTTTGTTGGTATTAGTATAAAGTTGGAAAAAATGTAATTATTACCTTCTAATACATTGTTTATTCCGAGGATATTAGGATATTAAAATTTAATTTAATCTAGGTGAAATAGTTATGGCTTAAAATTTTATTGCCTGCCTTTAAGTTTAGTTTAATTGTACAGAACATAAATCTGTAGAGGGTATAAAAATGTGTTATTACCAAGCTCAGCTCGGGTCTCCTAATACTCTATATTGGATAAAGAAACACAAGAAGATTTGCAGTGTGTTTATTGCATTAAACACATCTTTGAGTTTAAATATATATACTTACAAGATTTATTCATAGTAAAGTAGATGTATTGTAATGAACGCAGAGATAAAAAACTTTAACAAAACAATTCATTGAAATTCCTTACATTTACAATCGTTTCATGCGTAGTTATTTACAATGAGAACCTTAGTTGATATATACCGTACTTGTAGTGAACCCTTGGAATAATTTAACATTATGCCTTAATGGACCCGTAGTTTCAAAATTTGCAGGGAAACCAAAATTTGCCATAGGCAGAGAAACAGATCGATATATTTACATCCGTTTTTTTTAAATATTACAAAATTAGTTTTTGTAATGAAACTAACTTTGTTTTTATAAAACAATACCGAATGTAAATATTCAAAAAAAACTCCAATCTTTAATAATTAACTTATTTAGTTTGAATATAAGTATTTACGTTTAAACTTTTGTGAATTTCAACCCATAATATGTTGCTACTTATTTATGAGCTGCTCTTATAAAACTCGTTTGGCTTTGTCAACGAACTTTCAACATGTCAAATTAAAAAAATTCCAACTTTATTAATAATTACCTTAGGCCTACTCTCTATTTCATTTTGAGCTGAGTTTGAGCCAGCCAGCGACTTATGCTGTTATCCACCTTTCTTTTGACTGAGGAGGGGAACCTTTTCAATACGACATCTGAAACATCAAGTTGATTGAAAATACTAAGTGTCCTATGGCAAACCTTTTACATTTTTTTCAAATAAACCCAGACCACCCCCAAGCATTGATGGATAGTCAATACTACTTTTTAACAGGGAAGTAATTGTTGGCTGCCATCATGGATCCGCCATTTTGTATCCAAATTTTTCGATTTAAGGGTATTGTTGTGACCCATCATATTGAAATTTATTTTAATGCTCAATGCCTCAATTTGTTCATTTATATCATTATAATACATGTTAATCAAAAAGTAATGCCAAAATGTTCAAAAGGTTGTTAACAGCGAACAGCGAAACGCTTTATGTTTAACTAGTAATTCTTTCACTGAGTTCTAACAGGTGAACATAAGTTTTGATATAGAGGGGGCATGACCTTACTATGCACAGACTTATGTGGCATTTTTTATTGATGATTTTTTTTTACTATGGTAGGCCTATTCATAATATCAAAATGTTTTTGAAACAATTTTACAAAAAGTTCTTACATCAGGACAACATATAGATTTCAAAAGAATTAAAAAAAAAACAGAGAAACCAATTTTGATGTTGAACATAATTAATTAACTATACACAGGGTTTTTTTAGATTAAAGATTATATCTATAAAAGAACTAAGAGTAAAAAAGTGTCAATTACTTGCAAAATCCATACTAACATTTTAAAAATAATTCTAACTTCTTACCGAATGACATTGGACAGAAATTAACTGTGAAGAAAGCCAACTTCTTATTCCCTGCTCGTTGTTGTCCCCGCCATGTAAACAGAGGAAAAATGTCTTCCCTGATCACGGCCCTCAGTAATGTCGTGACAAGTCTGGAGGGGTCGGTGGAGAGCCCCACTGACATAACAGCTGCAGCCTGAAAATTAAAAAATAAACCCTGTTAGTGGGGTGAATAAGCTGAAAAACAACTTCAAATCTGGCTACCACTTTAACCCTTTGAATTTAGATAGTACATGGGTAGACAAGTCTAAAAATCCCGGGACAAATTTTTCTGGCCCTGTAGCGGCGTTGATCACGTAATCAATACGGCCGCCAAAGTTTTCTGACTCGCGCTTATACTTTTCTCTATATAACTCGAATATGTATTTTTACTGGCCTATATTATGAGTGATTATTACTCAGGAGAAAATGATCTTTCGAATGGTGTATTACATGTAATTGTTTAAATTCATAATACTAACAATATTTGTAATTTTATTGAAAGTTTTGTTTTTATTTTGAGTTTTTTTTAACATTTTGCTTAATAACATGGAATGCTTTGCGTGTAGCGGAAAAAGTGTAATAGATATTTTTATTTGGTGAACAATTTCCTTTAAAACGGTATGTTTGATTTCTATTTAATCCAAAACCGTTGCTAAAGATTTGCCAAAACAATGTAGTAATACGCAGCTACAATCAAAAAACACAAAAAACACAACACAAAAAAGTTACTTCACTACATCTCTTATGGGCAATTTTTTAGATATTGACTTGGGACCAACACCTATCATTGTTGGGTGGTTAATCCTTTGTTTTGACAGGATAACAATTTTCGGCCGCCATCTTTGATCCACCATATTGGATATCAACTTAAATGCCAGCAATTAGACCTACATTAAATTACATTACCTTACAGGCACGCCCTTCTTACTAAACTCTTTAATTTGGTATTGACTATAAACATATAAAATATTTTTTTACTTAGGCTAGATGTATGATTCAGCTTTGCCAAACCTATAGGCCTATGTTTTGTTGGTAGGGTTTAATTTGTTTTTCTATCTATAAAATAAACGTTTGCGATACACAACATTCTTATTTAAGTCTAAAGAACATTACAGTAAAATTGTTAAAGACTTTAAAGTGAGAACGTTATAGATACGTTTACCTAAATATTTGAAATTACTTAATATAAGCTGAAGAACATGTATACAGAGTTTTATAATAAGGCTAAATTATAATATTAAAATACAGTATATTATATATTCCCACATGTGAACATTTCAAATTAAACAATTTGCTTAGAAAAATTGAGATTTTGTTGTCATTGGAGCAGTACAGTTTGACCCTCTGTCAACTGACTCTCACGGGACCGGACCCAGGTCAAATAAACTAAAAGGTCGGTTAAAACGGATAATCCTCTAAACACCTAAAAATGAAAGCTCTATTGATCTAGGGTTCTATTATCATCATTATAAAGCCGTCCGTTGCTTATTCAGAAAATAAACTATAATTGTCAACCTAAATTCCAAAATCGAAACAGTAGAAAAGCCACAAATAACCCCCAAAACACGGTCAAAACAAAACCTTTTTACAATCTTAATAGTAGACGTGTTTAAAAATGTTCGTATGTAAACACCTTTAATAAAATATTCATATACTTTTTACAAATGTTTTGTAACGCGGTATTTATGGCAATGCATCTACTGTACGTTTTCATAAATTAATAATTGGTGTATTCAAAATATTTTAACCCGTAACCAAATTGTAGAGTTGAGCGTAACGTTCCCATCGCCGAGTATGGAAACGGAAATGTCATAATTAATAGAAAAGGGCGGTTAAACTTTGAGTTAAACCGAACTGTTCTAAAACAGGTTCGGTTAAAACGATCTTTGATATTTAATCAGCACGGGAGGATAATCCGATCGTCGTTTAAAACGTAATCGTTTAAGAGGGGGTCTACTGTATTGGTTTAGAAAATTTACATTCTCTCTCCCTCTAAACATGACGGTTGTTAGCCGGGTTTATGGGTTAAATTATATGACTAAGATTTAGTTACTTGTTACCAAATGCAGACTAAACTAATTTTTAAACAATCTTCTAAAAAAAATTAGAGGTGCAGGCATACCGGTAGCTTAATTAACTAACCCGAAATATTGAGGGAGCGGTGCACCCCCTGTAACCCCCGTGAACCTACCCATAACTGGTAAGTTAGGCCTATAGCTGTCTAATTGTTCTCTGTTATGTCGATCAATCTAACTCAATGTACTCTGGAACTCTGTTATGCTATTAATTTTTCCTGTTAAAAAACAAATCACTCCATACCGTACTACCACAGTAAAGCAGTATTTAATTTAGTTCCTCAACCACCCTATAAGAATAAGTAATTTTGGAAATATTTATCTAGAAGAATTGCAATATGTTATGAAATTTGTACTGGTATAAGTTTAGTCACAACCAAATAACTATGCCTGATTCTCAAGAGAAACATTGATCATTCAAATGGAAGATGTAAACTGAATTATTTCAGTCTTAAAATTACTCAAGCCTAGCCTATGAAAAACTTAAAAAAGTGATGCATTTATAGTAAACAATAAAAAACAATATATTTTAGTAATAATAATACTGTACTAAACATTTAAAAATATATTAATGTTATATAAAAAATTATGATGAAGATCATAGATATTTGGTTTCATTTTGCATCTGCATATTCAATCAAATTAATTATCGATACAGTTTCTCTGAGACGACAATCCCTTTTAATAGCTTAAGTTTTAAAATGAAGAATCTATCAAACTCACCTGGTCAGATTGCTGTTGCTTCTCAATCTGGAACTAAACTAAGCCTCTTTAAATTGGTCAACAACAACTTCACAAAACTTAAATAGGGTAACAAACACTGGATAACTTCTTAATCTACCACTTAGATGGAACTCATTCGAACTGAGTACAACCGAAGCGACCGCAGTTCGAGCACGGCACGAATGAAATCTTGTGACAACGTAGCTCGAATGAAGGTAGACAAATATGGCTACCTACCCTTAATATCCCACCCCCGCCCTACCGGCACACACGACTCGGCCTCTCTAGGACCGGTTTTCTGTGGAGCGAGCGAAAATCCCTTCTCGGTTCTTGTTAGTGACAAAGGGACACCGCCGCGCCCAACTGTTATTTAGCACACTGAACTGAACACACCCCCTCAATCTAAACCACATAATACCTAACTGGTAGTTCGCAAGTAATTTTTAACGCACATTTCCCTGACTAAACTCGGCGTCATACGATAGCTAGCTTCGAATACTTAAGTTTATCAGTAATTTTCTTACTGCTTAATTAGTAAATGTCCAGTAATTTTTATTTCATATATAAATTAATCGATTCCTCTACTATAAAATAACTGTCTTGATAGTTCATTTGTTAAAGTATAAAAATGGGAAAATCACCTGAAATGTAATATGTAGTTGGCACTTTGGTTTATCATCGTTTAAATAATATATTTTGAAATATGTTTAAATTAACAAAATAATTTGTAAAAAAAGATTTGAAATCAATTTTAAATACTTTTAAAAAGTTGTGAAGCAATTATGTTACTGATATAAGATAATTTTAAAACATATAAAGTTTTAACTAAATGTGTTTAAACTATTTATAAACAATTTAAATTTGTTTAATCATTAAAAATATGATGTAAAAAATGTTTCAATCATTAAAAATATGATGTAAAAAATGTTTAAAACTATGTTTGAAAAACTTTAAAAACAAAATTCAGCAATTATGTAACTAATTTTAAAATCTGTTTAAAACATATCCCATAAAACTTTTTCCATAAAAAAAGATTACAAATATTTTTTAATAATTAAAAACAATCCCAAAAGTTATTTTCATACTATTTTAAATAATTAAGAATTCAAATATAATTTTTTTCAACCGTTTTTAAATTTTAATTAAATTTGTTTAAAACTATTTATAAAATGATTAAAAGGTTATTACAAACAAATTTAAAATACATTTTAACACAATTTAACCACAGTGAATTAAACGATTTAAAATAATTTAAGAATAATTTAACCGACATTTAAAAGTGATTTAAAAACACTTAAACCGCCGTTTGGATTTATTATGTTAAGATCTTTAAAAACAATTTTGTAATTAATTTATAAATAATTTTAACATTACAATATTTAAAAATTCCAAAATAATTTAAAACTAATTTTAAAACTTTTACAAAATTCTTTTGGTTGATTTTAAATTTGAATACATTTTAAAATCTTTGGAAATAACTTTTCATCGATTAAAAATAATTTCCATGCTACTTGGGAAGCAGGATAACATGCTGCAGATGCCTCATGTGCACTGTCAAGTCCACTAGGGGTGGGTTCTCTTACTTTGCTCCAAAGCTTCTGAACTTGTTATTGTTTTGGATAAGCATGAGCTGGGAAGTCTGAGGACTTCTAAAAAAGTATACAAAACTATTTATTATGTGGACGAAAACGCAACAATGGCCTTGTATTATTAAAATGCAGTGTTCATTTTTTTGTTTTTGTATCTAGTTTGTACTTTGATGTGAGTTTTCTTAAAAAACACGTTGCCATGAAAAATGCTCTACAATTTATTTATTTATTATTTAAAATATTTTGCCTTTGCTACTTTGCTGTGCCGCAGGTCTGGAGCACCGGCTGGACTATGTGATCAAGGTGTCGGGCTCGCTGGGCGTGAGCGCGCGGACCTACATCAACATGCTGAGCTCCCACACGGCGTACTGGGGCAGCGAAGACGTCGCGTTCTTCGTCCTCACTCGGCTGTTCCCGGAGCTCGACGACGTGGTCGACACATCGGCCGTTCCGTGCATGGAGACTTCCGTCGCCGAGGAGTCGTAGCGAGGTCTCACGTTCCAAGAGGCCTGCAGTCATGTTGCATAGTTATTGTCAAGTGTTAATTTTTGTATAGTTATTTTTGTTGGTAAAAATGATCCTATTACTCCCGGTCCCGAAATAAAGCCTACTCTTTTACTAATTAGTAAGTTTATCAAATCTCTTAGTCGTGCATAACGAAATTGTGTACAGTTGGCACGTTATATCTTGAAATATGAGAACTGTTTACACCTGAATAAGTTGGAGTGAAGTAAAACAATGAGGACACTAAAGCTGATATTTGAAGTCATACTAGCTTAAACTTTTTCACTCAGTGTTTATCACCCCAAATCATTAGCTTTTCTGACTCCAGCAGGGAAGAAGGTCATATCTCAAGATTTAAAACACTTGGTGTTGTTTGATGTAAAATTAAAGTGTGAACTTCATTATCAGAAATACTATTAGGTTCTGGGGAGTTCTTCAACTGCCCCGCTATGGTTGAATATCGTGTGTAGTTCAATGCTTGTTTTCATATCGATTTTGACTTAGAAAAATTAATCTTTAATTTGTGTGCATTTGAAATGAATAGTTAGAAAAGGCAGCTAAAATTTTTAGAAAACAAAAAAATGTTTGTTATAGTTTGTAATTGTACTCTTACAGTGCTGTCTTGCTGAAATAAACCCATACAATCGTAATTTAGCTTGGTAAATTCTAAGACAACTAAGTGAAGCAACATAAAAAATAGAGATAAATCTCCTTATAGTTTTTTTAAAATTTAAAATCTAAAGTAAGTATACGCAATTAATTACTTTAAAACTTGTGGTCGCTATTTCATATTAGTCACAGATATAAAAAACAGCTTTGTACTTACTCTGTTGGTTATTCAACACAGAATTTTCAGAATTAAAAAATAATAATTTCTTATGAAAACTTCTAAATAACCTGAATGGTTCACTTCAGGCAAGAACTATTTTTTGTGTAAAAAACTATTTTTGTATATTCATGTAGAGAAGTAGTGATTAAGTTTGTAAAGACTTTCAAAAATGTTAATGTCTATGCAACACAAATATTTTTTTATGAAAACAAGTATTAGAGATAACATATTTTCAATATTCAATATTTGTTGTGATTTTGTGGCTGGACGAATTTTACCAGTCATAGTTAGTCAGTGTTTTGTGTTTGAATAATTGAGCAAAAGGTTGTTAAAAATAATTTGTTTAATTTTTGCTTGTGTGTCTCTATGTTAGTCATTAGCACTTAAATAAATTTTAGAGGAACAAAGGTTAATATATCATCACTGGTTATTATTACAGTGGAGTCCCGATAATCCGAAACCCGCTAATCCGAAATTCCGCTTAATCCAAAACCAAAATCAGGGAATTTTCGAAAATTAAAAAAAAAACCTAAAAAAATTAGTGAACAAGTTTATTTATAACAAATTACTTTACGTTTCAAAGATATAATGAACAAAACACATAAGTTTTTACAGTACTAGACTATATTGGTTTGAAAAAGTCTGTTAAATTTTTTTGCCGAAGAGAAGATTGCCTTTCTTTTGCTGCGAAGTTCCGCCAGCGCCTCAGAAACAAAGTATCCGCAGGGGTTGCGGCGGACTGTTGCTCCACGTAGCGAAGCGCTACATCGAAGGCGGCCGCGGCGTAAGAATGGGACACTTTCTGCTCGCTGTCGTCTGCTTCATCTTCACTCTCCTGCTCCTCCGTTGTGTTGTCCGGTTCTTTCAAAACCAGTTCAACAATCTGCTGGTCACTTAGTATTTCATGATCATTTTCGTCTCCTTGCATCCACTCATCTACATCATTTTCACTTGCATCCTCGCAGCCAGGAAAATTTCTCAATAATTCCTGCACCTGTTTAACATTGTTTGGATGTTGGTTGGAGTTGTCCTCGAATGTGAGACTTGGCCAAAGTTTACTCCAAGATTTCCTCAACAGGTGTTCACTAGTAGATTCCCATGAGTCTGCCACCCAATAGATTACATCTTTGACATTAATAGTTTTGAGCTTTTGAATTAACGAGAGTGTTCCATCTTCATCTTCGAGAATTTTTCTCAGCAACTTTTTCCTGTATGACAGCTTAAGATGCTGTAGAACATGTTGGTCCATGGGCTGGATCAACGGGGTCACGTTAGGTGGTAGAAAACCGGCCTTTATCTCCACAAACTAACTCATCTTCTGAGGGATGTGAGGTCGCATTGTCGAGAAAAAGTAAAGCACGAACGGGTAACCCATTTTCTTTACAAAACCGAGTAACTTTGGGAACAAACTGGGTATCAAACCATTCCTTAAAAAGTTTTGAGGTCATCCAAGCATTTTTGGAGTTTTTGTAGGAAACAGGTAAGGCATTCATATTTATGTTCTTAAATGCTCTTGGTTTTGCTGCTTTGCCAATAACCATAAGAGGAAGTTTATGATTTCCTGCAGCGTTACTACAAGCTAGAACCGTTAATCTTTCCTTACTAATTTTTAACCCAGGAGCATTTTTCTCCTCTTTAGCGGCTAGACTTTTTTTAGGCAATGCCTTAAAGTTAAGGCCCGTCTCATCGGCATTATAGATTTGCTGCGGTGAATAGTTCCCCGCAGCGACCAAGTCAGCAAATGTATCTACATATTCAGAAGCAGCAGTTTCATTGGACGATAGCCGTTCCCCAGTAATGGCTAACTGACGGATGCCATGACGCTTCTTGAAGCGATCAAGCCACCCTACGCTAGCACTAAAAGACTCATCTGCGTTCATTAATCGATTTAATTGCAAGGCTTTTTCTTTAATCAAAGGCCCACTAATCGGGGTCCCCTTATCTCTCTCTTGAGAAAACCAAACAAACAGAGCACTGTCAAGCTTTTTCAGTGGTGTGGTCTTAGCTCTTACACGGGATTCAGTACACTTACTTGTTGATGAAATGCAGAATTGTTCTATTTTTGATCGATTTTTCTTCCAGTCGGTGATTGTAGAATTCCCCACTCCAAACTCAGCGGCCAATTTCGACGCACTTTCCCCATTGTCTAGGCGTTTTAACACTTCAAGTTTGTCTTGTAATGTAACTAAGCTATGTTTTAGTTTAGAAGCCATTTAACTACGTTCACAGAATAAAAATGGATTATAAACAATATGCTAAATAAAACAGTTAGGATAAGATAAGCGCAGTACTTAATTGTAAGAAAACACTGTCACAACACGACTCCAAAATTATTCTGTCTCAATATGGGCGGAAATACAGTAGCGCATACACTAAAAATAGAATTTGTAGATAAGTCAGGTGATCTCCCCCTCCAAACCCCCGGTGAAACCACGTGAGCCGTAAGCCCAGCTGTTCAGGTACAATGCATTTCATTTCAATGCAACTCGCCACTAGTGTCGTAATGGGCGGGGCTTAAGTGTGGTGCTACCTATCGGACTCACTCAGAACTAAGTACTGAAGCAGTTATCTTGCAGAACATTGCCGTGAATTGTAAATTTAGACGATAATACCGTGATTTTGCATTATAGAGCTCAGATAATATAACTGTGCATTGTTTATAATCATTTTATTGCAAGAACATTGCCGTGAATTGTAAATTTAGACGATAATACCGTGATTTTGCATTACAGAGCTCAGATAATGTAACTGTGCATTGTTTATTAATCATTTTATTACTTGTAATGATCATTCCGCTTAATCCGAAATAGTCGCTAATCCGAAATGGGTCCGGTCCAAATTATTTCGGATTATCGGGACTCCACTGTAGTAAAAAAGTGTATATTTTTAATTTTTTAACCTTTTAATGTAAAATTAGTATTTATTTTAATATAATATTTATTTTTGATCAAAAATTTCAAGTTATAATTTGAATTTTACTTTGCGTTCAATGTTCATAATACAAGTGTAATTTGAAGGGATAACGTAAACTTTAGCTTTCACCAGTTTTATCATTCAAAGCAAACATCGAGACTTAAAATAATTGAAGTGAACTACTAAATAATACATGTTCCTATTATTAGCATGAAAAGCTTACATTTCTTTTAAACAATTTGCAAGACAGCTTAATTCTGCTTTTAGTTACTCTGCACACTAGCGTTCAACAAAATTCACAACAACCTGCTGAATCAGTTGTTGTTGTCATAGTTATAGTGTTACTTTGGTAACCTATCACGTGTTAATGTTTAACTATTAAAACTAAACAAAAAATAAATAAAATGAAAGTATTTGTTGAAATAAATCATATTATTAAACTTTTAAATGTGGTTGGTAGAAAATTTTGCGTGTGTTAGGAGTGCGAAGTGTGATTGCCATATTTGAAATTTTTTGTTTGGCTACTCTTCACTTTCCATTTTAAATGCTCAAGTAACAGACCATCTGTAACTCCTTTTCGCTCTCTTACTTTTCTATACTCCTTTTATCATTGCTTTCGTACTATTATTAATATTGTATTACTAGACCACCTTCTCTCTTCCTTTCTCTTCTCCCAGTGTCTTCTATTCCCCATGGGCGTAATTTCAGCATTTCGATTGGGGGGGCAAGATCTTCTAGGTCATTGCCTCATCCTGATTTGATTGCATACACCATATACCTCCCCCCTTTGCACTAGCAGTTCGTACTGAAGAATATGGGTTGGTACTTTGGTATTACACGGAGGCCACCCTTATACAGCGCGCTGCGGCGGTTATGTTAGGTCAGGTTATCATAAATATGTTAATAGGACTTTCCTCGTTTCGTCACGAATCGAACGATACCAGATGAGACATACTTTTGCCTGCCAAATACCCTTGAATTAGGCCAAGGTCAGGTCGTTGATCGGAGCGCACGAATCACCTCTCAAGGGATTTAGCAGGCGAAAGTATGACTCGTCTGGTATCGTTCGTTTCATAACGAAACAAGGAAAGTCCTACTAACATATTTATGATAACCTAACTTAACATAACCGCCGTAGCGTGCTGAATCAGGGTGGCGATCAGGTGAAGTCGCTAGTGGCGGCGGCGACTCGATCAACTCAATCCTCACCAACATCGCTGTCTTCTGGGAAGCAGAAAACAAAGACCACTAATCATAGGACAGTAAGTCAATTAAAGTATGTTCTTTCCAATTACAAAGTCATTTTTGGTAACCAATAAAAAATCTAAAAATAGTAGCCTCCGTACAATACCAAAGTATCAATGGGGTATATACACTGCCAATGCATACTATTTTCTTCATATCCAACTAGCTGAAGTTAATACCCAACCAATGTGAACTTGTAATCACCATTCACTTCACTTTCAGTCAGTTATTGTACTATTTGTAAAACTGCCTCACTGCAGTCAAAGCAGGCACACCAACTGTGCTTCATACGACTGGCGATTGACTGTTGCTATACTCTTTTTTCTAACGTCCAGTGTTGCATTACACAGGATTTGGCATTTTACCCGCCACCTCCATTGATAATCCTAATTTTACGCGGTTTTTCGACACTAATCCCTGCAAAATCCCCCAAGTACCAAAATCCGGGTAGTTAGCCGAAAAACCACCTAATGACCTTAAAAACACCAAATACCGGACTTTTTCTCACCTTACATGGACATTGAATATTTGCAAAGCAAATCACAATTCAAAAATCCCCGGCTTTACCCGTTTTTTATGTATTTAGGATGCCGGGTAATCCCCGCAGCTCAAGTCTAAAATCCACGATTTTACTAGATTTTTCTTAATCATGTTAATTAAGTCCCCGAACGGCCAACAAAAAACCCACAAACCGGGCTATTACCCAGTTTCTGGTAACATTGCAACGAAATAACCAATACAAACAAACCAAATACATAACACCAAATTTCGTTTGAAAATAAAATATCTAGAGTTCCAAAAAATCCTTGTACCTCGATCGTCAAAAATCCCCGATTTCACCCATTGTTTAGGCTAATATCCAGGTTGATGAGTAAATTTCCTCAACCCAAGTCTTAAATCCCCGGTTTTACCCGGTTTTTTCTTAATCACTGCCAAAACTCCGCACGGCCTCCAAAATACCCGACAACCGGGTAAATACCCGGTTTTGGTAACATTAATTGCTAACGGTTGTGTCAGACCGGGGCCACAGACCCTGTCTGACACTATGTCTTCTGGGCCCGATGTCAGACAGGGTTGCCAGTCCAGTCGACTCATTGTCAACCGCCCTTCAAAATAACTTAACACATGGATTGACTTGGAGATTCTATGGATGGTTTACATAGCAAACTTGAATATATGACGAGTTCAGTGATGGTAATCCTGATGAAATGGTTAGATAAATAAACAGTACTTTTAACCGTTGCGTATGGTATAATAATTTATTTTTTTGTAATTTTCCCTTATTCCCTGGTTCAAAATTTCTCGCAAAACCTATATCCCGCCCAAAAAATCATGCCCCCCCAAAAAATTTTGATGGCGCAATTTGCGCCATGTCCCCCCTTCTGGGCACCCCTGGTGAACAGTGTCCTATGACAGGCAACTTACACTGGCTCTGAACAGCACTACAGAGTTTAGAGGTTGGCCATCCTGGAGCGTTAATTCACTGGTGGACGTGTCGTTTGGCGTGGGAGTGGGTTCTCGTCGACCGGCGCGCCATAGTGAATAGCGTGTATGTCTGTATTCGTTCGCTAAACGTATCCTTGCAAATTTGCAATCGGACTTCAAACAAAACTACGCCACCAGCGTACTTTAACGGCATATTGACAAGACTCATATTAATGAAAATTTTATGTCAAGAATAATTTAATTTTACAACTTGAAAAAACATTATTCTGGTCAATTTTTGTTATTTATACCTAAAAATTAATTTTAATTTTCAAATTTTTGGGGGGGCAACTGCCCCCCCTTGCCCCCCCCGAATTACGCCTATGCTATTCCCCTACCACAAACAATAAACAATTCTCATATTATTATTAAACAATCACAACACAAATATTTTAATAATAATATGAGTCCTCATCCTATTTATACAAATACCAAAGTACCACAACTTCCATATCAGACTTAACAAATTGCATCCACAAGGCTTCTAACATTTTGTCCTCTCTTGTCCTCCTATTCCTCCTAAAAACTAAGGCTATCAAACCAATTAAAAACTAAATCAAGCAGAATTATTTTTCCTTTTACCTTCAACATAATTTAATACATACAAAAAATGGGATGGTTAACTATACACGGTATTAGAGGGGACTATATGCAGTGAGAGAGAAGGTGGGGCGGGGAGGAGTGTGACACTCCACACTCCTGTTATGTAAGGCAATAGAATTTAATATAATTTTATAAGAATTAATTACTATTTTATTAATCAATGGCAGTTTTATTTTCTTTCTAAAATTAATTGTTAAAAAGAACTAACTTAGTATACAAAAAAGGAGAAAGAGAGGCACAGCAAACTCTCTCTAAATGGACAGTTTACAACCCCAACACCCTGCACTCTGTCTGTTATCTGATTTCCTAACAGCTTGTGATGTAATTAAGATAAAAGATAAGGGTAAGAGTCCTTACTGAGATATGCCAAAATCCTTTCCATTCATAATCCTTACTATTCATCGTACTGCAGTAAATGACGTCTCATATTTTTAGTCTATTTTTTACAAATCAAATGACAAGCCAATGAACCCTGTTGCATTTCGTTCAAGGGATAAACCATTAATAAACAATAGATTTAATGCAGTATTTCAGCTTTTCTAGCAGCTGAATATAGCTGAAAGTCTCCAATTTCTGTCTTGTCTACAATATTTCTTCTTACCTGTCAACATCATCTTCTGTTAAAATTTGATGGAATATTCTTCTTGTATTTTGTCAAAGAAAGATATGCTCTACAGTGTTCCAAAATAGATCGCAACAGTGATATTTCCGATAAAATTTCCTCCCCCGATGTTTTACTCCATGTATTCAATGCCTTTGTATTGACTGTAATTTTGGGTTATCTGTGATGCTTCAACCAATCATCCCTTAAGTTAATTGGAAGTAGACTGTGTATTGATTTTGTGGTTCCCATAGACTGAAAACAGAGGCTTCAAAGCAGAGTTGCCAGCTTTATGCGTTAAAAAAAATACAGTATCCCAGTCCTAAAGCAAAACCTTGTGATAAATTCAAGCCCTAGACTTTGGATAGACCGACATTTTATATTAAAGTGGAGAATATAGACTGATTATAAATTATAACCAAAACGTTAAACAGGAGCAGATCTATCTTCTATGTTGCCATACTGCAGGCAACTCTCGTAATAATATATAAAATTCGTTGTATGAAAATTGCTGCCACACATCGCATCAAAGCTCTGGACTTTTGAGATGCACTGGTAGTATATGGTAATTGAACTTTTTCGTAAGGTTCGGTTTAATCACAAAACTACTATGTTTAAATTTATAACTATAATTCGCATGCACTCGAGGGCATTTCCGGGTGAAACGGAGATTAAAAAGAATCTGATCCCGAGAAAAACCTTATTTTCACTGTAATTCTATTCCTCAAAACTGTCTAGATTATTTTGAAGAGTACTGCATATTGTAGTTTTGACACTGTAAGGCTCACATATTAGCTATTTTTCTGTGGATAGAAAACTCCTCAGCTCATTTGGACAAGGTGCTTGAATGGAGCACTTATATATGACAAAACTACAAAATTATGAGCTTTTTATAAGTGGTAGCTAAATCTCCCTTTTTAAGTAAAACAGCTGTATTTTAATACAGCTCTTGCTTGCAAAAATATATTTAAGACTATGGTTTGAGGTACTCTTTCCTTAAGTTTTATTTTTGTCAGTTAAGTTATTAAATTGAAAGTATACATAATATTCTACTTTTTTTGTTCATTGGTTATGAAATGGGAGTTACTCGTTATGATTTTGTAAGTAATAGTAGTTTATGCAACGATTGTATTATGAGTGTCTTTAATCCTCGAGTGAGATGTAAGTTAGAACACGAGTGAAGCGAGTGTTCTAAATATCACGAGTGGCTTAAAGGCATAACACAATCTTTGCATACACTACTTTATCTACGACCAACAATATACGACAAAATTTTCCCCGAAGTTAAACAAAACTCGTGACTTTTACTAATGATGGAATAGGTCAACTCAAATTTGAGGTTAGGCACAAGGGGACTTAACCATGAATCGTTGTGGAACAATAAGCTGATGGGATAAGTCAACTCAAACATGAATCATAATGCAACAATCAGCTGATGTGCGTAATAAATTGTCACTAGTGGCTTAAAGGGGCTAAAGCCCCTAATGAGGGAAAATTCAAACATTTATTTATTATAGTACAAAATACCTTCATAGCAAACTGAATTTACCTTTTATTGATATCTAGCCAACCACATGGTTTTCAATCAAGTATCAGTATCACATGTTTTATGTAAACAAAGAAGACGTTTTTAGATCCCAATGCTTTTTAAATGGCAGATATTTTACGTTACTTCTCGTTTTCTGGTGAATTTCAAGCAATTTCATTATTTTTCCCGCCATCACGGATAAGACCTTTAATTTTTGAGGCCTCTCTCATCTTTCTGCGACTTGCCATACGCCCACAATATTGACGCAAAGAATCGCCTGACAAAATTAAATATATGATTATGACACTACTTTTGTCAAATGCCGCGCTCCCATTGGTCTAGAACCTGTATCATAAAGTGACACCAGTTGTATATTGTTAACTTTATGCAACGGGTTTGTATTTGGTTTAATAATGGACCTCATTATGACATTAGTTGTATCATCGTTATTGGTGATTATCGCAATGGTTGTAGATAAAAAAAGTTAAGTTTTCGATTAAGATTAAATTTAAAAAAAATAATATTCCAGAAGTAACCAGATGAGGTTTTTCCCGTGATTGATGACAGATGCCAAGGCAGTTTTGTGACTTCCAGGTTTAAGAGTCACTATCTAGCTTACAATGAAAACTTCAAGAAAAATAAAACAATACCCCCGTTGCAGCAGACCTGCATACTCAGCGAATTTCAAATGCAAAAAAAAATACTTCCATCCAATGTAATGAGATATGACATGTTTTCGTAATCCCCATAAGAATAACACGGGGAATGAGTATGCAGGTTTGCTGCTACACGCATGTTAAAACTGGGTGTTTTTATTTCAATATTTAGTAGATCTTATCTAAGAGAAGCCATTTACCAAGTTTTATCAAGATATGTTCAGAAATAATGGAGATATGGAATTTTTTATATTGCCCATAAGGATAACATGGGGAATGAGTTTGCAGGTTTACTGCCACAAAAATGGAAATTTCGGTGATTTTAGACTTAAATGCAATAAATCTCAACTAGATGAAGCGACAAACCAAGTTTTAGCGAATTTCCTTAAAGGAATAAGCTATTACGGTAGTACTCATGGTAGGACCTAAGTCCGAGACCATGTTAACTTTTCATTTTGGGGTCCCCAGAAGCAAAAAATACCATTCGTTCGAATTTTTATATATATATCTATATATATGTCTGTTAACACGATAGCGGCCGTAAATATGGTCCGATCTTAATGAAATTTGGTACAGACGTGTAAAGTGGTAATCACTCGGACGAGTTCGTGAACCAGGCCAATCGGACCACCGGAAGGGGGGGTCAAGGGGGATAAACCCTCCCAAAAATGGGTTTTTTGAGTTTTTCACATAGAAAAATAAAATTTTTGTTGATACCATTGAATTCAGCTCAAAAAAACAAACAATTTAGTATTTTGAATTACTGCTCTATGTCCATTGGTTACCGAGATATTGAAAGTGGTAAACACAGTACGTTGTCTCAATGTTAACCTTATGGGAAATAAGTAAAATTCTATTATTTCGCTTATTTCTCAACATATCTTGATAAAACTTGGTAAATGGCTTCTTCTAGTTCAGATCTACTAAATATTGAACTAAAACCAACCAGTTTAAACATACCTGTAGCAGCAAACCTGCATACTCATTCCCCATGTTATTCTTATGGAGCTTACAAAAACATATCAAATCTCGCTATGTTGGATTAAAATATGTTGTTTGGCATTTGAAATTCGCTGAGTATGCAGGTCTGCTGCAACGGGGGTATTATTAAGATATGTTGAAAAATAAGCGAGATATAGAATTTTACTTATTTCTCATAAGGTTAACATTGGGGCAACGTACTGTGTTTACCACTTTCAATATCTCGGTAACCAATAGACATAGAGAAATGATACAAAATACTAAATTGTTTGTTTTTTCGAGCTGAATTCAATGGTGCTTGCCAAAATTTGTTTTTTTCTTATTTTTCTATGTAAAAAACCCATTTTTGGGGGGGTTTATCCCCCTTTACCCCTCCTTCTAGTGGACCGATCGGACTGGTTTTCGAACTCATCCGAATAATTACTACTTTACACATCCATGCCAAATTTCATTCCGATCGGACCATTTTTGCGAGCACTATTGTGCTTACAGACACACACACATATATATATATATCTAGAAATTTGAACGAATGGTGTTTTTTTGCTTCTGGGGGCCCCAAAATTAAAAGTTATCATGGTCTTGGGCTTAAGTCTTACCATGAGACCTACGGTAATAGCTTCTTCCCTACAGGGGAAATTCGCTAACAAAAAAAAGATCATACAATATCAAACCAAACAGGTACAAAAAACCTCATCTCTGCAGCCATTGATATAAGCATATTTAATCATCTGTCTCACTCTAAACATCATTATCCATCTCTCTCGCTCAAGTTCTTTAAAATGGTCTGGATTTTTTTGCGAAACTGTAATAAAAGTATACCTTTATTCATGGTTTGCCTCCTGGATTGATAATCTACTCATAAATACTGTTGTTTAAAAATAACATCAGTATATGTTTTCGTGCGATGTTGTAACCCGCGAAAATAACGACAACACCCTTGTATGCGGGAACGCAACCCGAGGATAATTTTCAATCGAAAATCACAAAGCTATGTATCAAATTTAAGAGGAGGAAAACCCCTACAAAATATTACCATGATTTACCTCCATGATCTACGAAAAGTGTAAAAGTAATCAGCCTCTGAATTTATATAACTGAATTTACCGACATTAACATACATCATCTGAAATCACGGTGTGATAATTTTTTTACTTTTCTTAGAATCATGAAAGAAAATATTTATAGGAAGAAAGAATATGTAAGAAAGAATATTTTATAGCAATTTTTCCCCTCTTTAATTTAATGTATTCAGTTCTGGTTTTCAATCGGATTGTCGGAAATTTCAAATCATTATCAGAATGCGTTCCTGCAAAAAAGGGTGTTGTCATGATTTTCGTGGGTTACAATATCGTGTGAAACCATATCCTGATGTTATTTTTCAACGTACGTGAGTAAGCCACCTATCAAAATGAAAATATATGAATTCCTCCTCACAATATACTATTATTATTCTTCCAAAGTCATAAAAAATGCAAGAGTAAATTAGTGTTCGAGTTCAAATTTAGGATTTTAGCTAGTTTATATTTTTAGCTAAAATAACTGGTTATATAAAAATAAAATGAAAAATGTACTTCACAAACCTAGTGTTGAATTTATTTGTCTTCCAGGTGCAATAAAATTATTTTCTCTAAATTTAAATATATTGTATTTTGCGACCACATGAACATTTACACGCGCTGATTGCCGACCCCGCGAAGGAATATTTACTACATTCATCATTTTTTGGACACTTGTATGAATGAGCGATGACTTAGCAGCTGCAGCTATGTTTTGCATTAAAAGTGGCAAAAAGGACTTTCTGTACTAGTTAAGACCATAATTTTAGAAAAACTGGTCACACTTTTTTTATTTACTATGTCGCACTACCTTTTCCCATTATCATCGCAGAGTAATGTTAGTACGAGTCTCTCCCGCAAGGGCGACACCGAATTGCCTTTAGCCCCTCTTAACCCAATCAAATCAAGAAATCAGTCATGTTGGTTATTCTGATTCTGACCTACAAACTTTTGCCAATCATTTTGTAACGTTATAAGTTATTGTCATTAGATTTTGTACCAAAAATGTAGCCAGGCCTAAGTTGTGTTCTTATCTTAATTGTTTATAAAATTAACAACCAATGAGTATGACAATATTTTGCATATAACATTTTTTAATGTATAATGTGAGTTCTTCCATATTTTAATATGACTACACTCTAAGTATGATATATTTTTTAAACAAATAAAATGTTTATACGCTTATTTTTATCACATAATTATAAATATTTTTCCTTGAATGTAACTAAAAACGATTCGCTTTGGTATGCAAATCGTTTTCAGTAGTATTATTTTTTCAAGTGTTTCATCATTCAATATCTTTCCTTTTTAAAAGAACACAAATTTGGATGTAGTGTACTTAACTTAAGTTTCACTAAACAATAAAACTAATACTAAACTCTCTTAATGATAATTTTTTTTGAGAATGGAATTTGAAAAGCACTTATGAATTGTTTGATGTACTCTTACTCTTAAGCATATCTCTAAAACTTACCTCTAGATATATACCTTCAGAAACTAATCAGTATAGGTCCGCTATTCCAAACAGTTTGGTCATAAAAAAAATTTATGAGTGGTGATTGCAAAGCAAATATTGACTTAACATTTCCCGGATCACACAAATATTGACGGATCTCACAGTGTATAATTGGTGATTGCGGCTGTAAATAACGATTGCACAGCATGTACTTGGAGCAACATTGGTGATCATACTCTGCAATCACTGCTCTTTATGACGATTGAGCATTCATTACATGCGTTGTTAGTGATAACACTGTGTAATCATGATTACAAGTGACAATCGTTATCCTTGAAATCAACTAGGTTGGTATACTGAAATCGGCTGGAAAACAATATAATTTTTTTTTAATCTCTGCCTTCAAAATACACCTTGTCATATCGGTTGCAAATGACCGATGCTTTATGTGAGCTTTTATTACAATTGCTCTTCAGTATCCTCTCAGCGTACATTGATTTTATTTGTATTCCATTTATTTTAAATTCCCCGCTCAATTGAATAGGTCCTGATTTGTTCCGTAAGAGGAACTCTACTGTATAACAACAAAAGCGTTTTTCTGTAATGAGCAAAGGCAAAGTAAAAAGAGGCCGCCAACCTTAAAAAAAATTGTAATAATTTGTCAGTTAATAATGTGTTCTTTTCACTGTAATAAAAGCGAATCTATTCAAGTGGTTCAAGCAATTTGCCTTTTTTCTCTGATTTAACCATAAAACGTTCAACTGGTTTTGGTCGTGTGAATAGTTAAAAAAAACCAATCCAAAGAATCTTAACTATACAAGTTATTGAAAAGGGATAAAATAAGAAAAAAATTATTTGTGCTGTGTGAAGCTTCTCAGGAGATCTTACAGGCTTTGATTTAATTCAAAAAACTCTCCGTGCATATGCAGTTCTTATGTTTTTCCAAACTTTTATCCTGATTATCAAAACAAATAACTTGGTTGAGAGGCTGTGTGGCAACTGACTTTCTGTAAAAACATTCTTCTTCATAACATTGTGGAAACGTAAAACAAGCCATTGAAATTCTGCAGTAAACTTAATTCTAATAAACAATTACAGTCCAGGCATTTTAGGCATAAAAAAGTCAACCAATCTAACAAATCCCTAATTAAAATCCCAAAAGTCCCCGGAAATTCCTGCTGTGCTCCAGTCACCATCTTGAAATAGTATATTTCGCAACTAGTGCGGGAAGTAGGTGTTTACGTGCGAGCATGATAGTTCACGCGCGACGCTTGCGGAGCGCGGGGATTTCATGCGAGCAACGTAAACACCTTCCCGGATGAGTTGCGTACGATATTTTTCGCAACACTACCAGCATCAAATATACAGGGTTTCTGAAAAATAACACGTCTATGAAAGCTTATGAAAGCTTAGACTAAGATGAAAGTAAAACGATTTAAAAAATATTAATTAAACTGTAGAGAGAAAATACGAACAAAACTATATTTATCTGTACGGGGGAGATGAAAAAAAGCGTTATCTCTGCTGTTCAGCGACCGAGTAAGCCTTTCTAGGAATACGTCTTATCGTCACACAGACGGCAACAATTGATTAAATAATAATGCTCTTTATTAACTTATCGCTATTAACTGTGCGTAGTCGCAACCTGGGAAAACAGTTAATTTACAATTGAGATGTGGTTGTCATAGTTAAAATGTGTATGTTGTGTTTGATATTTGCCGTACTCTTTTGTAAACAGCGACTTCCGTCACTGAAACGGAAGCGGAAATCGGCTACTTACTAGTGTAGTGTTGCGAAAAAACCATTTCGGGTCCATGTTTCTCTGTACATTTTTTTTCAATCAAGATGAAAACCGTAAGAGATACAAAAAAGTGCAAGGAATTTTTTTTAGGATAAAATTTCTAATAAAATGGGTGAAATCACACACAATTAATTTTAAAACTAACTACCAACATTGTAAATATTCTAAAATTTTGCAACTCTAATACCTCTGCCATAAGGAATACTTGTAAAGTTTGACGTAATAAAGTTCCAAGGGGGAAGCCCTTTGATCTTAATAAATAATAAATTATATTCAGAATCTTGATAAAAATTTCAGTTATTTGACACATCAATCATCAAAATGGGTTACTAAAAAAGGCATAGGTGAGCTTACAAAAAAAGGTGTACCTTAAGGAAAATGTAAAACTATTACCATAGTTATAATTTTTTGTGAGCTTACCTATGCCTTTATTATGAACCAATTTTGATGATTGAGGTGTCAAATAATTGGAATTTTCATCAGGATTCTATGAACATAATTTATTATTCATTGAGATCAAAGCGCTTTGCCCCCTTGGCAATTTTTACATCAAATTTTATATGTATTCCTTATGACAGTTAAATTAGAATTACAGCAATTTACAATATTGATGATATCAGCAGTTATTTTTTAAATTTATTGTACATACTCACACTTGATCTATTAGAAATTTTATTAATGCACAAATTTGGTAATGATAATGGGCCTTAAAAACATAAACAGTGTTTTGAAAAATTGACACAATCATAGATTTATCAATTTGGAGAGGTTCCACTTTTTGTCACCAATCAGTATAGCTGACCAGAAAAACTATAGTAACTTTTACTAAAGCAATATTACTGTTTATTCCTTCAAGGTTATAAAGAAGAACCTATTTTACAAAAAAATCAGTCACCGCATGGCACTCCTGCCATTCGTAACTTTCCATAATGAAAATATACTGGTTGTGTCATGTCTGTCCAAAAGGTTTTAAATAAATTTGATTATCATAAGTCACTGTAGATAACAAACAAAGCCAATATGAAAGGGTTTGGTGACTACTATATAGCAAAGTAATAAGGTCAGTTAGATAACTATTGAACTGGATTCAAAAAAACTCTTTCGTGGATTACCAGATTCCTTACAAGATATCAGACTCAACAAAAGGTATTAAATATTAAATGTGTTTTTTTATCATTTTCCTATGTGTAAAATAATTAGAAAATCTTTTCAATCTAAAAAAATTTATAAAAATTTTAATATTTTAGTGTAATGAGTGATTTATATGTGATCTCCACTCAATATATATATATATATATATATATATATATTGTGATGTTAAAGTGCTTTTGGGTTGTCTTGTTTTCAAGAGCATGTTAGAGTTTGCCGAATTTTATAGTATAATTGTTTTGGATCTAAGTTTTGATGCATGAATTACCTAGTTTAAATAAGTATTCTTTAACAAAAAATAATTTGTAAAATGGAGGATTTTTATATGTTGGAACTTGAACAGTTTATTTGGTTTCTGGGAATTTTTGCAAATTTGAAGATGTGAATTTTTTTTGTCATATTATAAATTGATGTATTTATTTATAATTGATAAACATTTTCCTTAAGTCTGATAATGCAAAATCTAAGAGATTTTAAACCCTAATGTAATTTTAATGTGTTTTTGTTTATAAGGATAAATGTTTCTCTTGGTGCTGTTTCTCGCAGTTAGCATTTTCAATTGGATTTTTTTCAACAAAAACATAAATTGTTACTTAATTACTGTTCAGGTAATTTGCCTTTTTTTCTCTGATTTAACTTAAAACATTCAACTGGAAATCACACGACATATTAAATTTGCATTATGTATATTCATACAGTGTTAAAACTTTTTTTCACTACAAATTTTTTTGGGCAGATTTTAACCAAATTGAAACTTTGCACCTCTAATTCTTTTAATTAATGTGAATTGTTTACCCCCAAAAAAGTATTTTTAGTTGACTTTTCAGAAAATTTGTTAAGTATCAATATTTTGCTTTAATTGATAAAATAACAGTTATTAATATTAATAAAATTTGACATAAACTATCAGGGTGTCAACCAAGTCAAATGCAGCAAAAATGAGACTTAGAGAGACCTTACAGAATTTCAAAGGATCCAGGGAGACTTCTAGGCATGGTGTTGATTATGAAAAAAATATTGAAAATCTAGAAGAAACCTTAGTAAACTGAATAATTTTATTTATCAGTAAGTAGCCCTCAAGATTTCTCAAAAACTAGTGAACGAATTTCATACTTAAAGTTTTTTGCAGTGGTACATTGTTTTAGCAAATAATATTTTAAAACCCTTAATAAATCACAATTTTTTATTTGAATGGAATAGTTGAAGGATCTTTAAGTGAAAAGGAGGTCTTGTAGGATCTTTTTGAAAAGGACTTTTGGAGGATCTGGAAAACTGGTAGACACCCTGATTACTGTTGAGCGCCCACAATATTGTGGCTTGTGTATATTAAATAAAATTCATTAGTTAGTGAGATTGTTGTGGGTCCAGTCGTCCAAATCTGTGATATTTGCCAAATGTTGATATGTACCAACCATTCCATGTTTTTAACATGTATTTTATACCACGGTACACTGTTTAATGCAATTCGTGTGGATTGTATGTTAAAAATAAAATGCTTTATACTACAAAAACTAAATCTTTCATTGACCTAATTTCACAAATGTTTTGGACTGTACTGATGATGGGAAATGTGAGTTGAATTTAATCTAAGTCAACTTAAATAATAATATTTACTATATTTTTAGCGACTATAAGGAAGAATTAAGCTATTGCTGTTGAACTCGAGAAATGTATTATTTGGATTTTTACATAGGCAAATGAAAATCAATGTTTCCACCACCGAGTTCAGTTCAAAAAAAGCAATTTACAGTAGTACCTTTGAAACAATCCCTCTATGCCCATTTTTCTGAGATATTAGGGTAAACACAGCTCGTTGTTCCAATGTTAACCTTTATGGAAAATAGCTTAAGTTTTATTTCCTTTTTTCAATGTACCTTATGAGTAATACCCCCTTGGCAGCAGTCCTGCATACTCAGCTAAATAAAATGTGTAAATAAATCATACAGATAAAGCCTCATACTAATCATGTTAGGGAGGGAATTAAATTCAAAACTGTTTTCTCTGAGTACTCGGCTAAGACAGAATTTTTATTCATTGAAATTAATTTATCCGGAGCGGATGACCTGTTGTTGGGGGTATGTTACCGACCCCCCCAGAACAGGCCATCTGCTAGATTTTGAAAATTCTCTTCTAAATTCAATGTTTAGGTACAGTCATGTCATGATCATGGGTGACTTTAATACTGATTTACTATCCACTGCCCAGAATTGGGAATACCGCCAACTAATAACTATGTTTGGTTCATGTAACTTGACTATACTTCCACTTGCCCCTATACCAGTGGCGAGGCGTGCGGTCATCTACAGATTCGCCGATGACTAACTCAATTTTAAAAGTAAATATTTTAGAAAAAACTACAAATAACATAATGTTATAAGCCTAAATGTCTATTATTTTAAAAAGAAAATCATAAATTTTTGGAGTATCAGGTTATTTTTAGGCACGGCGTTTTGCTTTGCACGCCAGATGCGCCGCGTCCGTAGTTCTCTATTGACTAAATCCGAACCGATTCTCCGAGTTTGGAGAATCCAATCTAGTGGAGCGCCCACCTCACCGCGTCCATCCCCACCACTCACACCGCTGTTGTACAGGCGGCCAAGCGATTCTCTGTCGCTGGAGAATCGGTTGGCGTCCGGCTCCCTTCGGCTGTACTCGGCAGCCTTCGCCACGTAACGAGCAACTCTCGACTTCATTGTCGCTGTCAGTGCTACTTCACGTTGCAGAGAGACCTGCTCCGCTACTCGCGCATGCGCAAAGAGACCTAAAATAGTTCACTTCACAGTGCAGAGAGACCTGCTCCGCTACTCGCGCATGCGCACAGTTCTCGCGCCGCGCGCTGTGCTTGTGTGCGTGTGTGCTTGCGTAGTTTCAATGAGTGAAGTTGCAGTGGTTTAATTAAATTTTTAACATGTTTTATTATTAATCGATGAGCACAACAATGACTAAAGGAGAAGGTGATATATGTTCAACTGAAACAATTATAAAAATAAAACTAAACTGATTAAACAATTATAAAAATGAAATCATAAACTGCTTAATAAAATAGCTAGCTGCATTTTTCAATGTTAAACTTTCATCCGAGAGCTTTTAAGTATCAGTATTATTCCATTCGCCTTTTCAGTAGAGTCATGGATGTTTTTATCTATGGTCGTGGGGTCTATGAATGACGCTGAGGGACGGATATCCGGGCCGGTCAAGCGCAGGTCTGTCGCGACTATTCTATAAATAGCAATATAGCCGTTCCGCCGCACGGCGCCGGCGCAGTCCCGTGTACCTCTACACTATCAGCGATGACCACTCAAAAATGTCACGCGTCGCCACTGCCCTATACACCACTCTGCCGAGTCTGACACCCTTCTTGATCTAATGGTTGTATACGACCGAAAAGATATTATTCATCATGGGCAGCTTCCAGTCCCCGCAATATCTAAGCATGACGTTATCTTCTGTGTGTATTCAATAAAAGTGCCCAAGCCCAAAATTAAATTCATAAAGTACAGAGATTTTAAAAATATGAATCAGGCTGCCTTTTTATTTGATGTTCTAAACACACCATGGCACTTAATAGAAAATCTAAAATCTGTCGATGAAATGGTTCATGAGCTTAACAATGTCATATTGAGTTTTTTTTTATAAACATGCTCCGGTTATTACTAAGCGTTTCACTAAAAGAAAACCGGTGCCTTGGATGACCCCTGAAATACGCAGGCTGATGGCTAGAAGCAATTCTCCCTTCAGGAGAGCAAAACGTACCCAAAATCAAATAAATGCTTATGGATGAATATCGGCATCCCCGAAATAGAGTGAAACAAATGTTGCGAAATTCCAAAAAATTAAGATACATCCATAATCTTTTCTAGAACAGTAATCAGTCATCTAGAGTCTTATGGGGCAACGTAAAAAGCCTTGGGCTTGGGAAGCAATCTGATACACAGCAAATCAGTATTCCTTTAAATGATTTGAACCAATACTTTTCTTCAAATAATCAGAGTATAAATCAGCAACAAGTAAATAGTTATTTAAATGAGCTAGTAAATTCACCAGTCCAAAACTTTAACCTTCCTCAGTTTAATTTCAAACCTGTCATCCAGACTGATGTGTTAAATGCTATTCATCGGATCCGCAGCAATGCTGTTGGGTTTGATGGAATACCTATACGCTTCATTAAAGATATTCTCTTTGCCATTCTTCCAACTATTACGCATATTTTCAATGCATCTTTAAGGCACTCTTCTTTCTCCTCTTCTTGGAAGTCTGCTCTTATCCGTCCTTTAAACAAGATCTCAGCTCCTGTGTCTTGCCAGGATTTCAGGCCAATTAGCATTTTGCCCGCACTATCGAAAGGCCTCGAAAGAATCGTGCACTGTCAAATGACTGACTACATCACTGAAAATAACATACTATCTGATTATCAGTCCGGTTTCCGGACGGCTCATAGTACTGAAACTGCACTTCTTCGTGTGACGGAGGACATAAGACTCTCAATGGAACATCGACGGGGCACGATTCTAACCCTTTTTGATTTTTCAAAAGCCTTTGATTGTGTTAATCACGGCCTTTTAATTGAAAAATTAAGGGCCATAGGGTTTTCACAGGATGTTCTCAAATGGCTGTGATCTTATCTGTCAGACAGGCGGCAGTGTGTTGAGGTTGATGACATCAGATCTGACTGAAAAACTGTTACTTGCGGTGTGCCTCAGGGATCAATCCTTGGGCCTCTGCTTTTTGTACTATATTTGAATGACATTAACAAATCTTTTACTCACTGTAAATACCACATGTATGCTGACGACCTTCAAATTTATGCACATTTTTCAGTCAACGATATCAATAATTAATTGTGTCTGGAGAATAAACGAAGACATATGCCATATATGGACTGAAAAACACGGACTTAGACTCAATCATGAAAAGACCAAGCCTATAATCATTTGCCATCCACGTTTAAAAATACCCCCGTTGCAGCAGACCTGCATACTCAGCGAATTTCAAATGTCAAACAACATATTTCAATCCAACATAGCGAGATTTAACATGTTTTTGTAAGCTCCATAAGAATAACATGGGGAATGAGTATGTAGGTTTGCTGCAACAGGTACGGTAAAAGTTGGTGATTTTAGTTCAATATTTAGTAGATCTGAACTAGAAGAGGCCATTTACCAAGTTTTATCAAGATATGTTGAGAAATAAGCGAGATATACAATATTACTTATTGCCCATAAGGTTAACATAGGGACAACGTACTGTGTTTACCACTTTCAATCAGTGGCGGCCGGCCCATAAGGACTCTCGGACGCCGCCCCCCCAGAAGATTTTCAAATATACTGAATTAAATTAATTTACATATGTATCCGACAAAGAGTGAAAACCCACTAATTTTCATTATGGCTTATGGGCCGGCCGCCACTGCATTAATGATGAATTCATTTCAACTATAAGCATCGAAATATTTTGCAAAAGTATTTAGGAGTCAACTGCTGTTGCGCGTTTATCTCGCGGACGCTGCCCGGAGCGTCCCAATCCTAACGCATGCTATCTTATGGCAAATCTAGCAGACAGTGGGTAGGGTGCTCTGACGTCATTGCCGTGTTGTGTTATACGCAGCCTGGGGCAGCGTCCGAAGATGCGCGCGCACATCAGTAATCAGTGCAGCCACCACAATCTGTTTAGGGCATTAAGAAGCTGAACCTTTGCTGCCGTTATGATTGCACGATTCATGATGGTGCAACTGTTGTTTATTCGTTTTAGTAACCATAGCAACCTACCAATCTCTCTAACCTCGTAACCTAAACGTTGAGGGATGGGAGCTAAAGTGAGGTTATTTGTTTACATTCTGTGTTTCATGTGTCTCTTTTGCTCCAATGAGTCGGTAACCAGGGTTGGTGATAATTGATTGTTATTATTTTAATAGTGAATTCAGCGGATATTGGTAGACCATGAAATTGTGAATAGCAATCAAAGGTAAGTGTAATACACAAAATCCTTAATGCTCTTTTAGTAGTTAGTAGTAAGTGAGTCCTCCTGTTCATTTAACCCACCAGCCGCCACTGAATATCTCGGTAACCAATTGACATAGAGCAGTGATTCAAAATACTAAATTGTTTGTTTTTTTTGAGCTGAATTAAATGGTGCTAAACAAAATTGGATTATTTTTATTTTTCTATTAGTCCAGTAAAAATACTGTTTAACCTAGAACAAATTGCAACACGAGCGTTTTTGACGGTATTCTGCTCAAAAAAATGTGCATATTAACATATCCAAAATCGGACAAAATCGGACCATGGGAAACCCCTGAAAATCACGTTTCAAAATGGCGGTTTTTTTTAACATTGGAAAGTTTTTTAAAAAAGTCACTCGGTTGCATTTTTTATCTACATTTAACAAGATATTGAGTTGGGACCACCGCCAATAATTTTTGAGTGGCTAGTCGTGCATTTTGACAAGGTAAAAATTTTTGGCCGCCATCTTGGATCCGCCATATTGGATTTATTTAATTTTTTCAAATGTAAAGGTGGTCGTGTGACACATAATTTAGAACTAGATTTTTACGCTGATTTCAATGCTGAAGTCCGTTTTCAAAAATATCGATTTGTTTTTAAGATATGCTCAAAGTAAAATTTTTCCCTGTACATTTCTTATTGGGGCTAAATAAATAATAACATTTTTACGATTATTTTTCTTATATCTCAGGAACCAAGCAAGGCTTTCAGTTCGTTTTGATCTTAAAATGATGACTGATTTTTTGGCTTTTATTTGGGCTATTGATCACTAAAATCGGACTAGTGTGAAACGAGCTATAAAGCTAAATGCTACATAAAAATTGTTTTTTTTAAAATTTGTTTTTTGTTAAAGATTTATATCTCAAGTTTGAAATGAGTTAAAAAGTTCCTTCTGGTGTCAAATTACTCGGTAAAGTATAAGCTTTCATATAAACTATGACTAATCGAAATCTGACAAATATAAATGAAGTTATGATCCATAATACAACTTAAATTCTTCTAACTTTCGAAATCTGTTACCACTTAAAGACTTATATCTCCAAATTTAGCTGAGACTCAGGCCTAATTAAGGTTTTAATTAACTCAGTACATTACTGGCTTTAATTTAAGCTCTTAACCATTTAAATAGGTTGAGTTAGATGCGAGTTATGGACCTTTAATCAACATTAAAATAATTTTTTTCAGAATTTTTAATTTAGTTAAAGACGGGTATCTCCAGTTTTGTTTAAGGAATATAGGTTTGAATGGTTTCAAAACACTCAGTGAGCTATCAGCTTTCATTTGAGCCATTGATCATTAAAATCGGACAAGTTTAGAGTGAGTTATATTGTTTTTATTCATTTTTTTGTAACTATTTTTTGTGTCACATTTAAAGCTTACAGGGTATCAATAAAACCAACCATTTACCTATATTTTAAAGGGGAAACTGTGTAGACCAGGAATGCTAAACAGAATTGTCCTCCACTAACTCAGATAATATGTAGAATTCATTGAAAATGTGTTCATCGTGATTTATCTACAGGGTGTTCCACAAATTAAGGCCTAGGGTAAAAATATCACAATATTGTTAAGTAAACCTATACTTATATATCATTTTACAGGTCCTGCTGAACGGAACATTTTGAGGAAAACTGAACTAAATTATCTCTAGCCCTTTCAAAAGGCGGCCATTTTAGAGATATTTTCCAATATTTACGGAAAACATTGGATTTTTTAAACCACTAGAAGTATTTTAGTTCTATTTAGAAATTATTAATCCTTGTCAACTCAGTTTTGCTATGGTAACTGCTATGACCATATTATATAAAATCAACTATAGTTCCTATGGAAACCAAATAAAAACTACAAACATTATTCAAAACACTAGTGAGAAATAATGCATACGGGTCGAAACTTAAAGGGATATTAATAGGCTTACCAGACGTCAGGGATTTCCCCGGACAGTCCGGCTTTCAGGCTTGCGTCCGGGGAAACGTCCGGGGTTGAATTTTGACCTGGGTTTTAGTCAGCCTGCGGGAAAAGAGAGGAAACGCCCGAAATAAATTAATTGCTAGTTAGTTTTGAGCAGTTTTTAAGAAAATTTATACGAAACAAAGAAATTTTTAACGAAACTAAGGGATATTTTATGGTTTCACCAGTTACTGCACTAAAAGGTTCTCGGCCGGCGACGGGCTGATTCGTTGCGCGACAACTGCGTATTCTGCTTGGTCATAAAGCCTACTTCATTGTTTTTTTATCCAATTAGTATTCCAGAAATGCCGCGTAAAAACGGAAGCAAACTATACCTGTCTGCCGAGACCCTTTAGAATTATACCGGACCAAATTTTACCAGACCATTTTATTTGCCTTGTCCTCCACTTTTCCCTCCCCTTTTCGGGAGCTCAAACCCCTTCCCCTAAAAAAATTCCTGGCTACGGCCTTGGTGTACGGGGTTGGCTTTGAAAATTTATGGTAAGCCTAGATATTAAGGACCTGGGTAGACCCATGTTTTGCCTGGGTAGATGATATACCTTGGTGCGAAATTTCAGCCTATTCCCCTCGGATTTTTTGCACTTACCTGAAACAACTTACACAAAAACAACACCGAAACGACCTTTATCTCATATTATATAAATAAATAAATTATATATATACCGGGTGTCCCATAATAGCCCCCCCTACCTTTTTCCTATATTTTTTCAAATATCAATTTTACACCACCCCCAAACATTATTGGGTAGTTAATACTTAATTTTGAGAGGGTACTCAATTTTGGCCGCCATCTTGGATCCGCCATATTGGAACCAAAATAATTTTGAAACGTGATTTTTTTGGTTCTCCCGTAGACAGTTTTTGTCCGATATTGGATGTATCGGGATAAGTATTTTTTTAGAAGATTTCCATTGAAAAACGATTGAGCTGAAATTTGGTTTAAGATTATGAGTTTTTTAACAAATTAAAAAATAAAAATAATAAATTCGTTATATTTAAATAACGAAATAAGATTTTTGAAAACGGACTTCAGCATTGTAATTAGCGTAAAAATCCAGTCCTAAATGATGTGTCATATGACTACCTTTACTTTTGAAAAAAAATATTTGAAATCCAATATGGCGGATCCAAGATGGCGGCCAAAAATTTTTACGTAGACAAAATGCACGACTAGCCACTCAAAAATTATTGGCGGTGGTCCCAACTCAATATCTTGTTAAATGTAGATAAAAAATGCAGCCGGGTGGCTTTTTTAAAAAAACTTCCCTATGTTAAAAAAACCGCCATTTTGAAACGTGATTTTTGGGGGTTTCCCGTAGACCGATTTTTGTTAGATTTTGGATATGTTTGAATAAGTATTTTTTTGTTATATTTTCATGAAAAACGGTTGTGTTGCAGTTTGGTCTAAGATGGTGAGCAATTTAAAAAATTTAAAAAAAATAAAAAAATAAATTTGTTAAATCTTAAAAATAAAAACAGATTTTTGAAAACGGATTTCAGCATTAGAATCAGCGTAAAAATCTAGTTCTAAATGATGTGTCACATGACCACCTTTGTATTTGAAGAAAAATAATTGAATCCAATATGGCGGATCCAAGATGGCGGCCAAAATTTAAAATCCTATGAAAATGAAGTATTACCCCCCTAACGGTTTTCTGTAGCATTTCTAATTTTATATCTCTAGAGATGTAGTTGAAAACTAAGAGTAAAACTTAATTTTAAATTTTTCCATTGTAATCCGCCATTTTGAAACGTAATTTTAGAGAGTTTCCCATGGACCGATTTTGTCCGATTTTGGATATGTTAGAAAGCACATTTTTTGGACAGATTTCCACCAAAAACGCTCGTGTTGCAATTTGTTCTAGGTTAAGGGTGTTTTTTGCGTAGATTTACTGGACTATATGTAAAAACCTCAAAAAATCCATTTTTGGGGGGGTTTATCCCCCTTAACCCCCCCTTCCGGTGGTCCGATCGGGCTGATTTACGAACTCGTCCAATTGATTACCACTTTACATGTCTGTACCAAATTTCATAAAGATTGGACCATTTTTGCGGCCGCTATCGTGCTAACAGACACATAGATATATATACAGGGTGTCTCACCTAAGGTGTCTCAAATGGATTGCGGACGAACTAGTAGTCCTACATAGATGAAACAAAATCATACTCCACTAAATCGACCACAAGGAACAACATAAAAATATTTTTATGCTTTTTAAAATACAGGGTGTTCCAAAAACCGGGGGTCATGGGTTCGAATCTCAGAATTTTTAAATGTAAACATATGTCATGTTATGCATCGTTTTAAAGCTCTAAACAAGACGAACAATTTGGTGTAAACAGAATTCACTTATCTTTATTCATTTCAAAATGGCGGCCATTTTCGTGAAAAATATTGGTATTTACAGAATAAACTGTATCTCGAGAACTACAAAACGTATTTTTGGTCTGTTTAAAAATTATTAATCCTCGTTAACTCAGCTTTAATTTGATATACGGCATGCCAACATTTAAAAAATAAAAGTTTTTGACAGTACACTTTATTTTGTTTTAATGTTGGTAGCCCTGAAGGTCAAAAAATTCAAATGGCAGCATATGTCAAATAGCACATTATTTTATAGGTCTTGCAAAGACCAACGACTTTTCAATTTACACCAAGCTGCTATCGTTGGTGGTTTTGTAGTTATAAGCAAAAAACTCCATTTTACCATATAAAGCCCATGTTAAAAATATAGTCTTCAGGGCATTTAAATTTGCATCAGTTAAACTCAAGTACTGTACTGCACATTTAACATGGGCTTTATATGGTAAAATGGAGTTTTTTGCTTATAACTACAAAACCACCAAAGATAGAAGCTAGGTGTAAATTAAAAAGTTGTTGGTCTTTGCAAGTCCTGTAAAATGATGTGCTATTTGAGATATACTGCCATTTACATTTTTTGACATTCAGGGCTACCAACATTAAAACAAAATAAAATGTACTGTCAAAAACTTTTATTTTTTAAATGTTGGCATGTCGTATATCAAATTAAAGCTGAGTTAACGAGGATTAATAATTTTTAAACAGACCAAAAATACATTTTGTAGTTCACGAGATACAGGGTATTCCGTAAATACCAATATTTTCCACAAAAATGGCCGCCATTTTGAAATGAATAAAGATAAGTGAATTCTGTTTTCACCAAATTGTTCGTCTTGTTTAGAGCTTTAAAACGATCCATAATATAACATATGTTTACATTTAAAAATCCTGAGATTCGAACCCATGACCCCTGGTTTTTGGAACACCCTGTATTTTAAAAAGCATATAATTTTTTTTATGTTGTTCCTTGCGGTCGATTTAGTGGAGTATGATTTTGTTTCATCTATGTAAGACTACTAGTTCGTCCGCAATCCATTTGAGACACCTTAGGTGAGACACCCTGTATATACCGGGTGTCCCATAATAGTCCCCCCCCCTAACTTTTTCCTATATTTTTTCAAATATCAATTCCACACCACCCCCAAGCATTATTGGGTAGTTAATACTTCATTTTGAGGGGGTACCCAATTTTGGCCGCCATCTTGGATCCGCCATATTGGATCCAAAATCATTTTTTCAAATGTTAAAGTGGTGTTGTGACCCATCATTTCGAATTAGATTTTTTCACTGATTACAATGCCGCAATCCGTTTCTTAATATCTCGATTCATTCTCAAGATATGAGTACTTTTAATTTATTTATTTTCAACCAATTTTAACATTACAAATTGATAAAATAGGCCTATAACCACAAAATAATGCTAGATAGTGACGAATAACCACCATCAGTCATTGTTGAGTGATTTACACTTAACTTTCACCAATGTAAATTTTTTGGCCACCATCTTGGATCCGCCATTTTGAAATTAGGCAAGTTATTTCAAATATGAAGTTGGTATTGTGACCCATCATTTCAAACTAATTTTTTACGCCGAATTCAGCGCTGGTACCCGTTTTTAGCTATAAAATTTGGTTTTTGAAAAATTCATATTTTTTGAGATTTTTATTAGAAATATGACAATATCTTGAAAACGAAACGCTATAATTAAAAACGGGTTGCGGCATTCAATTTGGCGTAAAAAGCTAGTTTGAAATGATGGGTCACAATACCAACTTCATATTTGAAATAACTTACCTCATTTCAAAATGGCGGATCCAAGATGGCGGCCAAAAAATTTACATTGGTAAAAGTTAAGTGTAAATCGCCCAACAATGACTGATGGTAGCTATTTGTCACCATCTAGCATTATTTTGTGGTTATGGGCCTATTTTATCAATTTGTAATGTTTAAATTGGTTGAAAATAAATAAATTAAAAGTACCCATATCTTAAGAACCAATTGAGATATTAAAAAACAGATTGCGGCATTGTAATCAGTGATAAAATCTAATTCGAAATGATGGGTCACAACACCACTTTAACATTTGAAAAAATTATTTTAGATCCAATATGGCGGATCCAAGATGGCGGCCAAAATTGGGTACCCCCTCAAAATGAAGTATTAACTACCCAATAATGTTTGGGGGTGGTGTGGAATTGATATTTGAAAAAATATAGGAAAAAGTTAGGGGGGGGGGCTATTATGGGACACCCGGTATATATATATATATATATATATATATATATATAAAGTCAAACGATTGGTGTTTTTTGCTTCTGGTGGACCCAAAACAAAAAGTTATCATGGTCTCGGGCTTAGGTCTTACCATGAGACCTATGGTAATAGCTTCTTCCCTATAGGGGAAATTCGCTAAAATCAATTGACTTTACAGTTCGCGCATTATATCTCCGGCTATGACAGAGTCAGCTAGTTGCAAGGCGCGGGGGGGAGAGGGGGTACTTTTCTGAAAACATTGTTCTATAGCCCCGCTGTGTGTCAAACACAGTGTTTACTAGAATCATATGTTGAAAATATCATATGATACAGTTAGTAGCGTAGTGGTCATAGCCGGAGATATAATGTGCGAACTGTAACTCTACAAATACACTAACAGTCAATGGAAATATTCTTCCTTATTACGACAGAGTGAAAAAATCTCGTACTTACTATCAACTCTACTCTCACTTGGGATGACGCCTTAGTCGACATCCGAAAGAAAGTCTTTGCCTCGATACATTCACTTAAGAAATTGCAAAATTTCTTACTATTTCATATCAAACTCCACCTCGTAAAATCGCTTGTCTTTCCTCTCTTTACTTACTGCAACTCTGTGATCAATCTTTCTGATGCGCTCCAACGGTCTCAGAACTATTGTCTGAGATATGTCTATGGACTGAGACGTGTGGAGCGCATAACACCATACTTGAGACCACACCTTGAGACCAGATTGTTAAAATTGAATGATCAGAGAGCAGTTAAAATTCTTTCATTTATGTTCTCAATTTTAAAAAGTAGCTTACCAAATTATTTTGTGCATGACTTTAATTTTGTGTCTCGGGGTAGTATAAGAATTTCACGCTCTGCTTCCCTAACACTTCGAATGATTCATCATAGAACAGCAATATATGACCAGGGTTTTGTCGTTACTGCTTGTCGCCTCTGGAATGGCTTGCCAGAATCCATAAAGTCCCTGGAAAGTCGTCATCGGTTTGTGGTGGCGCTGAGAGAATTTTACTTTCAGCGGATGTCCTTGGCCGGTGTGTCCTAGGGGTTGTGTCTTGTGCGTGGTTGCTGATGGATGGAAGTTTGTGTGATTGAGTGAAATGAGTTCTTTTTGTAAATATAGATTTAAGTTTTTTGTAAATATGATGCATAAATATTTATTGTATTCTTTTTTATCAGGTTAAGTGTAAGAAAGGGCCAAGAGGCCCTAACTTTGCCTGAATAAATAAACAATTTTTCATTTTATTTTCATTTCATTTCATTTCATTTTTCATTTAGGCCTAATTTTAATTTCATTTCATGTCCATAGATAAGCATATTTCTATCAGGACTGGCTCAAAAGGTTGTAGTGCTCAAGGTGAATAAAATTTTTTCCCAGTTAAGTATATCTTTTGACTTACTAACAGATCATGTTATAGAAGTAAGTCCTAGTCAGGGCTTAATTTGTGAAGAAAAAAGTACCGGAGCTATGGCACGAGTGGCCGCCGGGAAGGTATGGAAAACCCCCCCAGCAGAAGGGGGTGTCCAGGGGCCCTTCCCCGGATTTTTTAAAATTGCTATTAAATTTGATGTCTTTTTAACGTTTATGACCACAGTTTAACAATTAGGCCGTGTTCACTATCGCGCTAGCTAGGTTTGCCCTGCCGCAGCTAGAGTGTACTTGTGCCATAGTGGTCGTGAAGGTTGTGATCTCCAGCGCTACGTGTGTTTAGCGCCACTCACGACTCATGGTGGAAATTTACTATTGTCGAACAAGGGCGCACCTGATTTGTCCAAACATTTGACGAACTATTTGCTGCAAGAGGCCTTATAAGATCGACGGGGAAATGAGTATGCCAATACCGAACGCACCAGTACACGCTCGTATTGGCCTGGATTGGATTTGACCTTGATTGAAGATAGTAAGCTTCCACCATCACTTGCTAAAGCCTATCTCGAGTTTATCAGGTGATCAGTACCCAGAATGGAGGCTAAAAAACTACCATCTATTACCTTGCGTGAAACTATGTAAAGAAAAATAGAGTTGTTAAATTGACTTGGAGGATTCCCAAATTAGAAAGATTTGTACACTTTTATAAAATAGTTTTCTAAACAGTATTAATAAATTACGTGGCCAGAAAAAGGGTCCGGAGCCGTACCGGTGAGTTGAGAAACCGCGCTCCGGTGAGCTCCGGTTTCCTAAAAAGTACTGGAGCTGCGCTCCGGTGTGCTCCGGCTGAAATTAACCCCTGGTCCTAGTACTTTTGACCTAGAGAAGTAATTTGAGCTTAATTCAAGATAAAGAGATAACGTAATTAAAAATCCGAGTTACAGCAGAGGTAAAGAATAGTGACATTGAACCACCACACATCGAACAACAAACAAACAAGGTCAACCATTTCAATGACCACACACGCATGTGTCAGTGACACGTTTGGCGTAAGGACAGTAGTCATTGACACGTTGCGATCTTACAACAAGGTTTCGACTTGCAGAGCTCCTTTGAGTAATCTTCGATCGAGATATAGAGGTGAACTTTGCCTTAAAGAGGTTAAGCGCAAATTTAAATAGACATCAAATTCTATTTCAAAATTCCTTTACTTGTTATTTGTACAGTATAATACAAGAATACTGTCTAATTAAAACTATTACTATAAAAAAAATTAATTGTACAAAATTCAAGTATATTTCATTGTAACAAAAAGAGTTCATGCCGAGATTGTTGATGAAATTCACATGTGCAATGAGCCACAGTGGATAAATCAATGAAAACATAATGAAAAAATCACTAAATGAATTAATGTTTGTTCCTCTTTTTTCTTTAGCCCTGGTTTGTACCAAGGCGACACTTAGCCTTGTTTGTACTGTGTTTCACAAACAAGGAAAAGTTTTTAATAATTTGTTTTTAAGAAATTCGGTTATGAAAAAATTTGCTATTATTTCAAAATTTTTGTAGTTTTTTTTGTACAAATGATGTATGAAGATTTGTAAAATATGCAAGGTAAAACATTATCTTTAGTAAATATATTTAATAAATTAGTGTATTTTGTGAAAAAAACACAAATTTTGATCACGACCGTATAGTAGAAATAGTGTTAGAGGAACAACAAGAATACAACAAGAATCATTTTTGTTACAATTATTTCTACCTCCACCTATTTTTTCACTTAATTCTACTGCACTAATAGGGAGCATTAAATTTGAGTCAAAAAATAAAGGAGTGAGTTCCTAAATACTTTTTCCTGTAAATAAATAGATTTAGTTTTTGGGCAATATTGGGTGAATCAGCTCAATAACCCAATGGGCATTTTGAGGGGAAAAAAATTATTTTAAAATCATAGATTAATCATTTGTAATGATTATAAAACAATAAAAAAATTATTTTACAAGCTGTTAACTTGGTAACTGGTCAATTTTAAAAGTGATTTTCAAATCATTGTAAACTCTTATCAAAATGGTTATTACATAATTTTTTAATTATTGCTATGTGTATCTAGTCAATTTTAAAATTGATTTTTAAATCATTGTAAACTCATATCAAAATGGTTATTATATAATGTTTTAATTATTGCTATTCTCAAGTATTCAAGTATTCAGGTAGTAATTATGTGTATCTAGTCAATTTTAAAAGTGATTTTCAAACAATTGCAAACTAATATGCAAAGGATAAATGAATTTTTGTAATAATTGCAATGTTATATACAGGGTGTCTGTAAAGTCCATCACCAAACACCATAACTTGGTTTATTGGGTCAAAATAAGCAAAAAAGTTCATATAAAGGTATGTCCTAAAATGCATATTTACCCAGATATCTGCCATTTTGTATTTTTCACAAAATATTTTTTATCTCCATCTGTGTAGATATGCATTTTAGGTCATACCTTCATATGAACGTTTTTGCTTATTTTGACCCAATAAACCAAGTTATGGTGTTTGGTGATGGACTTTACAGACACCCTGTATAATTCATTTAAAATTGATACACCCTGTATAATTCATTTAAAACTGATTGTCATAAGTAGGAAAGTCATATGAAATGGTTTAATAGATAGGTATAAAAAGGTTTGTTAGTCGTTAAAATATATTTAATGGCCGATTATATTGATCATTGCATATTATACTAAAATTCCTTAGGCCAGCCTCAGGTACTGTTCAAAACAAGTTACAGTTATGCTATTTAAAACAATTAAATGCCCTTAACATTAAAAAACCATTTTGGCCAAAATTAATACTCTTTTTCTGTTGTTGACCATAAGTTTATTGCAAATTAACATTACAAGACTAATTTCAATCATCTTGGGCTTCTGCTGGATCAGTGAGTGACACTTCTTCCCACCTGAAACAAATAATTTTGTCTCGGTACTGTTAATGAAATGCTTACGAATGAATTTATGTTATTAATTATAAGTTATTTATATATATATATATATATATATATATATATATAACTACACCATGTGTCCCACACTCCCAATGCCAGATTTACCAACACTAATTTTTTAAACTCATTTTTAGACCGTGCAGCTTTGTTTGGACTGGTTAGGAGGTGAACATATCCAAAGTTCCCGTCTGTCGCTCTTGAGCGGGGGGAGGGAGGGGAAGTCAAAAGGTACAATTAATTCTTTTTGGTTCTTCCTAAACTTCTTGAAAACTATTAACTTTTAGTATTCCCTAAATTGAAAAATTATTGGAAATTACATTTTCCCTGACATAAAAATTGGTCTAAAATAAAAGTATGGCCGAGCTCACAAAAAGGTTTTAGTAACCTCATATTTGTAATAATTCCTTGAAAAATTACTATTTTACCTGCCCACCAAGATCTTTACAAATTTGGTATTTACAAATTAGACTGAAGCGAGATAGTAATAATAATTATGATATCCGCCAAACGGAAAGACTTAAGACCAAACCAGTGCTCTTAACTGTTGGTTCAAAACAATATTTTATCTACGACCATTGCAATAAGCACCAATTATGGTACTCGCTTCGCTCGTGTTCTAACTTACATCTCACTCGTGGCTTAAAGGCATTCATTATACAATCGTTGCATAAACTACTATTGGGGTTCCAAGCTGTTGTTTCCAACAGTTGTTTCCAAGCTGAACATGTGGTTCGGGGGACGAATTTGTTCTTAGAAATTCTCTTGCTCGTTCGGTCTTTTGCTTCCTCCCTGACTCTACTCCATCAGATAGATTTTCTATCTCTTTCCCCGCCCTCTCTCAACATCCCCGCTCTCTGTTACACCCCCGGCGCGCTCTCTCTCGCACCCTCAGCGCGCTCTCTCTCATACCTCCGGCGTGCTCTCTCTCACACCCCTGGCGCGCTCTCTCTCGCACCCTTGGCGCACTCTCTCTCGCACCCTTGGCGCACTCTCTCTCACACCCCCGGCGCGCTCTCTCTCGTACCCTCGGCGCGCTCTCTCTCACACCTCCGGCTCTTCTCCCCCTTCTCTCTTGCACAGTGCGCAAGGAAAAAAGGGACCGGAGAACTCTGGTGGTAAAGTCAAAAAGTTGCACTCACAGAAAAAAATTGGTCTGAATTCTGGCAGTAAGGTATGTCCTTCTTATAGGGTATATTCAATGCCCACAATTAGATTCCCCTCAACAAAAAATCTGATCTTATCTGTGTTTTTGTTTATTTAAAGGACCCATCACACTATGGAAGTAATCATTTTGTTATTGATGAGCATATCAATCAGCAAACTTTTTATCAAAATTTCTTAATCACATTTCCCAAGTGAAAAAATGTTTTCTGGCCAGATCTGGTCCAGATCTGGCCAGTTCTGGTCCAGATCTGGCTCGTTCTGGCCCAGATCTGGCTAGTTCTGGCCCAGATCTGGCTCGTTCTGGCCCAGATCTGGCTCGTTCTGGCCCAGATCTGGCTCGTTCTGGCCCAGATCTGGCTAGTTCTGTCCCAGATCTGGCTAGTTCTGTCCCAGATCTGGCTAGTTCTGTCCCAGATCTGGCTAGTTCTGGCCCAGATCTGGCTCGTTCTGGCCCAGATCTGGCTAGTTCTGTCCCAGATCTGGCTCGTTCTGGCCCAGATCTGGTTCGTTCTGGCCCAGATCTGGCTCGTTCTGGCCCAGATCTGGCTGGTTCTGGCCCAGATCTGGCAATATCTGGGCCATAACTGGTCAGATCTGGGCCAGAACTGGCTATATCTGGGCCAGAACTGGCCAGATCTGGGCCAGAACTAGGTCAGTTGCTACAAAATCTTGGCAATCAGGAAATTAATGGTGCTCTAAAATGTCATTACTAAGGACTGAGGCGGACAAGTATTGACAAATTTATCAAATCAAGACATAATATAAATGTATGTTTTATAAGAAGTGCTTAGATTTTTTTTATTTGAAATACATTTACAACCAAATATAGTTTTTTCTTTCCCCTTTTGTCAACTAGTACATAATACTGGATTTCACCAATTACTTCGGGAATAGGTTTTATGCAAACCTAAAAATAAATAGAAAATGCAAAATATTTTTTTCCAAAACCACTTCGTTTACCAGTAATCTCCCCTTTTTTCAAAATATTTTTTATCTCCTAAGTTTTAAAATCGATTTATTTCAAACTCTGTATGTACCTGTACCTAGTCAAGGTTAGTTTATGAAAAAATAATCAGTATGATCAAATAGTAAATTTCAAAATGGTGCCCGTATAAAATCTTTAAATTGAAATAGCAAAAAAACCGGTACATTTTACAAAAAATAACAAACTAACAATATTTAGTAAAATTTATTTCCAATCTTATGATACCAAATTATGAAAATCGGTTTATAAACAACTAAGTTATGGTCGAATTTGTCTAATAAGGCAGCATAATTATTTTTCTATTTCAACGCATGGCTCAGCGCATCAATGGACTATTTTGCTTCAAAATATGCTGCCTTGTTAGCTAAATTCGACCATAACTCAGTTGTTTATACACCGATTCTCAAAAAGTTTGTGCCCTTAGATTGTAAATAAAATTGTCTAAAAATTATTATTGTTTAGTTTCTTTTGTAAAATGTACCGTTTCTTCGTTATTTCAATTTAAAGATTTTAAACGGCCGCCATTATGGAATTTACTGTTCGATCATGCTAATTATTTTTAAATAAACTTACCTTGAATAGATACAGGTACATAACGAGTTTTTAAAAAAATCGACTGAAAAACCTCGGATATAAAAAATATTTCGTAAAAAATACAAAATGGCGTATATCTAGTAAACAAAGCGTTTTTGGAAAAAAATTTTATCTGCATTTTTCATTTATTTTGACCCATATGACCTATTCCCGGAGTTTGGCACATTACTTACTCACGAAGTTTATAACATAGACACGAATATCATCTCCATCTCCACATTTTCCTCCGAAGGAAGTAAGTAAGTAGGTATGACGTATAGTATGGTCTGAATTGAAATCTGGCTAATCTGGCAACACTGGTTCTGGACGATCCGGCAACACAGCAACACAGCTAGCTAACTCAACTCCGATCCGATCGACATGCGTCACCTTGACTTTTATTGCCGCCTGTTTTGATTTCAATTTCAGTTTATCTGTGGTAGTTGAGTTGTTTCTGTTATTTTTGTTACAATGTTTTAATTAATTGGCTGTGAAGAGGACGGAACAGTTCCTATATGTGAGGAAAATCGGAAAATCAATTAATTTGCGATCGGAATCCAGAACCTGAATGAAGCAGTTCGATTTATGTGGAAAGCTTATGGAAAAGGTTTGGAAAGAATGGTGAGTTTCTAATTTAATGCTATAGGCTCTGCCCCCTACTTTATTACCAGTTTGGTAGAGTTTCATATATGATCTTCTAGGTTATGTTTACCGTCAATTGTTTACCTTGAATGATTAGGTTTTGATAACTGGACTTCTCAATAGGAATTAACATGGGCGAGGATCAGTTTTGTTTTCGGTACTCAATTCAGGTATCGGTTAACCAATCCAATATCAACTATCAACCTATCGTGTTTAACTCAACCGATGTACTGTTGTACTGTTTCAACAACCGTCAGTAATGAAGAAACGTTGATAACAAAGAATAACCAAAACCGTTGTCAATTTTAATATTCGATTATTCTCTCATGAACAATAAATCATACCAAACATAAATGTAATAGGCCTACAGCTAAAATTATGTATATAAAAATTAAAAACTAAACTAAAATGTTACTACAATTAACTTACTAAACACAACCTAGCCTACCTTATTTTTCATCATCCGCTATCTTATACTAAAATACTATGGATAAATGTATTTTCACAGAATAACAAAACAATCTAATGTTATACTGTACAAAAAAATCAGATGTCAAGTTCTGTCCATCAAACAGTACATCGAACTTGATAGGTCGTTCGACATTGATTTCTTAGATAATCAGATGTTGAATTGTCTGCTATAGGAACGAACGGCAGAAGGTCAGATATGAAACTCCTACCAGTTTGGTATTGTATATTGTTCATTTTTCATTATTACATGTAGCCTATTTTTTTGTTATTACCTGTGTTTTGCACTCCAGTAAGTTATCTCTCTCGAACTTGAAATTTTGAATTTGAATTGTATAACATACAAAACTACTTTTAGATATGTTATATCAATTTACAGTTAATAGTTTTTTAGTTATCACAGTTACTATAACGATTATACAGCAAGGTTAGGTTAGGTCAGGTGTGGTATATGAATAGTGTGATGAATGAATGAAAAGTTTATTCCGTACAAAAATAAGCGAATAGCCTACATAAAAAGTAATAAAAATGCTAATAAACACAAAGTGTTTCACAAATGATGAAATAAAACTAAAAAAGACATAATTTTTTGTAGCATTTAATTAAAAATAAAAGTCCAGGAAATCGGCAGACATATGCAGGTACTGCCTGTGTGTCCGCTGGGTTGCTTTGCAAATAACAAAAATAAGACCAAAAACATTAGGAATAATTAAAAAAAGACGGTTGGTAAGAAAGTTTGAGGTTGAAGTTGTGAATTGAAGTTGCCATTTCAGTATTTAGGAAAAAAATACTTCACCAAAAACCCAAAATTACAAATTTAAAATATCTTGAGCAACGGTTGGCGGGAATAACTATTTTGAATCCTGCCGGCAAGCAGGAGTATTTGAAATACTATATTCAGCTGTAAGATTTTGCAAATAGCACTTTGAATACAATGTCTGAGTTCATGGTTAACAGATAAAGGACAAAAAATATAGATGGATTAAATAAATGTAACTTTTGTATATATATAATATTTCTTTTATGGTAGATTAATTATATAATATTAAATGTTGCATTTTTTAAAGTAATTTGTTTTGCATTTATATGTTAAGAAACATTTTACTAACTGTAGTGATAAGTGGCCTTACTTTTGCCCTTTAATAAATGCTCTTGTTGCAGAATTCGCTAAGGTAGCTGCTTTGAAGAGAAAATTAAGGATTGAAGATGACATGTGTGTTAAAAAAAACTCTCAGCGGGCCTTTGCGAGCTGAGGAAGTGAAGAGGTGTAGGAGCTAGGATAAGGATTATGAGAACAGTATTTATGTATTAAGTTTTCATCCAATAAATGTTTTCCTTTATATTTTGTCTTTATTTATAACATTTCAAATATTCCAAATTTTGTTCACATTTCTTCAGTTCTGGCCAGTTCTGGTCCAGATCTGGTTAGTTCTGGGCCAGATCTGGCTTCTTCCAAAATTTGCCAGATCTGGCCAGTTATGGGCCAGATCTGGCCAGTTCTGGGCCAGATCTGGCTTCTTCCAAAATTGGCCAGACCTGGCCAGTACTGGTCCAGACCTGGCCAGTTCTGGTCCAGATCTGGCCAGTTCTGGCCAATTTTGGAAGAAGCCAGATCTGGGCCAGAAAACTCAAATTTTTTTTCACTTGGGTTGACACAACTTGTACATCACATTGAACCTTTTAAACAGTGTTTTTATGATGTAATTTGATGTTTTCAACCAGCTTATAGTAATTGAAGGGGTCCCCCGTAAAACGTTCTAAGTGACAAAATTTCAAAATCGGAGATATTCAGTGAAAAAGGTTCTCTAGGACACGAGCTACACCGTGGTATATTTTGTTTTGAAGATATTTGAGTTGGCAGCCCTGATTTCGTCTGTCAATGTTGGCGTGCTTTGCGGGACTGCACGGACATTCTGGGGAAAAACGTTCTATTCGCCGAAAGATAAATTCCCCACCGCTCGTTGCGTTGTCGCCCAGCGACCAAAATCGTGTAAGTAAAATTAAAACAGGTGAAGTAAATATTAGAAAGTGGAAGGATAAAACCAGGAAGATATATAGAACAGCTAGATTACCCTAAATTACAAAAACTAAGCAGCCAAGGCCTGGAAAATTAGCAAAAAAGAGGTGAGTAGAATAACGTTCTAGGTGCCTCCTTTGGATAACTTTTAGTAAAATGACTTATAACGTTATGTAACAACGTTACGTTTTTGAACTTTTAGACCAATAAAATTGTTTTAAATTCAGTTTTATTTTTGTTTATGTTGGTATTCCTACACTCCCTGATGATTTCTACCAAAGCAGAAGGTGCAGTCCGTCAGAAAAAGTTTCAAACGCCAGTCATTTAGAACGTTATAACCCCCCAAAAAAACACGAAAAATGTTTAAAAAAGCTTAATGGCAAGTAAAAATTTAGTCTAAGGCTACATTATGATATTACAAATTGGGTATTAAAAAATTATACATGATTGTAAGTTCTAACCTTGAAAAAAACCATAAATTTCAGAATTCAATTTTCAACGCTTGATTACTCGAATCTAGGTTTTTGTCGTTTAGAACGTTTTACGGGGGACCCCTTCAATTATGTTTTACGATAAATATTACAACATTACAAAAAAATGTATATGTTCTTAGATTTTGTTTTGTATACTATTTATTGTCACTATAAAGATAATCATAGCTTAAAATATGAGAAATTCTAAGTAATGAAATTTTAACCACTTGATTCAACCCGTCAAAAGAATGTTTTCTGAAAATTTCAGATTTTCAGAATGTGTCCCTTCTGAGATATATGCCAAGTTCAAAATACACGATTGTAGATAAACTGCTCATTTTAAAAATATGTTTAAAAAAGGAATACATATCTCAAGCTTGTGACTTGGTCAGAAGAAAATATACTGTGAAGACTGTCTATAGAAAAAAATTGAAGGCGAGTCTTAATTTTCACACATTGAATTTAGGCACTGGAAGTGTAGATTTGCGTTTGTAGAAATTTTACTCATACTTATTTTTCATGCATATTTGCTATCACCTAAGCCAAAACATGTACTGGACAAAGATTATTGGTCATTTTATTCTCTTTCAAATGGTTTTTCTTTCATCTGAATATCTTCAATAATAAAAAAACTACAGAGTTTAACGTACACCTCTGCAAAATGCAAAATCAGCTGTCGCACCGATACAAAATGGCTGCTCAAAAAAAACTATGCACCTAAAAAATAAATTAATAGTTGTTTTTAACTCTTTGAACATAGCATAACCACGGGTAAAAATATGAAAATATCGATAAATTGTCAGCAACTTTTTATTTTTAAATTGGTTGATTTGAAATGGATTGACCCTAATTAACTTAAGACATTAAACTTTACGTTTTTCCAAATTACGGTTGGTAATAGCAGCGGCAAATACGATTTTATTATAGTCCAAATTACGGTTTTCAATAACTTAAAAGTTTATTCTTATTTTAAACGTAATTATATGTGAGCATTCTGATTAGGCCTTTGTAAAAAAAACATACACTTTTTAAAATAATTTATCTAAGTGGTCTACAGAGACAATGCAATAAACCAAAATATTTACATTTTATCAGATAAAGAACTAATAAGTTTCTGTACGTGACTGGTAGGCCTATAGATACTCAGTGATAATAATGTAGGTAAAGATATTTATATATAAGATATATATATATATATATATATTCTATCGGCTATTGGATTAAAAGAATAAATTATTTTTACCGTAAAAAGTAAAGTATGATAGTAAAATAGCTTTAGGTTATTTGATTGAGTAATAATTTCAACATACTTCTAAATAGGGCCTAATTACTAAGCTACTAAGCAAGGCTTTATTTTTCCAATTTTTGCAGGGGCCCCAGGCTCTCCCAAAACTCTGCCAATGCTACTAGCTGTACCCATGGCTTCGCTCACGAATAAAAATATAAGTACAGTTTGTCTTTGTAGTTTAAATATTTGTAAACAAAAGAAAATCTGACTGCATATAAATACTTGATATTCCACTTACGACATGACGAAAAGCAGTAAAATAAACCTTCTATTGGTCTTCAGCTTGGGTCTTCATTATTGGTCTCTGTCTTTGTGGATTTGCAGATGGTATTCTGTACTCGAACTGCAAAATTGAGGCAATACGTTGACATAAAAACATATTTTATGGTTAGACTAAGTTTAACTTAGTTTAGATTATATTTATATGGATATCATTGAAATAGATTGGATCAAGAATTTTTATGATAGTTTAGGTTGATTAAGGTCAGGTTTAGTTAAGTTTGGTTAGGTTACGGTATGTTGCATTATATTAGATTAAGTTTATTTAGGTTTAGTTTATAGCCATTGATTTAGCTAAGGATAAAGTTCATGGGATTGTGACACGACTATCAGAACATAGGCCTTACCAAACATTATCAAACTACAGTACACCTCGGATTATCTGGATTAATGTGGCGGAACACCGATCCGGAAAGCAAAAAATCCGGATAATTCGAGGTCATTACAATATCGCCTAAACAGTGATTGCGTACCATATGTAGCCCCTGCTTTGATGCTGCAAACGGCGGCGTGTCAAGTCTGTACAACATGTTAGTCTTTCAAATTTTGCGGGGGTTTAATTCTGAAACAAATTTAAGAACTAAACTTTATTATTAATCATACGAATGTAATATTAACTTTTACCGTACTTACAGTTTGGGTTTGGAATAAAATGTCGGATTAAAATATTTAATTTTTAAGATGAAATAATCATGACAAAACTTAAGTATTACAGCAACTCTTCTTAAAAAATAATGTAGGCCTAACACATCAAATTTCAGCATAAACAAACTCGCAAAATTGCCGTAGGCTACGTCTTTGTTGCTAACTACTAGCGACCCAAGTAGCAATCCCGAAAACTACGTTCACGAAAATACTGTGATGTAGCCCTACCGTTGAGTACAATATTCCTTCAATTTTTGTTATTCCACATTTGCATTTTACTTTTAGAAGGCTTATTTCACCCGTAAACTCGCTAAAATCATTTTTTGACGTGATTCTAATTTTTTAATTCCTCGGGTAGACCGTTCCGGATAATCCGGTATCCGGATAATGCGGGGGTCTGGTTAATCCAAGGTGTACTGTAATATCAAACCTGAATTGCTATACTTAACCTAAAATAACCTGACAAAACATAACCTGACCTAACCAAACACATCACCTAACCTAGCCTATCCAAACTTTACCTTGTCCACCACTTATCAACCCAATATGTTTTAACTTACCTAAACTACCAATGTCTGACCTAAACCTAACTCTAAATAGACCATTGTAGACGATTTTCCGTGATTTCCGGTCACAACTTTGTTAATATACACCAGATCTTGAATATTTTTGCATTTTCTTATTCAGCTCGCCCGGTTAATTATTAGAGTACCCAAATTACCAACCTTCGAGACTAAAATTTGTTTGGTTTTTTCCGGCCGTGACCGCCGGAAAAAAACTATAAAATCAATTATTTGTTGGTAATTTTAGTCAATATCAAGTTTAAGAAGGGTACTAACTTAGTTTCATATTTGATTTTCTGCCATTTGTTCTTACTGATTAGCAGACGAGTTGTAACTTATATCAACATCAGATCCTGGTTTCTAAGAAAACCGTTCAGCCACAGTCACCGGTGAATAACTGGTTGCCTTGGTCCTTAATAGGCAAATCCACCGCATCTTGACAAACAATGACCAGTTTCTTACCAAATCCACCGAAAACATCTTTCGGTGGATTATTATTAACATCCACATTATCATACCATATACCGATAATCAAACTTAGATATACGCTACAGTCTGTCAAGCAGCACTCAATAGCCTATTGGGCAACCCCATCGCATTTATAGATTATTTCAATAGGCCTGCTCTCTACGAAAGCTTATAGGAAAGCAAACTTCATGTAAAATCATACTGAGAAGATGATTAACGTACCCGAAATAAGTAGTAAATATACCTAACCGCTAAACAGAACATGTTTTTTAAAGGCAGAGGATCAAATATGAAACACTCAAAACATCAGTCATCCAAAAACTGTCATTAGAACATAGGCCTAGATACCATACCAATTAGTTTTGAATAACCAAATAATTTATTGTCAATGACACATCAAGTAACTAGATCTGTTTTAGTTAAATATACATAAAATGTAAATATAGGTTTCCAAGCCGTTAGCCCTGCTGAATTCAAAGAAAGGCTGGGTTAATACTTTAGGTTATATATACCTACCTCCTATAAACACGATGGAAATAATTTATGCACATATCGCAAAGAGCCACAAAATCTAACTAGAGTAAATAATTGTATTTCAATAACGGACTTACCTTAATTTGAAACCACAATAGAGAGAACTAAAACAATTTATTCACTGAAAAAGAAACACAGAGGACAGAGACAAACACTTAAAATGGCGAATGGCGGCGACAGATGCAAGCTGTAAGCTACGCCAGCGCTGCCTAGTGGTGGAGTTGACAATCAGGCCGTTTTAACGTAGGAAATAATTTTTAAACTGTTGTTTTGTTAATGAAAAGCTGAAATTTTAAATCATCTCACAAATTGTTATAAAATTGTTTTTTAATTATTTTTCAACTGATAGAATTTTAAGAATGATAATAATTTTGGTAATGATTGTACAACTGTTGTAAATGATTTGTAAACTGTTAATAAATTGTTTTGTTTTAAAATCCTCTCACTATTAAAAAACTGTTGTAAAATAGTTAAGTAAACATTATACAATGATTGTTAACTCAAAGTTATTGTGAACAGATTTTTTAATTATTGTAAATTATTGCTTTATGAATTACAATGATTGGCATGCCCGTAGGGAAGTCTTTATTTTACTTGGTTTTTATGTCAAAAATACAAAATAATATCCCCGTTGCAGCAGACCTGTATACTCAGCGAATTTCAAAAGCAAAAGAACATATTTCAATCCAACTTTGTGAGATTTGACATGTTTTTGTAATCTCCATAAGAATAACATGGGGAATGAGTATGCAGGTTTGCTGTGGTAGGTATGTTAAAACTGGTTGGTTTTACTTCAATATTTAATAGATCTTAACTAGAAGAAGCCATACACCAAGTTTTAGCGAATTTCCCCTATAGGGAAGAAGCTGTTACAGTAGTACTCATGGTATGACCTAAGCCCGAGACCATGATAACTTTTCGTTTTGGGGCCCCCAGAAGCAAAAAACACTATTCGTTCATTTTCATAAATATATATATATCTGTATATATCTATACCTATAAAAGGCAAAGCCCTCACTGACTCACTGACTCACTCATCACTAATTCTCCAACTTCCCAAAAACCCAGAAGTCTGAAATTTGGTACACTGTTTCTTTAGGCATTATATAGGAAAACTAAGCAGTTTTCATCCTGATCTGACCCTCGGACTCCGCCACACACCCTCGCAAAGATCCCATATTATCCTTATGGCAGAATATAAATTGATGAAATGTTTATGTTTAAACAGATGAGAAAAAGCAAGACATTTAGTAGAATGTCAAACCAGCTGTCAACAACAGAACATGAAATAAATCACTGACTAGAGATACTTATAAGACCTTTCTTCCCTGTAACAGCTGTTATTGAAAGAGCTAATTTAAAACATTTATGTTATCTACATCATTAGAAAAAATACTTTGCCTTTGCCTTTTAGCGAATTTCATTGATGGAATTATTACCATAGGTCTCACGGCAAGACCTAACCCCGAGACCATGATAACTTTTCATTTTGGAGCTCCCAGAAGCAAAAACACTATTCAAACTATATTTAAAGCTGAAAACACAGTTCATTGCCCCTATAGAAAAATTCTATATCTCGGTTATTACTCAACATATCTTGATAAAACCGATACACCATCACTGAGCCCACGGTTGGCTGTTGGTGTGGCTTTTTTGGTTCAGATTCACTTGATATTGTTTTAAAACCACCAAATTTCTGCATGACTGTTGCAGTAGACCTGCATACTCATTCCCCATGTTATTCTTATGGAAGAAATAAAGCCATAAGGCCATGCACATAGTCTGGAGGTCTGCTGCAACGGGGGTATTTTTATGTTCAAGATAGACCCTAAAAACCTTAGAATTTTTTTGACATTAAATCAAGGAAATTTCTACGTTTTACGTACATATACTTTCATGGAACAGAAAACTGCTTTAGGATTCTCTAAGTACGCAAGGTCTGCTGCGATGGAGATATTTATATTCCTGCTTAAGGGCCACTATATACCATGCATGCGAGCAGATTCAACTATATTGGGCATATGCCTTCCCAGGCCAGTGGCACCCTTGAGGCCTTCATCGGCGGGGCGCTGAATCTGCTCACATGTATAGTACAGGGAGGCCATATAGAAATACCTCCTGCGGGGGGCAGCAATAGAATAACTCCAGACGCAGCAGACCTGAGGACTTTGAGGATTCCTGAAAACATCTTCCTGGTTAATGAAAGTCCATCTTATTTATATTTGTCCAATAATGCTGACCTATCACTGCACAGCCCAAATTACTTAGAACATTTAATCTGACTTCTGCATGGACGATCTTAATGGGGTAAGCATCCACTAACGGTTTTTTAAAGTTCGTAGTTTTAAGGGGTTTTGGGGGGTTCGAAGTTTATAAATTTTCCCACGCAAGTGAATTGGATGATCTTTTGTTTAATTTTCAATGATCATTCAGCAAGCATGTGGTTCAGCTTCACATATGGATACGATTTTACAGCTGATTTATAATTTGTTTACTTTCATAATGGTTTTATGGTTGTTTTGTTGATTTTTTAGGTGATATGTACTATATAAAAGTTAAATTTAGTTTAGTTAGTTAAATTAAAGTCGTCATTCATTTTTGTACCTTATCTGTTTAATCATATGTGGCCCTATCTTCATTTAGGCAGCGCGAGTTACAGTTTTTATCGTGAGCAAAGCCACGGGCAACTGCTAGTATATATATATAATATGTGTGTGTCTTTAAGCACGATAACTCGCGTAAAAATGGTCCCACCTTAATGAAATTTGGCATGGATGTGTAAAGTAGTAATTATTGGGACGAGTTCGTAATCCAGCCAAATGGGACTACCGGGAGGGGGGGTAAAGGGGGGTAAACCCCCCCAAAAATGGGGTTTTTTGAGTTTTTTACATAAAAAAATAAGAATAATCCAATTTTTGTTGCCACCATTGAATTCAGCTAAAAAAAACAAACAATTTAGACAATAGACAAATCTTTATTGTACATAAACGCCTGTTTAAGTTTCACATAAGTAAAATACAAGCAGGTACATGGTCAAGTTTTCTCACTAGTCCTAGTTAATATTGAAATGTAATAGTTTTAGGTATAAAACAAAGTCTATATTTTGTACGACAGAAAAAACAAAACAAAATAATGCACTTTAAATCCTATCTTTGAAAAACTCATCAATACAATAGTAAGCCTTTTCACACAAAATCTCCTTTAATTTAGAATTAAATTTAGTAACTGAAAGGTTTTTAAAAGATTCTGGAATGTGGTTGTAAATTTTTAATCCCATGTAAAGAGGGCCAGATTCAAATTTTTTTTGACTATGGATTGGATATTGAAAAGTTATATTGTTGTTCCTAGTGTTATAATTATGATTAAATTTATATTTTTTAAAAAAGATGAATTTTTATGAATAAATTTTGCTATTTCCAAAATGTAAAGGGAAGGTAAAGTAAGAATAGCTTAATTTTCGATAAATGGCTTGCAACTCGTTTTTGATTTCAAGTTAAATATTGTCCTCAGAATAAATTTTTGAGAGATAAAAATCTTCTTGGCCTCTCCAGAATTTCCCCATAAAATGACTCCATAACTTAGTAGGGAGTGAACATACTAAGTCATGTTCACCATGCCATTTAGTATTTTGAATCAATACTCTATGTCCATTAGTTACCGAGATGTTGAAAGTGGTAAACACAGTACGTTGTCCCAATGTTAACCTTATGGGAAATAAGTAAAATTCTATATCTCGCTTATTTCTCAACATATCCTGATAAAACTTGGTAAATGGCTTCTCCTAGTTCAGACCTACAAAATATTGAATTAAAACCACCCAATTTTAATATACCCGTAGCTAGTGATGTAAAACTCCCAGGAATTTAAAGTTGCGGGAATATTCCCAGGGAATATTGCCGGGAATATTCCCAAAATTCATAAATTCCCGGAAAGTTATGATTAATAAGCAAGATATCACAAAAAATAATCCATTAATTGATAAAAGCAGCAATTAGCCTATATGTTTAAATCAGACCCAAAAACTTAAATATATTTAAAGGTCAATTTTTAATTAAATAAAATTCCCGGGAATTTATGATTTTATACGCAAATTTGCTCAAACTAATAGGTGAAAGTTGTAATTATGGTAAAGAAAACGGGTAAATAAGAGACACTCTGCAGAAATTTTATAACATGTCAATACTTAAAATTGGAAACAAAATTAAATCTATGGGCTAATATTTTTTACTTACATATACATATTAGACATTCTGCTACTTCTGCTAGCATTGAAAAAATAAAAAAGATAATAAAATAATCACGGTGGCTAAATGTAATTAGTAATAACAAATGAACCCTGAACACCTAACCCTCATCCAAAAACAACTTTTATTTATAGTCTTTACTTTAGAACTTGTGCTCTTTAATCAGATTCGCTGCTAATGTCCTTTGTAGGTATGAATATGTTGTAGCCACATGCTGTAATTGGGCACTTCATGAAGTGTCCAGCGCTAACCGGGCACTTCATGAAGTGCCCAGCTCGCCTGGGCACATAGTGTAATTGAACGGTTTCGTTCAAAATTACAGTATGTGACCAAGAAAACTGGGCACTTCATGAAGTGCCCAACGCTCGTCGGGCACTTGCTGTAATTATTTCTATTACACTATGTATCCAGCTCCGATGCTGGGCACTTGATGTAAACACGCAAAACTGCTGTTTACGTTGCTTTTTTCTGTGATAGTATCCGATGTATATGTTTACTACATACAATAATAACATTTTTAAAGAATTTTGTAAAACATTAAGAACAAGATTGTCTAGCACTAAACCAAACAATTCTTGCCTGTATTTTTTATGATGGTTTCTTCAATGTTTTCTGAGTAATTTTGGATACAAATCATTATTAATATTATTATCATTGTTGAAACAACAAACTGTTTTAAATTGTTTATTGTTTAAATAATACTAATAATAATAACATTAATAATTATGTGTAGCAAAAATAACTCAAAAAACTTAAACCAGACAATTTAGTCCATTTAAATTTTTTGCTTTAATTAAATTAAATAAAATATGAAACATTTTACCTAACATATTTATGTGTAACCAGCGACCACATAGTACAAATAGACGGAGTATGCCTGCCTATCTTACTAGCATTACAGCAAATTAAGTCTTGGCCGCCATATTGTCTAGGTATAGAAACATAAAACGGCGTTTAAAACCGCTTAATCTGGCAGTGCTCCCGTTTCAAATATTTCGTATTTTATACCATTTAGCAAAGAGACTTAAAGTTGAAATTTTGCATATGAAGAGTCCTTTAGTTTTAGACGGTAATGGGGTCAATCATATTACCAAAATAATTTTTGTTCTATTAAAAAAAATGAAAAAATCCATAAATTTGTATTCAATTAAAAAACTTAATATACAAAAAGAAGTCAGCTGCTACTTTTTTATTTTTTGGTCAGGTAAACTAAAATACCCCCGTTGCAGCAGACCTGCATACTCAGCGAATTTCAAATGCAAAACAACATATTTCAATCCAACATAGCAAGATTTGACATGTTTTTGTAAGCTCCATAAGAATAACATGGGGAATGAGTATGCAGGTGTGCTGCTACAGGTATATTAAAACTGGGTGGTTTTTAATTCAATATTTAGTAGATCTGAACTAGAAGAAGCTATTTACCAAGTTTTATTGAGATATGTTGAGAAATAAGCGAGATATATAATTTTACTTATTTCCCATAAGGTTAACATTGGGACAACGTACTGTGTTTACCACTTTCAATATCTCGGTAACCTATGGACATAGAGCAGTGTTTCAAAATACTAAATTGTTTGTTTTTTTGAGCTGAATTCAATAGTGCCCTGAAAAATTCGATAAATTTTATTTTTCTATGTAAAAAAATCAAAAAACCCATTTTTGGGGGGGTTTATCCCCCTTTACCCCTCCTTCCGGTGGTCCGATCGGGCTGGTTCACGAACTCGTCCAATTGATTACCACTTTACATGTCCGTACCAAATTTCATAAAGATCAGACCATTTTTGCGGCCGCTATCGTGCTAACAGACACATAGATATATATATAGATATATATATATATAAATTCAAACGAATAGTGTTTTTTGCTTCTGGGGGCCCCAAAACGAAAAGTTATAGTGGTCCCGAGCTTAAGTCTTACCATGAGACCTACGGTAATAGCTTCTTCCCTATAGGGGAAATTCGCTAAAATGGTGAAAATTGTTGCTAAAGAGTTAATTTTTGAATAATATTTTTTGAAAAAAAAATAGCTGTCATACTTTGGCTGTGATAACTTAGTTTTTGTGAGAGAGTTTATCCGTGCGGCCCCTGCATGAAAACAAAGTCAATTTTAAACTGCTCTCTACAAAAATATAGTCGACTACAAAAATACAAATGTCTTATCAAATTAAACGTCTTAATCTCACAATCACTGTGGTACCGATTATAAAATGGTTTAGAAGCAGTTTACACATCATAGGAACGTTACTGGGCATTCCGTGGCGGCAACCTCTCTTAAAAAATGTCAGGACAAGCTTCTACGTTATCTATGTTTACGCTGTGTAAACTGCCTGTAAACCATTTATATTTGGTACTAAAGTAATTCTGAGATTAATTCTGAGATTGAGACCTTTAATTTGATACTATATTTGTAATTTTTTTACGTAGTTTGGTTTTCCATGCATAGGGACTAGAAGCAAATGTAGGCTTCACGTCACGCCTCGTGTAAGCCGTCTATTTGTACTATGTTGTCGCATGGTTGTCGCTGAACATAACACGTAAACATTAACATTAACCTATTTTTTCATATTTTAATTTATTACTTATTAACCCTTAGTAAAACTTATAATAAGTCAAAATATAACAAGGTAAACCAGATTTAAAGAAAGTGCCATAAGAGTATTGAAAAGATAAAAAAACAATATTTTAGTTTCTTCTTTGGTATAAAAATTGAAAACACCTAATTTATATAGGATTTTACTATTTTGTTTGTTCTTTTTTCTATATTATCAGCATTAACATCAATTTTGGTTAAAGATTTTATTTTAAGTCAGTATGAGAGAATTAACATAATATCATTAAATCAAGTCTTTTCATTGACATTTTTTATTTGTTTATAGAACATTAAAAAATGTATATGAAGTACCCTGTTTATTTAACAGCTTTTCAGTAATATACTTTAAATCTTTTATTATTTCCCTGCTGATATAACGTAGATTAAAAATCTAAAGTTTACATTATTAAGTCAAATAGTTGGAAATTCATATGAATAATAACGGAACCTCAAATTTGTTTAAAGGGATAACCTATGAATGTTAAACGTTATTCAAAAGTAAGGGTTGCTACAGAACGTTCGATTTTTCATTATCATTATTTTTATTTTTAATAGCGTATTACCTATCATTTTATATTGTTGTTTAGTTTCACAACTATTTGAAAACGATTTTTTTTGAAATTTTAAACCAACTATAAGTTTTTATGTTTATTCTGGATTAAAGGGTTTCTACTTTATTGTGAAAAATAACTACGTGATTGTTAACTGTTTATTTTTGTCAGGACGTAACTTATTACACAAAAAATTCATTATCGAAATATAATGTAGACTAATAATACTTTCAAAACACGTGTGTAAATAAAATCAATATTAAAATTTTTAAATTAAAAAATAAAAGGTTTAGTAGCAAACAATAACGTTGGCTACTTTAACACAGACACAACCAATAATATAAACATTGAGATTTACTATAACTAAGATTTTAAATCGACTGCCCATCATGCCTCGATAGTTACAGCATGTGCCCAATGAGCGTTGGGCACTTCATGAAGTGCCCAGTTTCGTTGGGCATATGCTGTAATTTTGATTGAAATAATCGAGTTACACTATGTGCCCAGGCGTGCTGGGCACTTCATGAAGTGCCCGGGCTGCGTTGGGCACTTCATGAAGAGCCCAATTACAGCAAGTGGCTACGACAAATATACTAGTAGTAGGTTTGAAATATTCCTCCCAACCTTTTTTAATAAACCCTTAGTTGTGTTGTTTTTGCTAAAAAAGCAAATAAAAAGCAATGTATATTGCTGTTTAATGTATGTAATGGTAATGTATATTGCTATGAAAGGCCATGGCCAAACACAATTTTTTTCCTAGAGGTTAATTTGTGATAAATAGTTAGGCCTAGGACTATCATATTTTATATAAGCTGGCTACATTTACATTATTGTGAATTATTGATATGTATACTATGGCTTTTTAAAATGAGATTGGTTGGTTGGTTGGTCTGAGGTCCTGATTACCTGAGGTATTTTTACCTTTGAAAGTAAGTACAAATGACATCATTATAGGCATAGGAAAGAATATTTCTTTCCAAATATGATCTTAACTGTGTGTGTTATTTAATTGATATTGATAAATTTTTACCATTTTAAAAGATTTTTATAAATTCCCATAAAATCCCATAAATTCCCTTCCGGGCTAGGGAAATATTCCCATTTTATAAGTTCCTTCCCACTGGGAATATTTCCGGCCCACATCACTACCCGTAGCAGCAAACCTGCATACACATTCCCCATGTTATTCTTATGGAGCTTACAAAAACATGTCAAATCTCGCAATGTTGGATTGAATTATGTTGTTTTGCACTGGAAATTCGCTGAGTATGCAGGTTTGCTGCAACGGGGGTATTATATTATTAAGATATGTTAAGAAATAAGGAAGGTAGAATTGTTTTTATTTCCCATAAGGATAACATGTGGAATGAGTATGCAGGTTTGCTGCCACGAAAAAGGAAGTATCGGGGATTTTAGACTATTAAACATTAGATCTCATCTAGATAAAGCGATAAACCAAGTTTTATTAAGATATGTCGAGAAATAAGTGAGATACAGAATTTTACTTATTCCCCATAGTTAACATTGGGACAGCGTACTGTGTTTACCACTTTCTATATCCCGGTAACCATTAGACATATAGCAATGATTCAAAATACTAAATTGTTTGTTTTTTTGAGCTGAATTCAATGGTGCTAATAAAAATTAGATAATTTATATTTTTGCGTGTAAAAAACTAAAAAAAAACATTTTTGGAGGGGTTTATCCCCCTTTACCCCCCTCCCGGTGGTCCGATTGGGCTGGTTTACGAACTCGTCCAATTGATTACCACTTTACATGTCTGTACCAAATTTCATCAAGATCGGTCCATATTTACGGCCGCTATCGTGCTGACAGACGCAATATAAATAGATAGATACTTCGAAATAATTAAAAATTTTTATCTAGCAATATTTCTGTTTTACCTTTTTCAAGCTAAATAACAAACATAGACAGATAGATAGATATATAAAAATTCGAACGAATGGTGTTTTTTGCTTCTGGTGGCCTCAAAACAAAAAGTTATCATGGTCTCGGACTTAGGTCTTACCGTGAGACCTACGGTAATAGCTTCTTCCCTATAGGGGAAATTCGCTAAAAACACAAAATTAAAAGAAATACTCAAATATATACCTTTTAGCGAATTTCCCCTATAGGGAAGAGCTATTACCGTAGGTCTCATGGTAAGACCTAAGCCCGAGACCATGATAACTTTTCGTTTTAGGGCCACCAGAAGCAAAAAACACCATTCGTTCGAATTTTTAGCGAATTTCCCCTATAGGGAAGAAGCTATTACCGTAGGTCTCATGGCAAGACCTAAGCCCAAGACCATGATAACTTTTAGCGAATTTCCCCTATAGGGAAGAAGCTATTACCGTAGGTCTCATGGTAAGACCTAAGCCCAAGACCATGATAACTTTTTGTTTTGGGGCCACCAGAAGCAAAAAACACCATTCGTTCGAAGTTTTATATATCTATCTATCTATCTATATATATATATATATATATATATATATATGTGTCTGTCAGCACGATAGCGGCCGTAAATATGAATTAAATTTGGATCAGACATGTAAAGTGGTAATCGAATGGACGAGTTCGTGAACCAGCCCGATCGGACCACCGGAAGGGGGGGTAAGGGGGGATAAACACCCCCAAAAATGGGTTTTTTGGGTTTTTTACATATAAAAATAAAATTTATCAAATCTTTGTTGGCACCATTAAATTCAGCTCAAAAAAACAAACAATTTAGTGTTTTGAATCATTGCTCTATGTCCATTGGTTACCGAGATATTGAAAGTGGTAAACACAGTACGTTGTCCCAATGTTAACCTTATAGGGAATAAGTAAAATTCTATATCTCGCTTATTTCTCAACATATCTGGATAAAACTTGGTTTGTGGCTTCATCTAGATGAGATCTAATGTATTTTAGTCTAAAATCCCCGAAATTTCAATTTTTAGTGGCAGCAAACCTGCATAATCATTCCCCATGTTATCCTTATGGGACATAAAAAAATTCTATATCTTACTTATTTTTTAACATTTCTTGACAAAACTTGGTATATGGCTTCTTCTAGTTAAGATCTACTAAATAATGAATTAAAACCAACCAGTTTTAACATACCTGTTGCAGCAAGCCTGCATAATCATTCCCCATGTTATTCTAATGGAGATTACAAAACATGTAAAATCTCGCTAAGTTGGATTGAAATACCATTTGTTGTGTTGCATCTGAAATTCGCTGAGTATGCAGGTCTGCTGCAACGGGGGTATTTATATATATATCTATATATCTATCTATCTATATATATATGTGTCTGTCAGCACGATAGCGGCCGTAAATATGGTCCGATCTTAATGAAATTTGGTACAGACATGTAAAGTGGTAATCCCTCGGACGAGTTCGTAAACCAGTCGGATCGGACCACTGGGAGGGGAGGTTAAGGGGGATAAACCCCCCCAAAAATGGGTTTTATGAGTTTTTTACATAAAAAATTAAAATTTATCGAATTTTTATTGGCACTATTGAATTCAGCTCAAAAAAACAAACAATTTAGTATTTTGAATCACCCCTCTATGTCCATTGGTTACCGAGATATTGAAAGTGGTAAACACAGTACGTTGTCCCAATGTTAACATTATGGGAAATAAGTAAATTTCCATATCTCGCTTATTTCTCAACAAATCTTAATAAAACTTGGTAAATAGCTTCTTCTAGTTCAGATCTACTAATTATTAAATTAAAACCACTCAGTTTTAATATACCTGTAGCAGCAAACCTGCATACTCATTCCCCATGTTATTCTTATGGAGCTTACCAAAACATGTCAAATCTCGCTATGTTGGATTGAAATATGTTGTTTTGCATTTGAAATTCGCTGAGTATGCAGGTCTGCTGCAACGGGGGTATTTGTTTTGGGGCCACCAGAAGCAAAAAACACAATTCGTTCGAATTTTAGCGAATTTCCCCTATAGGGAAGAAGCTATTACCGTAGGTCTCATGGTAAGACCTAAGCCCGAGACCATGATAACTTTTCGTTTTGGGGCCCCCAGAAGCAAAAAACACCATTCGTTCGAATTTTAGCGAATTTTCCCTATAGGGAATTAGCGAATTTTCCCTATAGGGAAGAAGCTATTACCGTAGGTCTCATGGTAAGACCTAAGCCCGAGACCATGATAACTTTTCGTTTTAGGGCCACCAGAAGCAAAAAACACCATTCGTTCGAATTTTTATATATCTATCTATCTATCTATCTATCTATCTATATATATATATATATATATAAATATATATGTGTCTGTCAGCACGATAGCGGCCGTAAATATGATCCGATCTCAATGAAATTTGGAACAGACATGTAAAGTGGTAATCGAATGGACGAGTTCGTGAACCAGCCCGATCGGACCACCGGAAGGGGGGGTAAGGGGGGATAAACACCCCCAAAAATGGGTTTTTTGGGATTTTTACATATAAAAAAAAAAATTTATCGAATCTTTGTTGGCACCATTGAATTCAGCTCAAAAAAACAAACAATTTAGTGTTTTGAATCATTGCTCTATGTCCATTGGTTACCGAGATATTGAAAGTGGTAAACACAGTACGTTGTCCCAATGTTAACCTTATGGGGAATAAGTAAAATTCTATATCTCGCTTATTTCTCAACATATCTGGATAAAACTTGGTTTGTGGCTTCATCTAGATGAGATCTAATGTATTTTAGTCTAAAATCCCCGAAATTTCAATTTTAGTGGCAGCAAACCTGCATAATCATTCCCCATGTTATCCTTATGGGACATAAAAAAATTCTATATCTTACTTATTTTTTAACATTTCTTGACAAAACTTGGTATATGGCTTCTTCTAGTTAAGATCTACTAAATAATGAATTAAAACCAACCAGTTTTAACATACCTGTTGCAGCAAACCTGCATAATCATTCCCCATGTTATTCTAATGGAGATTACAAAACATGTAAAATCTCGCTAAGTTGGATTGAAATACCATTTGTTGTGTTGCATATGAAATTCGCTGAGTATGCAGGTCTGCTGCAACGGGGGTATTTATATATCTATCTATATATATATATATATATATATATATATATATATATGTCTGTCAGCACGATAGCGGCCGTAAATATGGTCCGATCTTAATGAAATTTGGAACAGACATGTAAAGTGGTAATCGATTGGACGAGTTCGTGAACCAGCCCGATCGGACCACCGGAAGGGGGGGTAAGGGGGGATAAACACCCCCAAAAATGGGTTTTTTGGGTTTTTTACATATAAAAATAAAATTTATCGAATCTTTGTTGGCACCATTAAATTCAGCTCAAAAAAACAAACAATTTAGTGTTTTGAATCATTGCTCTATGTCCATTAGTTACCGAGATATTGAAAGTGGTAAACACAGTACGTTGTCCCAATGTTAACCTTATAGGGAATAAGTAAAATTCTATATCTCGCTTATTTCTCAACATATCTGGATAAAACTTGGTTTGTGGCTTCATCTAGATGAGATCTAATGTATTTTAGTCTAAAATCCCCGAAATTTCAATTTTTAGTGGCAGCAAACCTGCATAATCATTCCCCATGTTATCCTTATGGGACATAAAAAAATTCTATATCTTACTTATTTTTTAACATTTCTTGACAAAACTTGGTATATGGCTTCTTCTAGTTAAGATCTACTAAATAATGAATTAAAACCAACCAGTTTTAACATACCTGTTGCAGCAAGCCTGCATAATCATTCCCCATGTTATTCTAATGGAGATTACAAAACATGTAAAATCTCGCTAAGTTGGATTGAAATACCATTTGTTGTGTTGCATCTGAAATTCGCTGAGTATGCAGGTCTGCTGCAACGGGGGTATTTATATATATATCTATATATCTATCTATCTATATATATATGTGTCTATCAGCATGATAGCGGCCGTAAATATGGACCGATCTTAATGAAATTTGGTGCAGACATGTAAAGGGGTAATCCCTCGGACGAGTTCGTAAACCAGCCCGATCGGACCACTGGGAGGGGGGGGTTAAGGGGGATAAACCCCCCCAAAAATGGGTTTTATGAGTTTTTTACATAGAAAAATAAAATTTATCGAATTTTTATTGGCACCATTGAATTCAGCTCAAGAAAAACAAACAATTTAGTATTTTGAATAACCCCTCTATGTCCATTGGTTACCGAGATATTGAAAGTGGTAAACACAGTACGTTGTCCCAATGTTAACCTTATGGGAAATAAGTAAATTTCCATATCTCGGTTATTTCCCAACAAATCTTAATAAAACTTGGTAAATAGCTTCTTCTAGTTCAGATCTATTAATTATTAAATTAAAACCACTCAGTTTTAATATACCTGTAGCAGCAAACCTGCATACTCATTCCCCATGTTATACTTATGGAGCTTACCAAAACATGTCAAATCTTGCTATGTTGGATTGAAATATGTTGTTTTGCATTTGAAATTCGCTGAGTATGCAGGTCTGCTGCAAAGGGGGGTACTATATATCTATCTATCTATATATATATATATATATGTACCCATATATATATATATATATATATATATATATATATATATATGTGTGTGTGTGTGTGTCTGTCAGCACGATAGCGGCCGTAAATATGGTCCGATCTTAATGAAATTTGGAACAGACATGTAAAGTGGTAATCGAATGGACGAGTTCGTGAACCAGCACGATCGGACCACCGGAAGGAGGGGTAGAGGGGGATAAACACCCCCAAAAATGGGTTTTTTTGAGTTTTTTACATATAAAAATAAAATTTATCGAATCTTTGTTGGCACCATTGAATTCAGCTCAAAAAAACAAACAATTTAGTGTTTTGAATCATTGCTCTATGTCCATTGGTTACCGAGATATTGAAAGTGGTAAACACAGTACGTTGTCCCAATGTTAACCTTATGGGGAATAAGTAAAAGTACCTGGCGGACCGAGCCTTGCTCGGTGTTATTTCATGTTTACCAGTTCATCCAGTTACTATAAAATATTTCAATGTCATAAAATTGATAAATAGAATCCTTTTTTATTGCTCCATGGACTCTTCATCCCACTTGCTGTATTTTCCCTTAATGGCTGTAGATTCTAAACAGCTGTTATGATTACTTCATTTGTTTACACTTTCCTTGTTTATTTTCGTTGCTATCACGGCAACCCATAAGGCTAATGTTAAAATTTTACAACTTTAAAATTCGATTTATTACGATATTAGATTTTCTCTGGCCAAGTAATCTGCATAAAAGACGTTTTTGAGTCATAAATTACTTATTTCCAGACTTTGAAGAAAATCCTCGGAGCCGTTTTTGAGATCATTGTGCAAGCAAGCAAGCAAGCAAGCATACATACATTCAAGATAACACTGCTCCGTGTGGTCTCATAGCGCCGAATCTCATAGCGCCGAAAGCGGATTCTGTGTTATAGCTCCGAAAGTACAAACGTAGCATAGCGCCGAATAGATTCGGTGCTATAACACAGAATGCCATTTCTTTCGGCGCTATGCAACAACTTGGACATTCGGTAAAATGAGATTCTGTGCTATAGAGCAAATAACAATAGTAGAAAGCCCGCCACTTGAGCAGTAACATGGGCTCTTATGGGGAATAGATTTAACATGGGCTCTTATGGAGAAAAGATTTAACATGGGCTCTTATGGAGATTATATTTAACATTGAGTCTTATGGAGTAATAAATTACTTGAAATGTAACAGTATTGTTAGCTATATAGTGTAATAAATGTCTTTTTATCTTGTAATCAATTGTAAATGTTGTGTCTCAAATGATCCTTTATTATAGTTCAAAATACCTTCATAGCAATTTCAATTTACCTTTAACCTTCCTATCTACCTTTAATCAAGTACCAGCATCTTATGTTTTATGTAAACAAAGCAGACGTTTTTAGATCCCAATGCTATTTAAATGACAGATATTTTACGTTATTTCTCGTTTTATAATGAATTTAGAGCAATTTCAGTATTCCTCCCGTCATCTTGGAATAGATACCTTTAATTTGAGCCCTCTCCCATCTTTCTATGACTTTCTAGACGCCCACAATTTTGACGCAAAAATCGCCCTATGAAATTAAATATATGATTATTACTACTTGAGGTGAAATCTTCCTGGTTATTGCCTGTATCTTTTTATATTAAATTATTTTTATAATTTGTTTTATAATAAAGTAGACTGATTATAATGAGTGATATATTTTTGTTATTGGATCCAACAAGTGCTAATGAGAACAAGTAGGGTACGCAGCGATATAGAACCGGAAACAAGATGGCGGCCGTTTCCCGCCAAAATGTGACGTCACCGGAAACAAGATGGCGGCGCCGTTTCCCGCCAAAACACATAACCTCACTTTTTCCCGCCAAAACACATAACCTCACTTTTTTCCCGCCAAAACACATAACCTCACTTTCGGTTGCCGCTAAAATACATAACCTTACTTTTGTTTCCCGCCAAAATGGAAAAACCTATACCCATAGAGTATAACCTCCTCACAGTACATAGAGTGCTATAATATTACGTCACGCTACCTCTATTACATACGTATTTGCATACGTACTTCCTATGTCATGCTACCGTGGCGGTGGCGGTGGTGAGTCTTTAAAACAAGCGAGCGAACAACACTGCACTAAACACCTCATTGCGTCGTCAGTATTGATTCAGCTATCGACAGGAAGTACGGTATCCTGTTTGGTGGTTTATGGTTGACTGATAAGCTATTTGTTCTTGAAAAGACATACGGGAAGTATGTCGTCATTGTCCCCCGTCCCCCGCCCCCCTGTACTGTAACCAGTGTTGGCAACTGTAGACAGTGAAAACATTCATATTTATAATACTATATGTTATGTCACGTTATCCCCCTAAAGTGTTACTATATAAAGTGTAGTTAATCACATAGAGTATTAAAAGACATGTGTATACTATATGATATGTCGGGTATGTTACATTAGTCCTTTGTAATATTATATGAAATTCTACTTAAAATTAAATAACTCTGGAATGGGTGTAGCTAAAATTTGGTATTTAGGTACTTCTTCTGTCTTTTCCAAAACCTTACACCCCCCTCTTACCCCGCCCTCTCCCTCAATTTGTTCTTTTTCTTCTTAAATTTGGCTAAAAATATATAAAATCGTCGATATCTCGAAAACGGTAAGTCCTACGTCATTTTTGAGGCCAAAAATCACCTACTACGTAGTGTAGGTGCCCCCCAGGCGGTACTGACACATATGACAGGTCTTAACTAGGATGTTGCGGGTTGCATCTTGAAAAATGAAGGGGCAATTATCATGTAAAAACTTAAAATTTAATAACTCAGGAACTACCGGTCCGAATTTGATAAAACTTGGTATGTGGATACTTGTTAACTTCTGCTACAATTTAAATCATACTTATACCCTGTAGTGCGGGTGAGTATCTAGATAATTGAAGGCGCTATGTTTAAAAATTTAATATCTTAAGAACTAGTTGATGGATATTGATGTAACTTGATGTATAGGTACATGTCAACTTATGCTAAGACTTAAACTGGGTGATGCGGGTTGCATCACAGAAATTGAAGGGGTAAAAAAATAAAATGCTATAGCTTAGAAACTAATTATTGAATTTTAATTAAAACTTGTATATGGGTATATTTGAGTCTTTGCTACCTTGGTCTGTACCTTTTTTATCATATATTGAGGTATTAAGACATCAATTTAAATATTCATGGGAAAATTAACATTATAATGACCAAAAGGGAAATGGATATTTAATAATTAACTTTGCTCTTGTAGCTTTTAAATGGTTGTTCTTTTGATTTGTGTAGTCAGTTTACTAGCATTGACATGTGTTGTTGTTCTTTTGATTTAAGTAGTTAGCTTATTAATATGTATAGTTGTTCTTTTGGATTGGGTAGTCAACCTCCTTGTATTAATATGTACAGTTGTTCTTTTGACTTGTGTAGTCACCGATTTCTGTACGGTACGTACTACCTCATATATCTGCTACCATTAGCTCAGTTCTTCACTTTGCTCTAGACTTTTGTTCAGTGTAGACATCCTTTGCTCTGCTCTTGATATTGAGATAACATACTTACTTTTGAATTGCATAAATTTAAGTATATTTTTACATCTGATTTTTATAATTTTTGGTTGGTGTATTTGCCTGATTTTATTAATAGCTGTATTTGTTTTATTAACTTTAAATAATGCAGTCTGTCTGGAGTTCTCCAACTAAGGAACCAATTGTTTTTATTGGCGAAGAACAAACTTATAATCGAAAATTTAGACTGTATGGTCTTAGTACCACTTTTAAGTTTACTAAGCCTCCTAAAGGCGTGAGTGAGTTTGACTGGATACGTAAAGGGCTTGATAAAATAGTTGAAAGGGAGAAATCTAAAGCTTCCCCTACAGACTATCTTGGCTTTAAACTAATGTCTATTAATTTGAAAAGTAAGGAACCGGGGTATACTAACATGCGGCTAGCTTCTGAAGTAACTAGTAATGACATTTGGCAGATTTTCGGGGGAATACTTCAAAGTAATTCTGGAAATATTACTTCATCTGATACTTTTAGAGTAGATGTTTCAAGGGTAAATGTTCCTGTCGGAAAAGGTAGAGTAAGGCCTGGACTCTATAATAGCTTTGCGGAAGAGTGTAAGGCAAGGCGTGGTGTAGTTGTGATTAATAACAAAGATAACCTATGTCTCCCTAGAGCTATAGTTGTAGGCAAGGCTTATGCTAAAAATGATCTTCAATACAAGGCTGTTCGTCAGGATGATGGCATGAGGCAAACACTTAGAGCTAAGAAACTTATGGCTAAGTCTCAAGTTGAAATACCAGAGGGAGGAGCTGGTATCCCTGAATTAGAGAAATTCCAGGCTCACCTAAAAAAGTATAGAATAATAGTTTATAATTATGATAGTAAAGGTAGAGAAGTATATTTTGCCGGTGGAAATGATGATGCAAAATTTAAAATTAACCTATTGTTTCATGATGGTCACTACAATGTCATTACTAATTTAACTGCTGCATTCGTATGTAACTATTTTTGTGAAGCTTGTCATGTTCCTTATGAGCATAAGGGTGAGCATAGATGTACAAATTGCTGTTCTTCCTGTCATTCTATTTCCCCTCCTTGTAAGCTTGAACATGGAGGCATAACATGCCGGTTTTGCAAACGTTTTTTCAGAAATGAACGGTGTTTTATAGCTCACCAAGGGCAGATTTGTAAGACTATACAGCTTTGCCAACATTGTAAAAAGCTTGTTTTCCCGACTAAACGTAAAGATGTCCATGTTTGTGGAGAGGTTTATTGTAATCCATGTGGGTCTTTTAAAGACCCCAAACATCAGTGTTATATACAAGTTGACCGGAGAAGTCCAAAGAACCGAGACTTTCTCTTTATTTTCTTTGATTTGGAAACAAGACAGGATGAGACTTTAGCCTCAGATCCTAGTAAAAATGTCCACAAGGTTAACTTATGTGTGTCTCAACATATTGTTTTAAGTGTATCAATGGAGGAGAGTGTGAAATTTGCTCAGAGAGACAAAAAGTATTTGAAAAAGACCCTGTTAAGGAGTTTATGAACTATGTAATGACAGTGAGGAAACAGTTTAAACAAGTTTGTGTAATTGCTCATAATGGACAGGGTTTTGACTTTCAGTTTATTTTAAAGTACATCATAGAAGAAACCAAGTTTACACCAAACATCACTCCCCGGGGAACAAAATTGATACTAATTGAAGTAGATAACGTAAGGTTTGTTGATTCATTGAGCTACTTTCCTATGTCTCTTTCTGCACTCCCTAAAGCTTTTGACCTACCTCCCGAGAAAAAGAAGGGTTATTTTCCACATTTGTTCAACACCCTAGTAAATCAAAATTATGTGGGTCCTATGCCTGACAAACAGTACTATTGTCCTGAAACTATGTTTGAGAAAAATTACAATGACTTTGAGAAATGGTATGATGAAAGAGTAGCTGAAAATTATGTGTTTGACTTTAAAAAAGAAATTTTGGAGTATTGTATCTCAGATGTTGAAATCTTGGCTCAAGCCTGTATTAAATTTAGAGCCTTACTTCTTGAACAGTGTAATGTAGACCCATTTCTAGAATCAATCACTATAGCAAGTGCATGTAACTTGGTTTTTCGCCGTAACTTTTTAAAACCTAATACTATTGGCTTGATCCCTAAAAATGGTTATAGACTAACTGACAATCAATCAGCATTGGCTTTACAGTGGCTGACTTGGGAAGAGGAAAAGCGCGGGGTAAAAATTCAACATGCAGGCAGAGGGAGAGAAGTCAAGATTAATGGGTTGAAAGTTGATGGGTTTGATGGGAAGAATATTTATGAATTTCATGGGTGCTATTGGCATGGCTGCCCCAAATGTTATCCCTACAACAGAGAGGCTCCTTTGAAGGAGGATCCCTCTGATACATTACATTTGCGTTATGAGAAAACCAAATCTAAAATTGAAAAGCTTGGGGAAGTTGTAGAGATGTGGGAGTGTGACTTTAACAATTTAAAGAAAGAACACAAACTAAATCATTTGGATAAACTTTCTATTCTAAACACTTTACCATTAAACGCTAGAGATGCATTCTTTGGGGGTAGGACAGACAATATAAAATCATATTACAAGTGTAAAGAGGGAGAGACAATCCAGTATGTAGATGTCTGCTCTTTGTACCCATATGTAAATAAATATTGTAAATATCCTGTAGGCCATCCAAAGATTTACATTGGAAATAAAGAATGCTTAGAAAGAGGTCTTGAAGTGGATGGTTTAATGAAATGTAAGATCTTACCTCCTTTCAATCTTTATCATCCTGTACTCCCTGCAAAGATGAATGATAAATTGATTTTTGTACTATGTAGGACTTGTGAGGAAACTTCAAATCAAGGTGATTGTGTTCATGAGTGTGAGGAGAGAGCTTTAGTGGGTACCTGGACTATGGATGAAATTAGAAAAGCAGTAGAAAAAGGCTATGTAATATTAGACATGTATGAACTGTGGGAGTATCAGATGGTGACTTTTGAGGAAGCAGGGTTGTTTACTGATTTTATAAATAAATTTCTAAAGTTAAAACAAGAGGCATCAGGGTTTCCAGAATGGTGTAAAACTGAAGAAGACAAAGACTTGTATGTTTCCAAGTTCTTAGAGCATGAAGGGATTCAATTGGAAAAGGACAAAATTATTAAGAATGGGGGCTTGAGATCACTTGCGAAGCTTATGCTAAATTCATTTTGGGGAAAATTTGGACAAAGAGAGAACATGGAAAAAACTTCACTTGTTAGAAACTCTAAAGATTTATTTGCATTGTTTACTCAGCTTGGAAGTGTAGTTAGATTTATTGAAGCTATTAATGAAGAAGTAGTATTAGTCAACTGGAAAAACTTAGATGAGGCTAGGGAGACATTGAAAACTGTTAATGTTGTAATTGCAGCCTACACTACAGCTCATGCCAGATTGAAATTATATGAATATTTAGAAGCTTTAGGAGACCAGGTCTTATACTATGATACCGACAGTTGTATTTACTACTTCCGGGAAGGTTTGTACAGAGTTCCTACAGGTGATTACTTAGGTGAAATGACTGATGAACTTGTAGAGTATGGCCAAGGTTCATATATAACTGAGTTTGTCTCTGGGGGACCTAAAACCTATGCCTATCTTGTATGGTCTACAAATCAAAATAAGTTAGTGTCTGTTTGTAAAATAAAGGGTTTAACATTGAATTTAAAAACATCTAAATTACTAAACTTTAAGACATTGAAAGATATGGTTCTCAGCGAAGTTCCTCAAATTATAGAAATTCATGAGAGTAGAATTAGGAGAACTAAAGACAAAAATGTTGTAACTACCAATGAAACAAAAATGTTTAAAATTACTGGTTCAAAAAGGAAATTAGTTGATGGATATGATACAGTGCCTTATGGATATAAAAAACAAAGAATACAGTAACATAAACCAGGCATGTACACCACCAAACATAGAGCTCATATACCTCTTAACACATGCTCCAAAATGTTAGTCTGTTTTTAGCTGTGGTACTGAGCGGATGTACTAGAGCTGCTCTGTTGCTATAATAATATACTTGTATTTGCCATGGCAGTCTTTTTGAAATTTTTGTCCAAGACAAAGCTAAAGGAAAACTCTAAATTCTGTTTGACTTGTACAGAATATAAGTTTCAGTTAACAGGTTCAATAAATGTTTTAGAATGGCCTTTGACATTTTCAGAACAAATAGTATGTCATGTAACACAGAATTTGACATCTAAAGCTTTTATACAAATAAAAATCAACCATGGTGATACCTTAGGAAATATTCCATTTTTACAGCTAAACAAACTAACACCGGCAGTTTTTGATTATCATTTTGAAAAAATATTTTCTCAAGTTAAGATGCTATCAGATATTATAACTTTGGAAGTAACTGTTGTTACTGTTCCTAGCTGTTACCTTAGATGAGTGCGGTAACCCTTAAATGTAATGTATAAACATCTTGTTCTCAATACTGAGGTCATTCTGTCTTGGACAGTGCTCCTGAGCAGACGTGTTGACAAGGTATTAACAGTTTAAGTGTTTGCTTAATTGTTTTATAATGTCTGCTAAATATTGTAATCTTAATGAACATTTAGTCTTGGTATTGTTTGATAGTGAAGGTAACCCTTGGTTTAAAGCTATGGATATAGCTAAAGCCTTGGGGCATCTTGAGGTTAGACGGGGGATTAAATCTTCTTTAAATGGTAACAGTATAAAGATTTTTAAAGATTTTCCAGAAACCCAAAAACAAGGTATCAAAAAACATGATGGTAGAACCTATTTTGTTGATGAATTTGGATTACTAACTTTGATTTTACGTTCTCCTAATCCTGAAGCAAGAGAGCTGGTAAAAAGACTGTTTCCAAAGAAGTTTTATCTTCCATTTATTGATATTAAAGATTCAAAGTTACCTTAAACAAATCTAATGTAACCCACTGTGTGTGTGTGTGTGTGTGTGTGTGTGTGTGTGTGTGTGTGTGTGTATGTGAGAAGTTAGTAAGGCTTAGTCTTGAAAGCTTCTGTTCTGTGGACAGACACCCACATTTTGGCTGGGCTAATCCCTGGTAAGTCCATATGTGGATGGCGGGTTGGCTTAGTTGCCGTAGAAAATGATTTCCCGCGTCTGCCACAGACAAGGGCCTAGTAGATTGTGGCGCCTAGATCCGAGGAGGATCTAGGCTACACCTTTGAACAGCCCGGTGTGAATGTGATGAAGGGCCTAGTAGACTGTGGCGCCTAGATCCGAGGAGGGTCTAGGCTACACCTTTGAACAGCCCGGTGTGAATGAAGGTCACTGGCGCGGTGTAAAAACCCGTAAACCTGAATGGTGTGTGAATGTAGGGCAAAGTTAATAGTCTGGCTCAGAACTTGGCTGGGTCATTCAATTAATATGCCCTGTGGGATATTGTTAGATTTCAAAGATAATGAGTAGCTCTCTCACTAAGCTTTATTGGATTTGTAGAATGTAAAATCAATTGTTTGAGTCAAAAAATATAAAAATCCTCTGTTTGTCTAAGTAAATGGAGGGGTTATTAGCCAAAATGAAAGGACATAGTCCAAGTAAATGGCTAAATACCTCATACATAATGAACAGACCAACAGAGGACCAAAAAAAATCTATTAGTGTGAGAGATAGAGCTTATAATTCTATCCTCACCCCAGAGGTTAGACCTACAGGGGATGCTCTGGGTTAACAAAAAGAGTGCGCCGAGGCCCCTACGGCATAGCCATAAAGGCTTACCGTGGTGTGGAAACGTGGGCCCTAAAAATTTGTTGACTTAGAAGAGTTCAGTTAAAGTTATTGTGGGATGGCTTTAGATATTGCTTTTCTGAAAAGAGCACTGAAACGGTGCTCTCTTCAATGTGTGTTTGCATATGCGTTTGCGTTTGCATGTTTGTTTGCGTTCGCATATGTGTTTGTATGTGTGTTTACGTTTGCATTGCGTTTGCTTTGTGTATGCTTTACGTTTTTATTGTGTTTGCATTGCGTTTGTATGTGCGTTTGCGTTTGCGTGACGCGTTTGTGTATGCTTTGCGTTTGCTTTACGTATGCTTTGCGTTTGTTTGCATATGCGTTTGCATGTGAGTTTGCGTTTACGTGATGCATTTGCGTGATGCGTTTGTGTATGCTTTATGTTTATTTTTACCTAACTTGACCATGAAAACCTCGTGTATCAGACGGGGTTGAGAGATAATGAAAAATTGTCTATTGTCAGTTTATGATCATGTAAAGGAGAAAAATATCATTCCCCCTTAAACTATCAAATATATTTATTTATTAATGAACCATACTTGTGTTGTCACTTAATGTTTTCATCTATCCCCAGACGAGTTCGTTTCTGACTCGAACTGAACCAATAGGGTTGCAGTTTTCCGACTTGTTGACTCGTTAGGATCCGAGTTCGTGTAAGTTCGGTAATCTCCATATGAGTTCGTGTCTAACTCGAGTTATATCATGGCGGCCAACCGGTAGTCATTGTGTTTCGTACGGACAGGAAGAAGAGAGCACCGAATCGGTGCTCTCTTTGATTATCGTATATTTTACAGTGTTTGACTGAAATTTTCCCATATATCAATTTTAATTAAAATTCAATAGTCAGCTCAAGTTAGGACTAGACATTTTCAAGTATAAAAGTTAGGTTATGCAATATCAAAGAGCAAAGTAACGCAGGGACGTCTTACCGGCACGAGTAGTAATGCCAGCGCTTGACCGCTAACATGGGCTCTTATGGGGAATAGATTTAACATGGGCTCTTATGGAGAAAAGATTTAACATGGGCTCTTATGGAGAGTATATTTAACATTGAGTCTTATGGAGTAATAAATTACTTGAAATTGTAACAGTATTGTTAGGTATATAGTGTAATAAATGTGTTTTTATCTTATAATCAATTGTAAATGTTGAGTTGTTGTGTCTCAAACGATCCTTTATTATAGTACAAAATACCTTCATAGCAATCTCAATTTACCTTTAATCTTCCTACCTACCTTTAATCAAATACCAGCATCTCCGGTGCTCTCTTTGAATATCTAATCTCATACAGTACTTGCTAAAGAACCTGGCTCATATGAGTCTATCTACCAATGGAGTTTTGCCTCTAAGTAGTATAGTATAAAAGAATTTATCTATAATAAATGTTTTAAATAAAATCCAATAGTCAGGTTAAGTTAGGTTAAAATAGGTCAGGTTGAGTTAGGTTAAAAGAGGTCAGGTTGAGTTAGGTTAAAAGAGGTCAGGTTGAGTTAGGTTTAAAATAGGTCAGGTTAAGTTAGGTTTGACCGAGACTTGGCATCAGCAATAACAGCAATACTAATTAATATTTCATTAGTGGCTTCAATGCCAAGACTCGGTATCAGCAATAACAGCAATACTAATTAATATTTCATTAGTGGCTTCAATGCCAAGACTCGGTCAAACCTAACTTAACCTGACCTATTTTAAACCTAACTCAACCTGACCTCTTTTAACCTAACTCAACCTGACCTCTTTTAACCTAACTCAACCTGACCTATTTTAACCTAACTTAACCTGACTATTGGATTTTATTTAAAACATTTATTATAGATAAATTCTTTTATACTATACTACTTAGAGGCAAAACTCCATTGGTAGATAGACTCATATGAGCCAGGTTCTTTAGCAAGTACTGTATGAGATTAGATATTCAAAGAGAGCACCGGAGATGCTGGTATTTGATTAAAGGTAGGTAGGAAGATTAAAGGTAAATTGAGATTGCTATGAAGGTATTTTGTACTATAATAAAGGATCGTTTGAGACACAACAACTCAACATTTACAATTGATTATAAGATAAAAACACATTTATTACACTATATACCTAACAATACTGTTACAATTTCAAGTAATTTATTACTCCATAAGACTCAATGTTAAATATACTCTCCATAAGAGCCCATGTTAAATCTTTTCTCCATAAGAGCCCATGTTAAATCTATTCCCCATAAGAGCCCATGTTAGCGGTCAAGCGCTGGCATTACTACTCGTGCCGGTAAGACGTCCCTGCGTTACTTTGCTCTTTGATATTGCATAACCTAACTTTTATACTTGAAAATGTCTAGTCCTAACTTGAGCTGACTATTGAATTTTAATTAAAATTGATATATGGGAAAATTTCAGTCAAACACTGTAAAATATACGATAATCAAAGAGAGCACCGATTCGGTGCTCTCTTCTTCCTGTCCGTACGAAACACAATGACTACCGGTTGGCCGCCATGATATAACTCGAGTTAGACACGAACTCATATGGAGATTACCGAACTTACACGAACTCGGATCCTAACGAGTCAACAAGTCGGAAAACTGCAACCCTATTGGTTCAGTTCGAGTCAGAAACGAACTCGTCTGGGGATAGATGAAAACATTAAGTGACAACACAAGTATGGTTCATTAATAAATAAATATATTTGATAGTTTAAGGGGGAATGATATTTTTCTCCTTTACATGATCATAAACTGACAATAGACAATTTTTCATTATCTCTCAACCCCGTCTGATACACGAGGTTTTCATGGTCAAGTTAGGTAAAAATAAACATAAAGCATACACAAACGCATCACGCAAATGCATCACGTAAACGCAAACTCACATGCAAACGCATATGCAAACAAACGCAAAGCATACGTAAAGCAAACGCAAAGCATACACAAACGCGTCACGCAAACGCAAACGCACATACAAACGCAATGCAAACACAATAAAAACGTAAACACACATACAAACACATATGCGAACGCAAACAAACATGCAAACGCAAACGCATATGCAAACACACATTGAAGAGAGCACCGTTTCAGTGCTCTTTTCAGAAAAGCAATATCTAAAGCCATCCCACAATAACTTTAACTGAACTCTTCTAAGTCAACAAATTTTTAGGGCCCACGTTTCCACACCACGGTAAGCCTTTATGGCTATGCCGTAGGGGCCTCGGCGCACTCTTTTTGTTAACCCAGAGCATCCCCTGTAGGTCTAACCTCTGGGGTGAGGATAGAATTATAAGCTCTATCTCTCACACTAATAGATTTTTTTTGGTCCTCTGTTGGTCTGTTCATTATGTATGAGGTATTTAGCCATTTACTTGGACTATGTCCTTTCATTTTGGCTAATAACCCCTCCATTTACTTAGACAAACAGAGGATTTTTATATTTTTTGACTCAAACAATTGATTTTACATTCTACAAACCCAATAAAGCTTAGTGAGAGAGCTACTCATTATCTTTGAAATCTAACAATATCCCACAGGGCATATTAATTGAATGACCCAGCCAAGTTCTGAGCCAGACTATTAACTTTGCCCTACATTCACACACCATTCAGGTTTACGGGTTTTTACACCGCGCCAGTGACCTTCATTCACACCGGGCTGTTCAAAGGTGTAGCCTAGACCCTCCTCGGATCTAGGCGCCACAGTCTACTAGGCCCTTCATCACATTCACACCGGGCTGTTCAAAGGTGTAGCCTAGATCCTCCTCGGATCTAGGCGCCACAATCTACTAGGCCCTTGTCTGTGGCAGACGCGGGAAATCATTTTCTACGGCAACTAAGCCAACCCGCCATCCACATATGGACTTACCAGGGATTAGCCCAGCCAAAATGTGGGTGTCTGTCCACAGAACAGAAGCTTTCAAGACTAAGCCTTACTAACTTCTCACATACACACACACACACACACACACACACACACACACACACACACAGTGGGTTACATTAGATTTGTTTAAGGTAACTTTGAATCTTTAATATCAATAAATGGAAGATAAAACTTCTTTGGAAACAGTCTTTTTACCAGCTCTCTTGCTTCAGGATTAGGAGAACGTAAAATCAAAGTTAGTAATCCAAATTCATCAACAAAATAGGTTCTACCATCATGTTTTTTGATACCTTGTTTTTGGGTTTCTGGAAAATCTTTAAAAATCTTTATACTGTTACCATTTAAAGAAGATTTAATCCCCCGTCTAACCTCAAGATGCCCCAAGGCTTTAGCTATATCCATAGCTTTAAACCAAGGGTTACCTTCACTATCAAACAATACCAAGACTAAATGTTCATTAAGATTACAATATTTAGCAGACATTATAAAACAATTAAGCAAACACTTAAACTGTTAATACCTTGTCAACACGTCTGCTCAGGAGCACTGTCCAAGACAGAATGACCTCAGTATTGAGAACAAGATGTTTATACATTACATTTAAGGGTTACCGCACTCATCTAAGGTAACAGCTAGGAACAGTAACAACAGTTACTTCCAAAGTTATAATATCTGATAGCATCTTAACTTGAGAAAATATTTTTTCAAAATGATAATCAAAAACTGCCGGTGTTAGTTTGTTTAGCTGTAAAAATGGAATATTTCCTGAGGTATCACCATGGTTGATTTTTATTTGTATAAAAGCTTTAGATGTCAAATTCTGTGTTACATGACATACTATTTGTTCTGAAAATGTCAAAGGCCATTCTAAAACATTTATTGAACCTGTTAACTGAAACTTATATTCTGTACAAGTCAAACAGAATTTAGAGTTTTCCTTTAGCTTTGTCTTGGACAAAAATTTCAAAAAGACTGCCATGGCAAATACAAGTATATTATTATAGCAACAGAGCAGCTCTAGTACATCCGCTCAGTACCACAGCTAAAAACAGACTAACATTTTGGAGCATGTGTTAAGAGGTATATGAGCTCTATGTTTGGTGGTGTACATGCCTGGTTTATGTTACTGTATTCTTTGTTTTTTATATCCATAAGGCACTGTATCATATCCATCAACTAATTTCCTTTTTGAACCAGTAATTTTAAACATTTTTGTTTCATTGGTAGTTACAACATTTTTGTCTTTAGTTCTCCTAATTCTACTCTCATGAATTTCTATAATTTGAGGAACTTCGCTGAGAACCATATCTTTCAATGTCTTAAAGTTTAGTAATTTAGATGTTTTTAAATTCAATGTTAAACCCTTTATTTTACAAACAGACACTAACTTATTTTGATTTGTAGACCATACAAGATAGGCATAGGTTTTAGGTCCCCCAGAGACAAACTCAGTTATATATGAACCTTGGCCATACTCTACAAGTTCATCAGTCATTTCACCTAAGTAATCACCTGTAGGAACTCTGTACAAACCTTCCCGGAAGTAGTAAATACAACTGTCGGTATCATAGTATAAGACCTGGTCTCCTAAAGCTTCTAAATATTCATATAATTTCAATCTGGCATGAGCTGTAGTGTAGGCTGCAATTACAACATTAACAGTTTTCAATGTCTCCCTAGCCTCATCTAAGTTTTTCCAGTTGACTAATACTACTTCTTCATTAATAGCTTCAATAAATCTAACTACACTTCCAAGCTGAGTAAACAATGCAAATAAATCTTTAGAGTTTCTAACAAGTGAAGTTTTTTCCATGTTCTCTCTTTGTCCAAATTTTCCCCAAAATGAATTTAGCATAAGCTTCGCAAGTGATCTCAAGCCCCCATTCTTAATAATTTTGTCCTTTTCCAATTGAATCCCTTCATGCTCTAAGAACTTGGAAACATACAAGTCTTTGTCTTCTTCAGTTTTACACCATTCTGGAAACCCTGATGCCTCTTGTTTTAACTTTAGAAATTTATTTATAAAATCAGTAAACAACCCTGCTTCCTCAAAAGTCACCATCTGATACTCCCACAGTTCATACATGTCTAATATTACATAGCTATGGAGGCAAAAACGCGTTTAGTTCAATTAAATACTGATTCTTAAAACAAGAAGTAATGCAAAAGGGAATGTTGAAACATTTATTTTTTATATATGTGCTTTTTATTTGCAGAGGTAAAGGTAAGTAAATATTTTAAAATATCATAGTTTAATACACCATCTATCCCAAAAGTCCCGAACCGGGTTATAACAAGGGTGGGTAATAACTTTAAAACGAAATAAGACAGGTTAAAGATGTTTTGCACATGAATTCCAACCAAAAAAACACTACTTTTGCTGTACATGGCATATCTTCCCATCTCCCCAACATTCGATATTTGGGATAGTTGCACCAAATATTTCAATACAATCTTCCGTTGAGAGACCACTCAATCAAAGAGCAAAAATATGTGTGGTTGTGCGTTCTTTTGTTGAGTGCTTCAATAAAGTATATACAAGATCAGATTAAAGGTACATACATTTTGAAATTTAAATTTTTCTTAAGGTTTGTATTGAAAAGAAATCGTATGACAGGTCAGTACCATCATTGACTTTAAAGTCAATGGTACCATGGTAATGGCCTCTACTTAATCAAAATCATTAAAAAAAAAAGAGTTTTCAAACCATGCCTGATACAAAACATTCCTTTTTGTTGCATTTTTTATATCACAACCCCAACCAAAAAAATCAAATTTTAAGACGGCGCTTGCCTGATATTAAAAAATTAAACCTCAATTGAGGCACTATTAAAGGCTTAGGTACAGCTCGCGAGTGCATACTTAAAATCGATTCCCAGACTTTAAAAAATTACAGCCCTCTCAAAATTATATGTTTTGGATATGTCTGTTTATAAACATGGCTAATATTGATGTGGGGCATGTAATCTGCTTCAGGTATGCATCAACGTGTCATATTTGAGAGCTTCAATATTAATATCATTGATGAGGGTTTAAATTTGTTAATGAGTTCTTAGATCTTCCATCCCAAATACTCATGATTTGGATTTAGGGTGGTGGATAAAAATTTGACTTAAGGATAATAATTTTTCCGGAAGTCCTTTAAAGTTTCCTTCCGCATAGTACTCATAGTAAAACCTTGGCTTTGAACCATAATAACTTTTTGTTTTGGGGCCTCCGGATGCCAAACATACTGTCAGTTATTTTTCATATTTTATAAATATTTCTTTGAAACCAACTTTTTTGTCAATATTTAAAAAAAAATGTACAATTGACCTTATGAATGCTGTAAAATTTTCATGGAAAATTCCGCCTAAAGGACATTTTGGCTGAATTGCAAAAGTTTTTTCTACAGTTATATATATACACACACACACACACACACATATATATATATATATATATATTTATTTATTTATTTATTTATTTATTTATAATTTCTTGTACAGCCGTACAAATACAATCATATTTTGGAGGGATTTGAACCTGGGACCTTGAGTTCTAAAAGCAGACTCTTACCACTTGAGAGCTTGACAAATACCATCTAACGCTGGTAGAGAATTCAAAAACTCGGGACGTAGTTTCTGATTATTATAGCAACTAGATGATGATGTCCAGCTTCACTTAGAAAACGTAAAAATTATTTGTAAATAAAAAAATAAGGTCATGCCTTTTACTATTTACCAAAAATCACCTTTTTTAATAATGTTATTACACGTAAACAGTATCTTTGCATAAGAATGATAATATGGTAACCCCTTTGGGCCTCTGGAAAGGAACCAAATGAGAATAACGGATGGCTTAAAAACCTTCTCCGCGAAATTTTACAGATAGGCCTATATATATACATATATATACATATATATACATATATATATATACATACACACATATATATATATATATATACCAAGTTCCAAGGCAAGACCTTCCAACGGTGTCCATAAACTTCAAATATATTTACAAACCAATATCCTCTTTTAAAAATATAAATATTCGGAGCACGATTACCTTTTATTTACCTTACTACACAGGTTGGTATATGTCGCCTCAGAGAGGTAAACTGCGCACGTATAGCGCTGCAGGCTGGGAGGACTGCCGGTACCACTCGGACTGCGGCGCGGCGCGGCGCTGTGTGGACGAGTCCTGCGTGAGCGTCTGCGCAGACACCTGTGGGCCCGACATGGCGTGCACTGTCAAGGAGCACGTGCCCTACTGCCACTGTCGGCCGGGCTACGAGCCGACCGACATCGGTGGACTGGCTTGTCAACGCACGGCGCCCGTGCTACCTCGTATGAAGCTTACTATTTTTTTAACTATTACTTCATTTTTAATTTTTCCCCTCATTTTTATGTGGTTGGGAGTTGTTATCTCTGCTATTCACATAACTGTACAGATTCATAAAATGTAGATAGTCCTAAGTAAACATAACATAAGTAACCAAATTATGTAGCCCCAAATAGGCGAAACCAATATTACTTAGCCAAATAGGTTTAAGTAACCATTGGCTAGCCTAACCAAATAGGAAAGTGAAGTGTAGATTAGTGTACACGTTCGACGACATAACTAGACTTATTTATACTTATTACGACTTATTTCTGCGCTAAAGACGTATAACCAAAGATTTCTCCCGAGTTTAACGAAACAATCTTGTAGGCCTATGTTTCCAGCCCGTCCAAAACAAATAGAATAATCGGCGCCTCTTGCCGCACTCCCTTGACACATCATCTGCAAAAAAATTAAAGATCAGGATTTCTCAAATTAGTATATTAATTCAACCCCTTTAATTTTTGTTGGATTGACAAATTCAAATTCAAATTTTGTTTATTCCAAAAAATACAACATGTGATTGACAAATATAAAGACATAATATACACATTTTACTTACAACTAATAACAAAATAAAATCGTGGAAATAAGCCTACATGGGCAGATTGCCTGTGCGTTGGCTTAGTCGCTATTAGAAACCCTATGATTAATTTAAATAAGTGCAATGTTATGTTATGTATTCATTATTTTAATATGTATTTTATTAAAGGAGAAAAAAATGTACGGAGAAAAAAGGTTTTGCAGATAGGTTTGGGCATGCGTAGAATGAAAGAGGACATGCTATTTGAAACACTGGGAAGGGCGGTTAAGCATTATCTATCTGTTGGTGAGGGAGGGGCAGGTGAGGATGAGTGCAGTGGAAGTACAGAGGAAGAGTCAGTAGGGTCAGGTCCGTCTGTAAGCTGCTGTGATTAAGAGCTCAGATTCAGAAATCCCTACCTGCAATAACCATTCATTGACACGCTTTTTAAATGAAGAAATCGAAGGAGAATTAAAAATATTATTCAATTAGCCTTACTCTACCTTTTCCGACAGGAACATTTACCCTTGAAACATCTACTCTAAAAGTATCAGATGAAGTAATATTTCCAGAATTACTTTGAAGTATTCCCCCGAAAATCTGCCAAATGTCATTACTAGTTACTTCAGAAGCTAGCCGCATGTTAGTATACCCCGGTTCCTTACTTTTCAAATTAATAGACATTAGTTTAAAGCCAAGATAGTCTGTAGGGGAAGCTTTAGATTTCTCCCTTTCAACTATTTTATCAAGCCCTTTACGTATCCAGTCAAACTCACTCACGCCTTTAGGAGGCTTAGTAAACTTAAAAGTGGTACTAAGACCATACAGTCTAAATTTTCGATTATAAGTTTGTTCTTCGCCAATAAAAACAATTGGTTCCTTAGTTGGAGAACTCCAGACAGACTGCATTATTTAAAGTTAATAAAACAAATACAGCTATTAATAAAATCAGGCAAATACACCAACCAAAAATTATAAAAATCAGATGTAAAAATATACTTAAATTTATGCAATTCAAAAGTAAGTATGTTATCTCAATATCAAGAGCAGAGCAAAGGATGTCTACACTGAACAAAAGTCTAGAGCAAAGTGAAGAACTGAGCTAATGGTAGCAGATATATGAGGTAGTACGTACCGTACAGAAATCGGTAACTACACAAATCAAAAGAACAACTGTACATATTAATACAAGAAGGTGACTACACAACCCAAAAGAACAACTATACATGTTAATAAGTTAACTACTTAAATCAAAAGAACAGCTACACATGTCAATGCTAGTAAACTGACTACACAAATCAAAAGAACAACCATTTAAAAGCTACAAGAGCAAAGTTAATTATTAAATATCCATTTCCTTTATGGTCAATAAATGTTAATTTTCCCATGAATATTTAAATTGATGTCTTAATACCTCAATATATGATAAAAAAGTACAGACCAAGGTAGCAAAGACTCAAATATACCCATATACAAGTTTTAATCAAAATTCGATAATTAGTTTCTGAGCTATAGTGTTTTATTTTTTACCCCTTCAATTTCTGTGATGCAACCCGCATCACCCAGTTTAAGTCTTAGCATAAGTTGACATGTACCTATATACCAAGTTACATCAATATCCATCACCTAGTTCTTAAGATGTTAAATTTTTTAATGTAGCCCCTTCAATTATCTAGATACTCACCCGCACTACAGGGTATAAGTATGATTTAAATTGTAGCAGAAGTTAACAAGTGCCCACATACCAAGTTTCATTAAATTCGGTCAAGTAGTTCCTGAGTTATGAAATTTTAAGTTTTTACATGATAATTGCTCCTTCATTTTTCAGGACGCAACCCGCAACATCCTAGTTAAGACCTGTCATATGTGTCAGTACCGCCTGGGGGGCACCTACACTACGTAGTAGATGATTTTTGGCCTCAAAAATGACATAGGACTTACCGTTTTCGAGATATCAGCATTTTTAGGTATTTTTTGTCAAATTTGAGAAGAAAAAGAAGAAAAAGAGGGGGTGGGTGGAGTAAGAGGGGGGTGTAAGGTTTTGAAAAAGGCAGAAGAAGTACCTAAATACCAAATTTTAGCTACACCCATTCCAAAGTTATTTAATTTTAAGTAGAATTTCATATAACATTACAAAGGACTAATGTAACATACCCGGTATACACATGTCTTTTAATACTCTATGTGATTAACTACACTTTAGGGGAATAACATGACATAACATATAGTATTATAAATATGAGTGTTTTCACTGTCTACAGTTGCCAACACTGGTAGAAGGGGGGCGGGGGACGGGGGACAATGACGACATACTTCCCGTATGTCTTTTCAAGAACAAATAGCTTATCAGTCAACGAAACCACCAAACAGGATACCGTACTTCCTGTCAATAGCTAGTGAGTCAGTCTTGAACGCAATGTGGTGTTTAGTGCAGTGTTGTTCGCTCGCTTGTTCTCGCCACCACCACCGCCACGGTAGCGTGACATAGGAAGTACATATGCAAATACGTATGTAATAGGGGTAGCGTGACGTAGTATTATAGCACTCTATGTACTGTGAGGAGGTTATACTCTATGGGTATAGGTTATGTATTTTAGCGGGAACCGAAAGTGAGGTTATGTGTTTTGGCGGGAAAAGAGTGAGGTTATGTGTTTTGGCGGGAAAAGAGTGAGGTTATGTGTTTTGGCGGGAAAAGACGCCGCCATCTTGTTTCCGGTGACGTCACATTTTGGCGGGAAACGGCAGCCATCTTGTTTCCGGTTCTATATCGTGGCCTACCCTACTACGTTCTCATTAGCACTTGTTGGATCCAATAACAAAAATATATCACTCATTATAATCAGTCTACTTTACTATAAAACAAATAACAAAAATAATTTAGTGGTTTTAATATAAAAAAACAGGCAATAACCAGGAAAATTTTACCTCAAGTAGTAATAATCAAATATCTAATTTCATAAGGCGGTTGTTTGCATCCAAATTGCAGACATCTGGCAAGTCATAGAAAGATGGGAGAGAGCTCAAATTAAAAGTCTCAATTCCATGATAGCGGAAAAAATACTGAAATTGCTTGCAATTCACCGGAAAACAAGTAAATAATGTAAAATATTTGCCATTTAAAAAGAATTAGAATCTATGAAAGGTCTGCTTTCTTTACATAAAACATGTGGTGCTGATACTTAATTGAAGGTAGGTATGAAGGTTAAAGGTAGATTGAGATTGCTATGACGGTATTCTGTACTATAATAAAGGATCATTTGAGACACAACAACTCAACATTTACAATTGATTATAAGATAAAAACACATTTATTACACTATATACCTAACAATACTGTTACATTTCAAGTAATTTATTACTCCATAAGACTCAATGTTAAATATACTCTCCATAAGAGCCCATGTTAAATCTTTTCTCCATAAGAGCCCATGTTAAATCTATTCCCCATAAGAGCCCATGTTAAAACTCAAGCGCTGGGTATTCTACTAACAATAATTATAAATATGTTGTATAGGAAAGAAATGACGATCTGTGTTATAACACCGAAGTGTCCATTTGTGTTATAGCACAGAATCTTATTTGACCGAATGGGGAGGATATGCGTGCTGTGGAACAGCCGCCCAGCGCACCGTTGCAGTGTTTCCATTTAACGGGAAATAATACCCCACGGAATGAAACAAAATTCCCAAGGGTTGAACGTCTGCCCCTGGCGCCCATAGTTGTAGGACACTGGCTTGTTATAAACATGTCACAGTGTCATAAACCCTTCACGCCTATTACTTTCCACAATAGCAGCCAAGTTCGGGAACACCCTTCATTCATCCGTTATGTCGTTATGTGTTCGGCCTTGTGTAAAACTATCTTGAGGAGAAGGCTGAACGGTCCAAGGCGTGTATGTCGGAGAAGTACCTCTCAAGTTCAAGTCTCCGTCGGAGGCCATAGTTTTTCAACTAGAAATATAATTATAAACTTTGTTTTTGTTGAAAATATAATTTTTGTAGACGTACAAAGTTAATTTCTTTACAAATACGTTTGGCAAAATCGACACCAAAATATGTTTTGTAAAACTATAAATAATTTCTTATGGCGTATTTTCTATTCAGAAGGTGTTATAGGCCTACATTTTCTATATAAATTAAATTAGAGTTTTGTCTGTATATTGCTTAGAATATTGAAAATATTCATGATTTATGTGTTTGAAGGTCACAGAATCCGAATGAAGCCTTATATAAATTTTTATCCGCCTGTCTGTTATATGATGGCGCTCTGCATCACACATTAGGCCGCTTCTCATGCAAAAACTAGAGTGCTGTTATGACTGAAACTTATGTTCTGTAATGTTTGTACTTATGAGAAAGTTTTAGATGGATTGAAACTAGCGTGTTAGTACAGTAAAATTGGGGTTTTAGATCGGCAACCGGTGTCCGTTCACGAAAATTTTATCAGAGCTTCTTTTGAGCTCTATAATTAAAGATCCGATGAGTCCCTAAAAAATAAAGTTGGTTTACACCTTTAAAATCACGTTTCAAAATGGCAATTTTTTATAATGGGATAAATTTTGAAAAAAGGTCCCCCTTTTCTTTTTTGACCTCCATTTATCAATATAATGTCTTGGGACCACCTCCGATACTTTTTGGGTGGTAAATACTTCATTTTGACCAATTTTACATTTTTGGCGGCAATCTTGGATCCGCCATTTTGGATATAAGTTAATTTTAGCGAATTTCCCCTATAGGGAAGAAGCTATTACCGTAGGTCTCATGGTAAGACCTAAGCCCGAGACCATGATAACTTTTCGTTTTGGGGCCACCAGAAGCAAAAAACACTATTCGTTCGAATTTATATATATATATATATATATATATATATATATATATATTTGTCTGTTAGCACGATAGTTGCCGTAAAAATGGTCCAATCTTAATGAAAATTGGTACATAGTGTAAAGTGGTAATCACTCGGACGAGTTCGTGAACCAGCCTGATCGGACCACCGGAAGGGGGGGTAAAGGGGGATAAACCCCCCCAAAAATGGGTTTTTTGAGTTTTTTATATAGAAAAATAAAATTTAGCGAATTTTTGTTGGCACCATTGAATTCAGCTCAAAAAAACAAACAATTCAGTATTTTGAATCACTGCTCCATTGGTCCATTGGTTACCGAGATATTGAAAGTGGTAAACACAGTACGTTGTCCCAATGTTAACCTTATGGGAAATAAGTAAAATTCTACATCTCGGTTATTTCTCAACATATCTTGATAAAATTTGGTAAATAGCTTCTTCTAGTTCAGATCTACTAAATAATAAATTAAAACCACCCAGTTTTAATATACCTGTAGCAGCAAACCTGCATACTCATTCCCCATGTTATTCTTATAGAGCTTACCTAAACATGTCAAATCTCGTTGTGTTGGATTGAAATATGTTGTTTTGCATTTGAAATTCGCTGAGTATGCAGGTCTGCTGCAACGGGGGTATTTTCTAATGTAATGATAGTGTCGTGACACATCATTTCAAAGTAAATTTTTACGCTGATTACAACGCCGTAATCCGTTTTTGGAAATCGAGCGAAAAAAGTGACATGCCAGTAATTTTTTTTCTGGAGCAAAAAGTCCATAAGAAATGTATAGGGATGAATTTAATTTGAGTTTATCTTTCAAACAAATCAATATTTTCAAAAACTGATTTCGGCGTTGTAATCAACGTAAAAATTTTATTTTGAAATGATGTGTCACAACACTATCTTTACATTAGAAAAAATAACTTGTATCCAATATGGCGGATTCAAGATGGCGGCCAAAAATTTACAATTGGTCAAAATGAAGTAGTTACCACCCAAAAAGTATCGGAGGTGGTCCCAAGAAATTATATTGATAAATGGATGTAAAAAATGAAAAGGGGAACCTTTTTTTCAAAATTTACCCCATTATAACAAAATTACCATTCTGAAAGTTGATTTTAAAGGTGTAAACCAACTTTATTTTTTGGGGACTCATCGGATCTTTAATTATAGAGCTCAAAAGAAGCTCTGATCAAATTTCGTGAACGGACATCAGTTGCCAATCTAAAGGGTGTTTTTGGCCTTATTTTACTGTACTATGTCTTTTTGAAATCAAACAGCAAGCTCCTAAAAACAAAATTTATTTGATTTCGACTAAGTTTGTTTTTCATTTTCCAATACAATTCGAGTGGATGCTGTTTTGTTTACCTTTTCAATGTTCCAAGCAGACCTTTATTGATGATTTCGTCTGCTACAGATTTTTATGATTTGATACACTTTATGTTTTGAATTTAATAGGTATTTATTTTTATTTGACACTAGCAATTGCCCATGACTTCCCTCACGACAAAAACAAAGAGGGAAGTCCATGTAAAACTAAAAACGATGGCTCAAGTCAAAACATGACTCCTTTTTAATCTATAAACACTACTGTCCAATAAATTTAGTGCAAGATGGTTCGGATAGTTTTCTAATTTTGTTAAGCAGCTACTTTGTGCTAAATCTTTGGATTTCTTTCCTCACCGTTGGTAACTGTTGATAACTCCCTAAACAACATATTTTAAGAAAAAATGTAGACTTATAGTGATAAGTGCTGAAATTATTCAATATGTTTAGAAATTACCTAGTTAGCATAAACTAGAGGCTTGAAGGGGCTAATAGCCCCTGAGCATAATCCTTCTTTACTATAGTACAAAATACCTTCGCAGAAAATAGGCTTTTGGATCAAAAATATTTTGATTATATCTAGCATTTGGTTTTAAGTAAACAAAGCAGACCTTTTTACATCCCAATGGTTTTTAAATGACAGCTACTTTACGTTATTTCTCATTTTATAGTAAGTTTAAATTAAGTAAGTTAATTTTAGTATTTTCCCCGAGTCCCTGGGATGGAGACCTTCAATTTCATCCCCCTCCCATCATCCTGCGACCTTCCAAACGCCCACAATTTTGGCGCAAAAATTTCCCTACGTAATAATATATATATATATACATATATATTTAAATATATATATAGATCATTTGGTATTAAATCTGCATCGTTATAACATAAACTAAACAAACGTACTTAACTTTTTGTAATTTTAAATTATGGAAAAACTCAAGCGCTTAGTTATTATGAAATCAAAAAATCTTAAATTTAAAATATTTTTTTGTTTTAGTACATTGAACGTGCATAGTTAGCTGCATTTTGAAAAAAATCCCACATGTCAACATCTACCATATGGCTCTGAATCAAGCATTAGCACCACATGTTTAATGTAAACAAAGCAGACGTTTTTCAATCCCAATGCATTTTAAATGTAAGATTACATTTTAAATGCAATTTAAATGTAATTTCCCAGTAATTTTGGCCCTCCGAAATTACTGGGCCGATTTCAATAATTTACGTGTCGTTTGAAAGAGCTTGGCGTGAAGTTTTGCAGGAAATAAAATTTATGAACGTTAGACTAAAGGGAACAGCCCTAGACGCCCTTAAAGTTTCATATTTGTCCATAAGATTTAACATGGGAATATAAATTTGAAACAAACCAGCTGAGTGGAATAAACAAAGATATTCAGCAAAGCCAGGTGTTTTGAATGGAATTGAAACCAATGTATATATATATATATATATATATATATATATATATATATATATATATATATATATATCTTGAAGCAAACTTTAAACATTTATTTATGAGCAGATTTTAGAAAACCATTTCAGTTTTGCTCAAGATGAAGGCGGGATGTAATTAATTGCAGATACTGAAATACAGAAAGTTTTATTATAATTATGTAAAACCTACGAAACAAAGTGTAGGTTTTTGAAAACATATTAATTCTACAATACCGGTACCTATTTAAAACAACCTGTTTAAAATCATGTGTGTTTTATGAACAAACTAGCCGTTGTTAACCCGCTTCGCTGGGTTGAAAAATCTTATGAAGGCCTAAATAGTAGCCATAGTAGCCCAAAAGATGTAATTTGGAAGCAAGAATTATAAAGTCTAATGTAATCTAAAATTCAATATATTATGATGTTTCTCCATACATATTATATTTGATAAAGCCGTGGGTGGCATATTTGGTGGTAGCAGCCTTATTTTCCCTTTCAAACAGCACATAATATGAGTTTTCTTTTTGAATTAATCTTTGTGCTATGCAATAACTAAACATTTTGTCCATCTTGCAAATTCTACATTCGGGTGTTCAATACAATCTACATTTTATTGGAATAATGTGTACTTTACAGCCAAAATCATAGTTCCTTGTCCTTTTGTAAATAGCTTTTAAACCGTTTAATTTAATTCAGCTTCTTCTGTTTAATCCCTTTTTCGAAGGTTCTCCATTATATCTCTGTTCTGATTATTTCTTTCATCACCTTGTGCGTCTGTCTCCCTTTCTGTTCCAAATCTGCTACGACAGTGTTTCTTGATGTCGCTGTGAATTTTCCCGTGATACCCTTAGATTTGTTTCTTTCTTTTCGTTGTTTCATTTTTTCTTGCAATCGTTCATTTACGTGATAAGATACGGAATTTCAAACATTTTCTCCTACGTTTTGACATTTTTTCGTCTTATTAACTATTATCTTTGAATTTAAAAACAAAAAAGATGTAACTCTACAGTTTAGTGCACTTCATGTTTTTTTAAAACATAACCTAACAGTAAAAATTTACTAAATAATTGAAAACGTAAATAAAACACACTTTCTAAATAAGACTGTATTCACCTGTTGTACAAAAACAATTGTAGGTGCTGCATTCTGTTGGCAACCACTTTAACCACGGTTACCTTTTCAAATTAAATCATGTGTTTTGATATAAACAAATAAAACCTCAAGTACTCACAAAATCCTTGACATAGGTCCCTTTCGGACGATCCTGTGCCTACACCCAATAAGATATATCGAAACCCAACCACCATAGTGCAGATCATGAGATTCCAAGCTTTAATTTGATACCAAGATCATAGGTCTACGACGTGTAGTTTTGGCTGTAGCACTAAATATACCAACACACAACTCTTCTTTTATATATATATTGATTGATTTACTGTCAATTTCAAATAAATATTTGTCTTGGTTTATTTATTTTATTATCATCCCAAGAATAATTATTTTAACTAATGTAGTTTAAATATGACAAAGACACCTAGAGAAACTCGATTGAATAAACAATTTACTTGGAGGTGATGGTGAATGTTAATGTGAAGTGTTCGTGAGTAATTATCTAAAAATGAAAATGTAATTTTTTCATAAAACTATTTTAATTTTGTTCAACTGTGAAGTGCTGACCATGAATGATGTAAACATTAAACAATATTTTACCAGTTATTTTTGCATTTAGTGATGTTCTGTGATTGTAGTAATGATGCCCCATAAACATAATTTTCGTTATACTGCTTCAAAAACATATTTTTAATGCAGGTTTTCCGGACCTAAATACACTCTTTATATTCCTAGGAATTAAAAGCTGATGTACTCGATACCAGCTGACTCTTTATAGTCCTAGGACTATAAAAGTCAAAAAGTGCCGAGTACGTGGTAATAATCGAACAATATTCATTCGATTACAAATAATCGAAACATTCATCGTTATTATCGAAACATTCATTGTTGTCAGTTTAATCAATTTGTGAAACTCGCTCATTTCGCCAATCGTTTATTACATGCGTTCGATACGTCGATAGTTGTTCATTGTTGTCAGTCTACCCTAACACAAATGAAGCAGACAATCAGCTGATTGCTTCAAATAGCAAGAACAAGACGGTGGCATCTTTTGAAGGCATCTTTAAAGGTAAACAAGCTGTAAAATTTTGGTTTTCTTAAGTAGTCTACGTATTGTATTGAGCAATATAACGAAAAATATAGTTCATCACATGGACCTAAAGCTGCTTTTCGTTACTCAAGTTTTACAAGGTAAAACTTGACCTTGTACGAAAAGGGTCACTTTAGGTCCTTGTAATGAAATATACTATTATCCATAACTTTACCTAAATCACTTTTTTTACATGTAATGTTGAAGATTTTTCCTAACTTATTTGTGACAACAATAATGCCACGAATCCGAAGAAGGCATTTACGAAGAACTCATGAGTATCAACGAAACGCCATTAAAACGGTGCGCGAACAGAATCGTATTGATATGAACATTGCCTCATATAAGAGGTTGAGCCCTTTACTTTCGGGCCCTTGGGGAAAAAAGGTGTTTCTTGCGAAGCAAAAAATTTTAAGACTGACGCAAATGGAAACAAAAACACTTCATATAAATTGAGCCGTCACAAATGGAAGGTAATTTTGCAAAATAACACGTGACTCTTATTTAAAAGCACGCTTTCACTCGATAGACAGACAAACAAAACATCTCAAAACTACTTGGAAAATTTAAAATAATTAAATTCTGCATTTGTTATGGTGAGCTCAGAGTCTCACCTCGATGAGTCTGTTGGGTGGTCTATATAATTTTCATATAGATAAACATTTTTATCATAGAACAGTTAACTTATTACCGGAAGACAGCATTCCAAAGTATGCATAAATGTACAGTTTGACGCAAAAACTTCAATCAATCTTAGACGGATGGAGGTATGAAACAAAAACTATGAAATACATTTAATGCTGGAAACTGGACTTTATTTAAATTACGTAAATGTTGAAGTCCGTTCGTTTAGAAATTTAGAACAATGGCATACATATGCCATCAGTCATGTGAGAATGATGTCTGTATAAATATCTTTGCAGACAAAAATTTGGACGAAACACAAAAAAAATGCAATTACCACAGACGTTGCAACCATTTTCCGTGTAAGATATGGATAACCTTCAAGAGAAAGAAATTTGGTTGTTTTGCTCGATTTCGAGGAACGGCTTAACTAGTTAGTAATTAAAAGAGTAATTAATAAAAGTGTATATTTTTAATTTGTGATGCACATGAAAAGTTAAATAGTTTTTAATTATAACTTTTTTATAATTAATTATCCGTTATATATATACATATATATATATGTATATATATACACATATATATATATATATACGTGTATATATATATGTATATACAACTTTTTTTATAACTATCCGTTACACTCGTATATACAGGGTATCGATAAAAAACTTCAGGACTTCGGGATATGGTTACTTACATCTAAACTAAGAAAAAAGTTCCTATAAACATGGGTCCTAAAATGCTCGGTTATCCGTCTGTCTTGTATGTGTCTTTAACAATATTTTGCATAACTGTGGAACTACTAATGGGTTGACATAGGAACTCCCATGGCAGCTGATACAGGACCAGAGTCATGCAGTATTATGTATAGAAATATGAGCAATGCCAATGCCAATGTCAATAAATTTGTAAGTGATTTAGCCAAAGTAAATTGGACTTTGTGTACAGCATAAATATTTGTGTACAATATAAAGTTCTTATTAAAAAAGCTAAAATTGAATATCATGAGTTTCAAATTAATAAGGCCCAGATCAAATGCAAGGAAGCTTGGAAGGTTATTAAAGGAGAGTGCGGCTCTAGTAAACTTAAAACTGAAACATCTTTAAGTGCAGATGATTTCAATGATTATTTTAAATCAGTATCTAGTATCAGTAAGAGTGATGGTAAATTATGTAATATAGCTAACCCCTTAGATCTTGTCTCAACAACTGTTCCACCTTGAGACAGCCAAACTGTTTTCGTATTCTAGGTTGTAAGTCCAGACGTATGTTATGTACCAAGGATGTAGAATCAGTTGTTAAAAAATTAAAACCAAGTGACAGTAAGGATTACTATGGACTTTCTTATAATTTGGTAAAGAAAATAAAACCCAATATGCTCCACCCACTAACAGATCTGGTTAATATGATTCTCATGCAGGGAGTCTTTCTTGAACGCCTTAAAATTACTAGAGTTGTTCCTGGACATAAAAAGAATGATGTTAATGACCATTCCAACTTCAGACCAATTGCCTTAGTACCAATATTTGCAAAAATTAATTGTTGAATGTGTTTTAAAAATCAGCTATAGTATTTTTTACAAGTAATCATCAGCACAATTTGGTTTCGTTCGTCAATCATCAACGATTGATGCTGTCACAAATGTAACAGAAAAAATATTTGAAGCATTTGAAAAAAATTCTGTCTTATGTTTGAACTTGCTTGATCTGAGTAAAGCTTTCGATTCGATTGATCATACGATTCTTTGTGGGAAAATGAATGCTTATGGTATAAAGAACAAAGAACTCATGCTTTTGAAATTTTACTTAATGGATAGGAGACTAATTGTAATGGTAAAAAACCAGGAATCTAACGTAAGGATTGTTGAAAGAGGAGTTCCACAGGGCTCTATTTTAGGGCCAACTTTGTTTATTATCATGATTAATGACTTGCCTCAAAATCTACCCTGCAAGACAGTTCTCTATGCCACCTCTATGACACCTCTCTTATTTGAAATGGTGTATATTTTCCTAGAGTCCGAAATCAATATTCAGCATGCAAAATCCTAGTTTATTTCCAACTGCCTGACCTTAAATGAAAGTAAGACTGAACAGATACTATTTACATTAAAAAAGTTGAGATATTAAACAAACCTGCCACTAAAGAAAAGGGCCTATTTCACAAAAGAACAAGTCACATATTCAAGTCAGTTTATACGTTTGGACACTTGACTTGTGAAAAATAGTTACAGTTGTTACTTTTATAGTCACAAGTATCAGGATTTGAGGTTAGAGATACTAAAATTATTAAATCCAAATTTTTTTGACATTGGAACCAAGATAGAACTATTTTGCTATATCAAAGTATATTTGATTAATTATACCAGATAGAAATTTTAATTTGTCTGTTGAATGAATGGTCTGTTTGTTGACAAACATTAACATGTGCTTCGTGGACAGAAATTTAAGGGTAAACAAGTCTTGTTGTAGCCAGTTACATTTCACCTATTCACCTACACTAGTTGAAATAGCTAACTTTATCACCTAACCAAAGGAACAGGTAACTTTGATTTTTTTCATTTGACCCATTTATAATTCACGGTTTCTCATTCATAGCAATAATAAGGCGTTGAAATGTCATTTTACAAAAAAGTTTTCCACTACGGTCATTGTATTTAACGCTGTTATTAATTAGTAATCTTATTTTTCGTCAAAATAGGTTTTTGCCGTTCTTTTCTGCCAGGATTATGGATTGTATCAAACAAATTAATCCTAATTGTGCTTTGCCATATTAATTAATTGTCTTTTACAGTTGCAATTAGCTAACTCCTTTATTAGAACTATGCTACGCGATCGGCAGTATAGTACCGCCGAGGCGCTTCACCGAGACGTCTCGGCAAAGTTTTTGAAAAATGTGGCTAGATGAGAGGGATGACAAATGAGACATGCTGAGCGCACCATAATGGTACAAGTACACTCTCGGAAGACAGCGTCTCCTGGACCAAGCGAGTGCGAGGGTGTTCATGGTGCGGTCAGCATGACCAGTGACGTATCTACACTTTCTGTCGCCCAGGGCAAAATCGGAGTTTGGCGCCCCCCCCCATCACCAAACACAAGAAATATATTATATTTTTAGTCTTTAATGTTTTGGAAGAGCAATTATTTCGTACATCATAATATGATTTTATCTAATGGTTCTTATGATTTTTTATAACCGATGTTCATAGGCTACGATACAGCCAAACTAAGATCTGTTATTGCCATAATATGACCGAGAAATTTGCCAGCCGCTGTAAAACCAAAGCAATGTGTCTACCATATTTCACATATGAAACTTCCGACTTCTTTTCTGACCTTTCCCAAATACTGTATTTCAAATCAATCCCCGAACAGCGAAATCGGCCATATTGCCTTCTAAAACGAATACTTGAGCCCAATCTATGTAAAGTCAAATACAATATTACTTTACGGCCGCAATGCGACCGAGAGATTTTCGGTCGCGATATGTCCCAACATAATTAACAGCCGCAATGAGACCAAGAGATTTGCTGGTCAAAGAAAAATAGCGATTTTTTACGGCCGAAATACGACCGAGAGATTTGCCGGCCGTGGTGTATACGAACGCGATTTGACAGCACCGATGCGACCGCGGAAGGTGAAACCGGCCGTGACAAAGGGCAAGCAGTAGTTGCAATGCTACACATATTTGCCAGCCGTGGTCTAAACGACAGATTTTTCGGCCGCAATGTGGTCAATAAATATGACGACCTCGAAAATAGCGAAATATACTTGTCGGCAGTGAAACAACAAAGGAAGGTGCCTGCCACCAACTACTGATTATCTGTTCAAGATACGGCCAATAGATGTGACGGCCGCGATAAGAGCGAGAGACTTGTCGTCCATTATGCGATCAAGAGATCTGCCGGCCGTAAAACAAGCAGGCGATTTTCCGACCACTAAATGAGCGAAACAAGCGAGCGGTTTTCTTGCCTTCAAACGACGATAAATGTGACGGTCACGAAAACAGAGACAGGTTTGACGGCCGCGATGCGACAGAGTTTTTCCGGCAGTGATATGCTACTGAGAGATTTGCCAGCCGCGAAACGAAAAATATCTCTTTAAATTAATTTTTTAAATTTTTACCTAACTGGAGCCAGCCAGGTGGGGTGCCGCTGGCGCCCCCTACTGGCCGGCGCCCGGGGCACGTGCCCCCGCTGCCCCCCCCCCTAGATCCGTCACTGAGCATGACTCGTTCTGCTCATCCCTCTCATTGAGGCCAGGTGCTTCAATATCGTCCCAAAAATTCACAGTCGCCTAGACCTGCAGGAGTTTGCTAATGTATAAGACATTAACTGGATAGCCAAGTGGATAAATTGCTCACATCACAACCTCAGGGTCACAGGTTCGAATTCTGACCACAATCGATACTGAGGCCGGTTGTCATTTGTCATTTTAGGGCTATGAATCATTTTTATTACTATCCATCAAAAGTTGATAATACATCAGCAGTCGCAACGGCATTGACGATGATCTCATACTGTTTTTAATGTAGTTTAATACACACTTTATAGCTTAACTTTAAAGAAAAAGCTGGTACACGTTGTGAGGAACATGGTAAAGCTCGGATGCTTGCTAGTAAAAGCGGTTAAAACCGGATTTTTTTAAGGTTGAAGGAGAGCAAAATGATCCTCAATCGATAATGTAATGATTGTTTATGAAGTCCTTAATATGATATACTTTCAATGTACTTTCCTCTTTTAATCCTAGCAACACAACATTCTAAATGGCAAAGGCAAGTCTATCAAGTTTATGTATCTTAAGTCAATGATATAAAAGAATAATTAAGAAATCATTCATTTTAAAACTTACTATTTCATATGATAAATCACAGCTGTACTGTATTTCTCATATGTTTATGTTTTTGGGTGAGTAAATATGTATTAATTCAATGGTAAATCGGTGAATTTTTTTGTAACACTTTATTTAATTTACAATCTGTTCAATTACAAATAGAACAATAAGCAAATCTACATTTTTACAATCAGTAGTCAGTCTTCATCCTGCGATAAAGCCAACAAACAAACCTTGCATTTTTTTACAACAAAGTGAGAAGTCTATGTAAAACTAAAAACGATGACTCAAGTCCAAAACATGGCACCTTTTCAATCTATAAACACAGTCACTAACACAATTATTGTCCAATAAATTTAGTGCAAGATGGTTCGGATGGTTTTCTAATTTTGTCAAATAACTTTGCGCTAAACCTTTGGATTTCTTTTTTCACAGTAGGGGTCCGAGTGTCTCTATGTAGTACTTCGTTACTGACAAACCACGGGGCATGGAGGATGTATCGGTGAAAAAAGAAAACACTTGTGAAAAATAAAGTCACAAGTTCATACAGAATTTATACAAACTCACGTGTGAATATGTAACTTAGCATTTCGTAAAATGGGCCCCAGATGTAAAAAATATTCAAAATTCAATACAGTAACAAAACAGCTGTCAAACCAATACTGGAATCACACATGGGGTCATATGAAGTTTTGTCATGGGCGTGAGACCGTAGGGACCACCGGTCTGACACTTAAATGGAGCCAAGTGGTAAGCTTATTGGAGCGGGTTAGTTCGAAGCACTTTAGCTAGATGTCGTTGTAAAAACATGGTTTTCTTCTTCTTCACTGAATGAGCCAATCAAAACCACGATAACGATCTGCTAACTTCCTAATCCGTTTCCCCTGATTTTCTGTCACGACGTGTACTCAACCAAAAAGAGTTGGAATTAATTAGAGTGTGGGAAAATACCTAAAGTACGTTTGCCACTAGTGTAAGTTGTTTCGCGAAATACTGTACTGCGTGATTCATACTTTGCTTAAAGCTATTGATAGAAAATAAATACGTAGATGATTACATAAAAGCACTTAATAAAAATTAACTAAATTAATTTTTATTAAGTCCTTTTATGTAAACATCTACGTATTTATTTTCTATCAATCGCTTTAAGCACAATATGAATCACTCAGTACAGTATTTCGCGAAACAACTTGCACTAGTGGCAAATGTACTTAATCAATTTAATCTAAACAAATCGGTAATGTCATTAAAATTGAAAGTCTAGCAAACAAAACAAGAAAACGAAAATATAAACAAAGCAGACGACGACGATCGATATATCGCATCAACGACGATCGATATATCGCATCGACGACGATCTATATATCGCATCGATCTTTTTAGTTCGTAGCACTTTTATCAGACAGCGCTGCTGTTCTCTTACCACCGAGTTAACATGGAAGTGCCAACTCTATACGAAGTTCATTATTACTCTATGTAGGGACTTGCTAATAAAACGTTAATTAAAATCCAAATTTTAAAATATTTGCTTACACCCCGGGTTAAACCGGTAACATCGTACAGTATATCTTTTATTTAGTTACGCTATTTTGTATATTTGTCATATTGTGTATTTGCTCTTATAAAACACGTATATTGCTCTTTGAAGTAATTCGACGCGATTCATAACGTCGGAGATTAATTAAAACAACCAAAAAGAACCTTTTTCACTCGTCTGGTGGTAACAGTTAAAGGTGCAGTATGATGGACATTAATCTAGTTTATTCATTCCTCACCTAAGTTAATGGATTTCTTTTGTGAAATTTCAAAATAAGACACGAATGAACTCAAAGTGCAAACGTTGTAAAAGATTCAATTTAACTTTGTCAAGTAAAATAAACACTTCGACAACCATTTAATTATTTGGGTTGTTACAGGATGAGTAAGTTACGTAACTTACATTGTAAAAGATGTACTAAAACTTCAGATGATATTCAGGTGATTTTCAGCAAAAAGGATTTTACTGCCGCTACACTTATTCTTACTAGGTTTAAAATATCTACCTAGGCAGGTCGGCATTTCAAGGTAGATTATAAAGTTATACAAATATAGGCAACAGCAGTTCAGTTAAGAATTAAATACGAGAAGTCGCCTGGCCGTGGTTTTTATTGTCCTCCCCGCGGGCGGACACACTGCCACTGCATGGAAACAGTGATGCTCACATCGGCACGAAAATTCCCGGCCAAGAACGGGCACATGGGGTTCTCGCTCCTCGCTGCGCTGTTCCACCGCGCGTACATCCTCCCCATTCGGTCAAATGCAACAGTTTGCCATTTCGGTGCTATGCAACAGTTTGGTGATTCGGAGCTATACCACAGTTTTCGATTTCGGTCTTGTAATTTTCGGCACTATGCAACAAATTGTAAAACTTTCGGAGCTATAACACAATCGTACATTTCGGTGCTATGAAGCAGTTTTATATTTTCCATTCGGCGCTATGCAACATTTGTACTTTCGGAGCTATGACGCAAAATACACTTTCGGTGCTATGAGATTCGGTGCTATGATACCGCACTCACTGCTCGTATAAGAGTATAGGATTCTATATCTCGCTTATTTCTCAACATATCTGGATAAAACTTGGTTTGTGGCTTCATCTAGATGAGATCTAATGTATTTTAGTCTAAAATCCCCTAAATTTCAATTTTTGTGGCAGCAAACCTGCATAATCATTCCCCAAGTTATCCTTATGGGAAATAAAAAAATTCTATATCTTACTTAATTTTTAACATTTCTTGACAAAACTTGGTATATGGCTTCTTCTAGTTAAGATCTACTAAATAATGAATTAAAACCAACCAGTTTTAACATACCTGTTGCGGCAAACCTGCATAATCATTCCCCATGTTATTCTTATGGAGATTACAAAACATGTAAAATCTCGCTAAGTTGGATTGAAATATCGTTTGTTGTGTTACATCTGAAATTTGCTGAGTATGCAGGTCTGCTGCAACGGGGGTATTTAAATTTGTTTAACCGTTCCTGTTGTATAAAAATCTTTATTTTTCGACCAAGACATCCTTATATAGTACATGAACAAATTTTTCAAACATCTAAATATCCATTTTTAAAATTTTATGTCACAGAATTAAAAAAGCCACAGTCGGGGACAAAATCCAAGGTCTGGAATATAAAATCGAAAATCAAAAATTGTTGAACAGAACTTATAACGCAACAAACAAATATGATCAAAATACGTTAGCACTAGATCTTAATTCATAAATTAACTCTCAACTTCAAAAAAATCCTATAACTTGAGCCTATAAAGAACGTTATTTGTGCCTAGTTTCATGGCCCAAACCTCTACATTTTCTTAGGAAATAAGCTTTAAAAATTAAAAAAGGGCCGCCATTATTAATTTTATTAAGAACCTTGTTTTTAGCCTTTTAAGTGAAAATATTTTAAAACCCTTTCTCAGTACGCATCTGGATCCTTTGAATAAAATTTGTGCCAAATTTCATGCCCCAAAGTCTTATCGTTTTTGAGAAACCGTGATCAGTGAGTCAATTATTAAAACAAACAAGTTATTATGGTCCTAGCCCAAGAGCCACCATGCGGGTGATGCCAAAATAAATCACCATTCCATAGGAAATTTGCTTAACAAGAGTTCTGGATGATTTGAGAAAATTTTTTTTGTTTTTATCACACGAATGCAGCGAGCACGAATTCCACTTTATTAAGTACGTACATTACTTGATTAATATTCAATTTCAAGGAACAAATCTCGCATAAGAGGAGATCTGTAAATATTATGTATTTTGGTACGGATTTTGTATAAGGACCGATCCAAGGCCGCACTGAAAATACTAAAATAAAATAAATAGGTTTTTTCCAGTGCGGCCTTAGCCGATCATCATTAAGAATATTATATTTATATATATATGATCAAACGTAACTGCTATGATTGAAGGCGATAAATTGTATTCCTCTTTGGAATGTTAAAGCTGTTTAGGAAGTATTTAGGGACAGGAACAGCTGTCGTAACAATAAATTATGTTTATTGTAGTCCGCCATGCTGAAAAGAGGAACGACTGGTCGAAAACAATAGGTTAGATTTGTAAATTGTATTTAGTTCGTGTAGTTTTGTTCCGTTTTACAAATTATGTATGCTCACAAAGATGCAAATCGTCGTGTACTAGCCATTCAAGCAAAGAAAAAACGCCATAAACCTGGAAAGAAAAAACCTCAGAAGAATGAAGAGCATAGCTCTACCACACCTAAGGAGAAGTCCTATATGAGTAAATCCTGCCCTAGTAATTCTTCATCAAATGAAACAATTGAAGACGAAGAAGAGGAGCCTTACACATCAGATGAAGAGGAACAAGAGGATTCAAGTGATTATTGTAAAGGGGGCTACCATCCAGTAAAAATTGGAGACCTTTTCCAAGGAAGGTACCATGTCACAAGGAAGTTAGGCTGGGGTCATTTTTCAACAGTTTGGCTTTGTTGGGACTTGGTAGATAAAAGGTTTGTTGCTTTGAAAGTAGTAAAAAGTGCTAGCCATTTTACAGAAACAGCTCTTGATGAAATAAAACTGTTAAAAGTTGTACGGGACAGTGATGTCAATGATGACAAAAGGAACAAGGTTGTTCAGTTACTCAATGACTTTAAGATAACAGGTGTTAACGGTACTCATGTATGCATGGTGTTTGAAGTGCTTGGGCACAATCTGTTAAAGTTAATCATCAAAAGTAATTATCGAGGCATTCCCATAAGAAATGTTAAGTGTATTATAAGGCAAGTGCTAGAAGGACTAGACTACTTACATACCAAATGCAAGATCATTCACACAGACATTAAGCCTGAAAATGTTTTGCTTTGTGTAAGTGAGAGTTACATTAGGAAATTGGCATGTGAAGCGACAGAGCTGCATTCAATGGGAATAAAGTTACCCAATTCCTTGATTAGTACTGCACCTAAAGAATTTCAAGAACCTCCGCTGAATTCTAAGATGTCTAAAAACAAGAAAAAGAAACTGAAAAAGAAAGCTAAGCGGCATAATGAACTCTTGAAAAAGCAAATGGAGCAACTTGAAGAGTTACAGAGGGCATCGTCACCCAAAGAAGAAGAAGAAGAACATTCAGAAAAGAATATGAGTGTTTCTATTGAAGATAATGTAGTGACTGAAATAGTTGGGGATAGTGTAAGTATTTTACCTGAGGAATCACCTGAAGAATGTATTAAAGATGTAGATATTGAAACAGTTTATCAGAATGGATGTAACAATATTGAAGCTAACATTGAAAATGTAGTGCTTACATGTGACAACGAAAATGAAGATGTTGAAGAAGAAGCAATGAATACTCAAGAGAGTCCTGTCACATGTAAATCAGATGATGAAAAACCTCCTGACAGAGGCGCTGGGGAGGAAGCATTAACAGAGAGGATTAGTACAGGTGAAGGTAGCCCTGTGTCTTCACCCCCCACTTCTGAAAGGAAGTATAGGGGATCTGAAATAGATCCGTCACGTTGGGAGTGTGAAATGGATGTAAAAATAGCAGATTTAGGTAATGCATGTTGGGTAAATAGACACTTTACTGAGGATATCCAGACAAGGCAGTACCGCTCTCTTGAAGTTTTGATCGGTGCTGGGTATAACACATCAGCTGATATTTGGAGCACAGCTTGTATGGCCTTTGAATTAGCTACGGGTGATTACTTATTTGAACCACATTCCGGTGAAGAATATTCTAGAGATGAAGACCATCTAGCACACATTATTGAGCTTTTAGGTGAAATACCAAAACGAATAATTAACTCTGGTAAGCAGTCTCGACAATTTTTCAATCGCAAAGGTGAACTAAGACACATAACAGGCTTAAAGCCTTGGGATCTTTATGATGTATTGACTGAGAAATACCATTGGGATCCAGAAGAAGCTAAGGCCTTTGCTGCATTTTTACGTCCAATGCTTGACTTTGACCCAAACAGGCGAGCAACAGCAGCCCAGTGTCTTGAGCATGAATGGCTAAAATACTAAATCACTTTACATTTCAAAATACTAAATTTTAGTGTGATGTATTTGAAAATTTTGAACTTTTTGTGATAATTCATATTCATAACACATACATAGATAGGCAAAGACATTACTTGACGATGTAAAGTGTGAAGCAAGAGATCAATAATTTGTTTCTTTACAAAATTTGCCAGAGTGGTACGACATTTAAGATTTTTATTTGAACAGCTTTTCTTAAATAGCCTATCAATTATTATGTTTGGTGCATTGTATTTATATCATATTGATAACTTATGGAAATAAACATTAATTACAAAAGAAAATACATGCATATGTAGTGCTTTTTATTGATTGGACAATATTTTAAATGTTGTACAGTAGGCCTATTTTTGGTATTATAAAGTGTTTATTAAGGATAAGACGTAAAGCCTAACAATTTTGCATATTAGTGATTACTACCAACATACTTTCAATGTAAAAAAGATTCCTCTCAGCCAATTTTTTAAATTTGTGAATCAGCTAAATTAATGGAAGAGTTTAAGTTTATAAAATGAATGTGGAATCTTTGAAGTGATATATAAGTCAGGACTGTAGCTATTAATGCAGTCTTCAGTCAACAAACTTGCGGAGCAAATCAAAGGTAAGAAAATGAGTGTCAGCCTAGGTGCCTAGAAATGCTTGCAACTGTTTTTCTTCCAACCTAATATTTAGTTGGATCACTATTTTAAGACAGTGATGTGATCTAGGGGTATATTGAGAAGGCAAATATGAATAAAAAGATTGTAGTAGGCCTAGTAGGCCCTGTGTGTGGTTAGTATTGATTTTCACCAAAACCCTGCACTTTGCTTCAGCTTAGCCATTTGATATGTGTTCAGAATATACCAGTAGCAAACCACTAAGCTGTAAAAATACCCCCGTTGAAGCAGACCTGCATACTCAGCGAATTTAAAATGCAAAACAACATTTTTCAATCCAACATAGCGAGATTTTACATGTTTTTGAAAGCTCCATAAGAATAACATGGGGAATGAGTATGCAGGTTTGCTGCTACGAGTATATTAAAACTGGGTGGTTTTAATTCAATATTTAGTAGATCTGAACTAGAAGAAGCCATTTACCAAGTTTTATTAAGATATATTGAGAAATAAGCGAGATATAGAATTTGACTTATTCCCCATAAGGTTAACATTGGGACAACGTACTGTGTTTACCACTTTCAATATCTCGGTAACCAATGGACATAGAGCAGTGATTCAAGATTCTAAATTGTTTGTTTTTTTCAGCTGAATTCAGTGGTGCTAACAAAAATTGGGTTATTTTATTTTTCTATGTAAAAAACTCAATAATCCCATTTTTGGGGGGTTTACCCCCCCTTACGGTAGTCCGATCGAGCTGGTTTTCAAACTCGTCCGAATAATTATTACTTTATATGGCTGTACCAAATTTCATTCAGATTGGGCCATTTTTACGGCCGCTATCATGCTTAAAGACACATATATATATATATATATATATATATAGATATACGGTAGTATATGAAAATGAACGAATAGTGTTTTTTTGCTTCTGGGGGCTCCAAATCATCCCAATTCATCCATGGGGAGGGGACCCCAATGACAGGAAGGCCTAGGGGGTATTGGATACCGCTCAGTAGGAGGGGAGTGCAGGGGTCCTCCCCTAGAAGATTTTTGAAAATTAGATCATTAATTAAACTCGAGTTTTCAACTGCCAGTTGTCAACTCGGTTCAGGTTTAAGAGTCACTATCTAGCAGATGATAAAAATACTTAAAGAATAAGAAAACACATTGATCGTCCAATAGGAAACCAAATCGGTACAAAAAAAAACACATTGCTATCTCTCCAAACACTCTCTTATTACTTATATGGCTGTACCAAATTTCATTCAGATTGGGCCATTTTTACGGCCGCTATCATGCTTAAAGACACATAGATATATATATATATATATATATATATATATATATATATATATAGATATACGGTAGTATATGAAAATGAACGAATAGTGTTTTTTTGCTTCTGGGGGCCCCAAAACGAAAAGTTATCATGGTCCCGGGCTTAGGTCTTACCATGAGTACTACGGTAACAGCTTCTTCCCCATAGGGGAAATTCTCTAAAAGTGTAAAAGGGTTAAATAATACAAAATTTATGGGAAGATTACAATAATTTAAGTAACTTATATTTATGATAACTTTCCTGGTTTTAAACCAACTAGGCCTAATAATGGGTTTTTTAAGGTCTGGGAACAATGCCAATAACAAATGGCCGCTGGGTCCACTTAATGGTGGAAGGAAAAAATATCACCAAGGGTCCAGATATTATTTACCTAAACATAGGTTAGGACCTTAAACAGTAGTGGCGCACCCAGGAATCATCCATGGGGAGGGGACCCCAATGACAGGAAGGCCTAGGGGGTATTGGATACCTCTCAGTAGGAGGGGAATGCAGGGGTCCTCCCCTAGAGGATTTTTGAAAATTAGATCATTAAACTCGAGTTTTCAACTGCCAGTTGTCAACTCGGTTCAGGTTTAAGAGTCACTATCTAGCAGATAATAAAAATACTTAAAGAATAAAAAAAAAAACACATTGATCGTCCAATAGGAAACCAAATCGGTACAAAAAAACCACATTGCTGCAGCCAGTGACTTACCCACATTTAGGAATCGTCTGTATCTCTCCAAACACTCATCCATATCTCTTGCACACGTTCTTTAAAATTGGTCAAGATTTTCATGCCAGAACTAACTTAAGTTATAACAAATTCAGTTTAATCTGGTATTATTTGGATTCTATGAATGAAACGTGATAGATATATCTGGCAGTGTAAAAAGCATGGATATATGTAAATAGGTAAATGGTTTTAAAATTCCAATATGTCTTCGAGTAACACTGAACTTAATTTATATGTGGAGCCATATGAAGGCCCGTATTTTGAGCCCCAGAGGCCACGGGTGGGGGTGTAAAAGGAGGCCAAAGGCGTTTTTTTTTTTAGGTTAGCTCCTAATTCCTTTAATATGACCCTATGAGGTACGGAACTTTCCCGCCCGCGTTTTACAGGCCCCTTTTCCGGTCCCTGAGGCCCCCTTTCAAGCCCGAGGCCTCCGCCGTTTGCCTTGTGCACCGTTAGGAAAATATGACCCTGGCCATAAGTTTATTCAATCGCAGGTCAATCACTATCCTAGCATTTCATCAACAACATGAGTTGCCTGGTTCATGAATTCCAGTTCCTATTTTTTCCAACGATTAGTTATAATACCTAGATGGAAGGATGTGATTGATTTGTACCTAGGCAATTTTATGCGTCTGTAGAACCGAAGAGTCGTGCAAAGAGTATTTTCTCAATGTTTAGAAGGTGCAGCTAAAGTCTTGTACTTATACCCATGTTTTTGTGATCTTTTTAATGTTTTAATTTAACTAGGGCTAGAACTATTTTAATCATTGTTTAATTAATTACTAAACTATCATGCAGATAAACATCTACCTATGCTTCAATAATTGTTTTGATGATAATATTGAAATGTGGTTTTGGTTAACATAATCGCGATTGTAAATATTAAAAGATATACGGTAGATTCTTAGCTTTTATTTTAATGGTGGAGACGGATTCTTAAGTTTCGCCAAAAAAGGTTGTCAATGTGGAATAACAACTAGCATTAGGTAGAACGCTATTGTAAGTTAAAACTTAAATTTATAATTTCAAATATTGAATTATGAATAAAACCAAAGAAAATGTACTAGGCCAAATGAAATGTTATAATGTCTCAGAAAGTTTGTAGGAAGCGGTTACGATTTTTCATTATAAATAAATCTTGAAAGTTTTTTAATGATTAGCCAAAACTAAATTTGAAAAGCTTTCAACACCATACAGTAAATATGGTGCTAACAATTAAAATTATTTGCTTTGTTTGAAATTACGATTAATGAGTTTTCTATTAGCGATTCCCAAATGAGAGGGGTTGTGGCGATTGGCTGGGGTAGTGACTTTCATTGAGACAAAAGTAGACTATACACAGGTTTGCCTTCCGATCCCCAAACACACTTAACAAGTCTCTATTTAGCTGCTTCCAGTGATTACTTTTATGGACCAGCTTACTCTGGTTATTTTTTGCTAAAGTGTAGTACTGGAAACAAGTTTTACCCAAAAATTGGTACAAAACCTATACTCCTGGGAAGGGGGTCCCATTCACCCTCCCCCGCCCCCACGGGTGCGCCCCTGCTAGACAGTCATAAATTCAGTTTAAAATTGTATGCCATAATTACCTTAATTGGTAACTTACCTTTTTAAAGGTAAAACCAAGTTTCGTTATAGTTTTGTATGATAATTTTTAGAAATGATAAGAAGTGAATAAGGTATTTGCTATTTGCCAGCTTTGGTTTTTGACTGAATACTGTGTTATTGACAGTTAATTTATCCATAATTTGATATTAAATCCACCAATACAAGATTAAAATCCGTGATTGCAGCTCTACCCCTTAAATGTGGGTATTATAATGTGTTATTATTTTTCAATTTTTTCCCATGGGGCCATGCACAAATATATTTGTTCCTTCTGCGAAAACTTTCCTCAGTCCTTTTAATTTAAGCCACAGACAAAAGATCTCTTTCTCCTTCGGTTTAAAAAATATATGTTTGTTTCCATACTTAATTTACACACAATATATATATTAATTCAAATGTGTGGTGTTTTTTGCTTCTGGGGGCCCCAAAACAAAGTTTTATTACCCCCAGTTAGTTTTTTTTTTTAGTTTTTATTAGCTGTTTTGTTTTGTGGGCTTAGGTCTCACCAAGAGTACTACAGTAACAGCTTATAGCGGAAATTCGTTAAAACTTGACATTAAAATTTTTCGGATTATTGCAAAAATCTCTCAATTTCATATTTCCATTGCAGTAAACCTGCATAACCATTTCCCTTGTTATTCTTACAGAGTAAATTGTTGTGTGTTCATTTAACTTAAGTTGATTTTACTTGATTTAAGGCCATGTCTAAAAGTTTATTTAAACATTTGAAATTTGCTGATTATACAGGTCTGTAGCATTGTGGGTATTTTATAATGCTCTAGAAATCTAATCTTGATTCCATTAAGTAGTTATTTATATCTTTATTTTATGTTTTAAATTATATTAGGTATTTATCTCAGGGTGTCCCTTTATTATTTTTATTGTGAGTCGTATTAATAAGAACACAAATCACAAATTAAAAAAAAATTCTGATTTAAAAGTTCAAATAGACTTAACTTTGCCTAGAACCAGTGAAAAATCAATTCATCTAGAACCTCTTGATGACTTTCTTTGGAACAATACAGTAAAGCCCCTTGTATCTGGCCTCCGTTTTACCAGTCTCTGGTTTATCCGGCCGCTTTTCAGAAGCCAATATTAAAACTTAAAAATATTTTATTATTAAAAGAAAAAACTTTGTTCATGTATGCTTATAAATGCATACTCTATCCACTCTCACTCTTGGTATTTCTCTGTTTGTTTACATTATATTATCACCTACTACTCAGTTGAGCCTCTATCCTCTAAACAGTTGGTTGAATTCTTCCTGTCCCTTGCAGTGAATGATTTTATCCACCAAGTGTTCAGTGTTGTGTTGAATTTGTTTTCTAACATAGCCTATGTAGAGTTTTATTTTCTAAACCAAAAAATTATTTATGGGTTGATAAGACAGTGCACCAATTAAATCTTTGATGGTTTTATAATTAAAGCAGTCTATTTGACAAAGATTACTCTCTGTGGACAGAGGGACTTTTTTTAAGTGTGTAACCAACTCAATAGAGGTCACATGTTAGAGTTCTCACAGCTGTTTTAACTGGTTGCTTGTTATTGTTCCCTTTGTGCAAATTAGTTTTCTGTTGAGCTTAAAATGATTTTATTTTTATAGTAAACTATTATTTATAAGCAAGTAAATGGTTCTTTAGTTTCATGGTTTCACAGCTAAAGTCTTAGTATAAAATTATTATTACTTCAATATACCAACAGTTAAGCCTTAGTTTGATAGGAAAAAATTTAAAATCTTATCAGTCACAATCTACATACAAAATTGTTTTATTTAGCATAAACAAAGCTAGGTTGATTTTTAAATTGTTATTTTTCTTATATAGGTAGGCCTAAGCCAAGAAAAAGAATAAACATGCTTCTTGTCTAAATAATCTTAGGTAAAGCCTAAAGAAGGTTTGATTTTTAAAACTAACCTATTAAAGCTGTTTTTTTCAAATTTTTGAACTTTGAGGCAAAGAACATTGCGTTAACAGTTAATGTTATCATAAAGTTATAATTAAGCCTGTGTTATAAAAATAGTGTACTCTTGCTTTTGTTTTTGCTCCAGTTGAAGCAAAAAACAATGTATATTGTCTATTTCAAGTTCTTTACATAAAGTAATGTCACAATTTTCTGTGAAATGTTTCCTTGTTATTAAAACAAAAATTTAACCTAAGAAAAGTAGTGGAACCCTAGACCTTTGATTCCCTAAGTTAAATAGATACAGGTTGCTCAACTCCCATAAGGCATGTGGAGCCAGAGTTAGTGTCAGCAACGGGATACCCTTTTCCACTTTTATCCTGGCCTATTAGCCTATTGGGTTGAAATATAGCCTTAACAGTGTTTTTGGAAAAATATATTACCTTCTGGCTGCTTAATAGGTCATTTCATTTTTACATAATTTTATGGGCCTGATAAAAATATTACCAAAAACGAAATATATTACCTTCTGGCTTTTTAATAACTGTCATTTAATTTGTACATAATTTTATAATAATAATATTTATATTAAAGATAGAAGGTATTTTTCCTAATTCTATTGCCAAGTTGGCTCACTTTTGTTTGTCAGCTATGTAATTTATCATTTACAATTTGTTCCCATCACTTGATATACAAGACAATATACCAATGGATATAGCCTAATAGAATCAACCACCAAATATCTAGTGATGCCAGCTGATTTAGATGTCAGATGAGCTTTATAGTTGTGGTGAAGCCAAACAGATGTAAATATAGTAGGACATAATGGGAGGCGGAACTCACAGCGTAACAACTATGTTCTGCCCACCTTTGAGTCCATTCTGGTTTGTCAAGGCTATACTTGCATTGTTTATCGATACAGTATTCCCAAACTGACCCAAACTGACACTTTCAGACTTGAGGGAAGATCTTTTATGATAGAGTGTACAAATAATAGGTCTAACAAATTCCCTTAAGAATTCAGGTTGGCTATGAATACTGGATCAGTTATTGAAGTCAGCTGGTAATAGAAATGAAAAAAACTATCAGATAGATGCTGAACTTACAAAGAAATGTTTGAATCATCGAGTAAAATTTAATAGAACATGTCTTAATTTATTGTCTGGGCATTTCTAGCTTTTATTATTTTCATCGTTAATAACCATGAAACCCTTTGCCCACTAAAGGCAATAGTTAACAATACTGAATATTTTACAACCGACTTACCCCACCCACCAACAAAAGGGTTCTCAATTCCTCTTGGGCTATGTTTTTTTTTCTTGGGATGTTCACTGACTTCTCTGCAATACTTTTACCAATCAACGTGATTCTACCACCAAAATAACCGGGATGGTTTGCCGTTAGTCCCTCAAATATAATTTTGTTCCAATGTAACATGTATTTAGGAGAAGAATTCTAAACCTGAAAAATTCAATATTTTGAACAACTTTTGGTTGGTAAAACAAAGGTGAACAGAAATAGATTAATTTTATTACAGCTGTGACATACTTTTAAATAAATCTGTATTATATGGTATAATAATTCTGTGCTTGCTGCATATATGATCAGCTTCTTCGTATTGATATAATGTCATAACACTTTGTCTTCAAGTTTATGATTTATTTAACATGTACAATTTTATTTATTAATATTAATATACAAATTTATTTATATTTACAAAAAAACACAGGACTATTACAAAGAAAAATATCAGGTTAAAGAAATTGAAATAATTGGTCTGCTTATTGGAGCAAGAGGGACCATCCCATCGTTGGTTCAAGAATTTTAGGAAACCTTTAAGGTGGTGACACACTATCACACATTTGCCCAAACAAGACATCACACCACACATCAGACCGCGCAGGGAGATAAATTTTTCACTCCACACATTCCCCCGAACAAGACATCGGATCACACATTCCTCCGAGGGCGGTAATGCGACGGCGTACAGAAAGACGTTCAGGGCAGAGTAGACCCTGACACACTATCACACATCATACAAGACACCGTACCAGACATTTCTTTGATCTTTCGCAAAAAAACCGCCTCCAGAGCGCTCGCGACGATGTGTGGAGTGATGTCTTGTGTGATGTCTTGTGTGATGCGCGGACCCCTGACACACCATCACACATCCTCCCTTTTGTCCTGTCTGATGTGTGGTGTGATGTCTTGTTCGGGGAAATGTGTGATAGTGTGTCACCGTCTTTAAGTTGAATAATAAAGTTTTACATCAGTATTGCACTGACTACAATAAAATATTCGATAAAAATTCTAAAAAAAATCACTTATATAGGATTCAAAATTAATGCAGTGTAAAAGAAGATGTTAATTTTTAATAAATCATCTTTATATACAAACAAAACAAACTGTCAATTCCATAAAAACTTGTTACTTGATTTAAAAGAAAAGTGTTAACCAAAAACCATGACATATTTATCAAACACACAAAGATGAAGGATTCTCTAACCTATTATGAAGAAGCCAGGCCATGATAAATGTCATATATCGATATCCAGTGAAAAAATTCTCATACGAAGATCAGTTTTTGAAGAAGAGCAAGTCTAAATCTTAACATTTTAGTGTGGCCTTGGTCTACCTAAGTTACTTGGAAACTTGGATCTTTTCAAATGTCAAAACCCAATTGAAGTATTAATACTTAACCTAAGCCCATCATTGATAACTTCTACAACACAACAATTTTACATGGTCATAAAAAATAATGCCATATACAAAGAAAAAATTATATTACAGTATAAACGAATTATTTAGGCTTGTTGATAATATAACCCATTTTCAATAGTCTATAAAAAAATAATATAAATAATTAGTATAATTAATATAAATATAACCTATATAATTTATTTTCAGCGAGTTAAATATATAGGGCCTCTTTCTCCAAACTTGGTTAACCTAAAAAAGTGGTTTTTAACCTTGGGTTAACCAGGGTTGTATTACACTAAATTTAAACTAGGGTTAACCCAAGGTTAAACCGCTTTTTTAGGTTAACCAAGTTTGGAGAAAGCGGCCCATAGTGTAATACAAGTGAATTGTTTTCGACATGTGATGCATTTGAAAGCAAAAGCCATATTAATAAATTTTTTGTTGTGACTTATGATGTGTGAGTGTTCTTGCAGTTCCCACTGAAAAAAATCCCAATAGGCTTTGCAAGCTGAATTAAAATTGCTTAATGGATGTTTCTAATTCCTAGTTTTTGTTTCATAGGTTGGTACATGCAAAAAATGATTATTATAAATCTTTTTGGACAACTTGTCGTGCTAACGTGCAAGCATCGGAATTCGAAACCAGATCGATGTTAAGAGTAAATCCCAGGACTGTTTTATATTAAATATATTTAAATGAACTGATTTACTATCTGCCAGGTGACAAGCTCAGGGTTATCTAGAGATAACAATCTCTGCAGTAAACTGACCCAGAGAAAATCGATGGCCAAATTCTAAGTTTAGATTAGAAGATGATAACTGTGCCCACGACAAGGGATTTTTCTGGGACAGGCAGGGCTGTACCCAGCTTTGGCGGGCCCCGGTAAAGATATTAGGCCGGGCCCCTCATGTCCTGGTACGGCACCCGTTCCTCGTCAAAAGTGGTGACCTTTTTCTTTTTTTTTTTACTCGCACATGTCGCTTTTGGCCCCTTTGTTGTCGTTTCAGGCCCATTTTACCTGTTCCCTGCCCTCTATACATTTCACCGGGGGGGGGGTTTTCACTATTTCGGGGGGGTTCTGACCCCCCTAACCCCCCCGGGCCCCCCTCTTGTCCCCAGGCCCCGGTCAAATTGTCCCGGAAAAACCGGTCTGAGTACGGCCCTGGTGACAGGCGAGAGCCTACATTGGCGCCCTTTCACTAGCTTTAGGTAACAGTTACCCACCAACCCTCAGGGTGGTTACAGCTATCATTTTCAAAATTAAAAATAATATTTTGAAGTTACTGTGTTGAATTTTATTCATCACATATTTAAAGGTTTTTTATTGATGGATACGGTTTCGTATTGCTGGATATATTAAGACAAATTAAATTATCTATGTAAGAACAGGCACACCGCTAATCGGGCGATTCCTGCTTCAACTTAAAAAAATCAACATCAGAGCCCAGTCAAATTAGACCAATCTAAGAAGGAATATACTAAACGGCTAAAAAATGTCACAGTTGTTCGTTACTCGGCCCATTTAAACCACTTGCAAAAAGTCCCTGAGGACAATGGTTGAGTTTGAGAAGTTTTCAGTTCCCCAAGGGCTTGGTTTTGAATCTTGAAATTTATTTTGCAAACCAAATTACTAATTTAATTTAATTTTAAAGGTATTGTTAAAATGAAACTGTGGTGAAAACGGAACTCATTTACTTCACCTATTTTTTCAAATTGAGATTTATTTTGTTCATTACTGTAGCTACAATTCACGTACCCAAAAATTTACATTTTGAGTTATTTGAAAACAATGATTCCTCCACGGGCGTGGGTAAACGGTCACCAAATTAAAATGTATGCGAGTTTTAAACACTTTTAAAAGACGCCACAGGTGCCAGTATGCTCCAACAAAAAAAACATTTTGCTCTTTGAATAGTTTGAAACGCGTCCACCGGCACCGGCAAACGCCTCCTAAACTCACATTACGCACCTCGATTAATTTCAAAAGGGCTCCAGGCGCCAGGGCTGGCTAACACCTCCAAAATGGTGACAACTCGATCATGTTATAGCGCGTTGAACGATTTGTAAATGCTCCCCCGGGAGCCAACCAAACTCGCCAAATTACATGATTTACACTTTTAACTATATAAAAATGCTCAACGAGCCCCTGTAGTTGGAGAACGCCGTATAAATTAAAATTTGGCAAGTTGAACAATTTTGATAGACTCCCTGAAGTTGGCAGACACCACAAAACATTAACATTGACTTTACATCTCTTGTAAGAGATGTAAAGCGCCATAAAACGCCCGGAAGCCACGGGCGCCGGAAAACGCCCCCAAGACAAATATTTTGACGTTAAACAAAATTGTAAAATACTACCCGGGTGTCAACAAAATTCGCCAAAGTATATGTGATGCGGAAAGTGAAAAGGGACCTCAAGTCGCTGGAGTAAATTTTACAGTTCGGGCATTTTAGTCGAATCGGGTCAAAAATATCGATTTTTAGTTTTCAATTGGATAAGATTCCTTAATCTTTCCTGTACATATTCATTCGGTTACTTTAGCGATAAGAATCCGATAAATATTAAAAAATAATTGATTTAGTAGCCAATGTCATGCAAACGAAAAGGGACCTCAAGTCGCTTATATGGAAAATAACATAGCGGGCGACTTCAGGTCCCATTTCCTAAATGTGCAGGCCCGTGCTGACAGTGTTGTCAGGGGCATTACAAAACTAGTCTCTCCTGACATCTATCGGCGGATAAGTGAACTACTTCAAGTTTTTCGCTGTAGGAGAACATTGTCTGAGTCCAAAAATCACGGTATTGACAGTGTATTTCTCTTTTATTCCTCAGTATTCTGCCCTCCGACTTGAGGTCCCTTTCAAACTTCTCACTTTCTCAATTTTTTAAGCAATGAAATTGTGAGTGTATCTCATCTGTTTCAGTTTAGATTTAAAGATCTAGTTTTCAGCTTTATTTTGATACTGAATTCATTTCTTAAATATCAATAATAAGTTTTCTGTGAACGTTTGAAGTTTTGGGCCTTGATTTCCTAAAATGCCGGTTTTGACTATTTAAAATTCAAATTCAAATAATTCAAAGACAAAAAATCATAGCACTATAAATTATATGTCAAATTGTTCGCAATTTAATGCAGAATTTCAGGATGTTAATAACTCAAAACCTGAAAATTCCGACTTGAGGTCCCTTTTCACTTTCCGCATCACATATGTTCAGCACTTTAAAGACTCCTCGGGCGCCGCTGCGGACTCAACACCGCGTCGGCTTCGGTGGCGCCCTCTCTCAGTCGGCGCCCCATGCGGCCGCATGTTTCGCATGGCCCTTGTCGCGGCCCTGACTGTGCCCATGAGATATTCATAATATGATCGCTGTATCAGAATTTTAGAAATGTTATAAGGCTTCGCAGAAGCTATAAGGTTTGGGATGTTTGGTTGAACTGATTTCAGAATGTTTTATGCATTTGTCCCAAAGTAACAATATGGTTGTGAATTTGTAAAATAAAAAAGCGAGACATGAACTCGTAATCTTTGACTTATATATCTGTTTGTATATTTAGGATAGAAACACGCAAACACTAATAAATAGATTGAGCTAATCACAGAGGCAATCTATTTCAGCTCTTAAAATACATCTCGTTTGCTTTTAATACAAACTGTTCTAAAAATAAGTTAGAAGCAGATGGATGCAACAAACTGATATTTTGCATCTAGCAAGATCAAGTGCAGCTGCTTCAAGCTAACCCAGAAATGTTACTGACATTACTGACTATAGAAGTCAACGCTATAGATTAATATCTCTTAATTTGGTCATTGTGGAAGAACTGGTATACACTCGGTGTCAAACAATTAAACACTCTAAAAACCTATTAAACGTCTAATGACTTATCTATATTATATAGAACAACTGTTTATGTGATTTCTATGCTTGCAATAGTGAAATTCTATGTATATTATTGTTTTATAAGGTAATAATGGATCTGAATGTATGTAAAATATGAAAATAATGAGGCAATTGAACTGAGAATATGGCAGTAATGTATTTGACCCACATATAGACCTGATTTTCTGCTAAAAATCCCTTTTTAAAATAAGTATTTTCAGAGGTGGCCACATTCATAGTGCATAAGTTGTAATAGCTGTAGACTAAAGCTAATTTTAAGTTGTACTATATAAATTGTCAGTTTTTTCAGGAAAGGCTCTAGGCCAGGATTTTAATTTTGGGAAAAGAAGGATAGACAGCTAGCTTACCTTTGAAAGAGTTCAGGCAGGCCATTGAACACATAAAAGTCACAAATAATTACATCACAATATTTCGTCCCTCTTGGGGGGACTCGTTCAGGTGAAGGAGAGAAAGTTCAAAATGGCAGAAGTTCTAACTATTTTTTTTATTTTATTTTAATTTTTTGATCATGATTTTTGCGGACATTTGCCATCACTGATTAGTAAAAAACAAGTTTCACGACTTTTCGGGATCTGGAATCTGATCCCGTCTTCAGGTGGAAGAAAACCTAGAACATAACAAGATTAGTAACACATAGCCAGGAGAACCTGAACAAAAAACACAGCTAAAACAGAGGACTGTACAGAATACAGTTCTCTGATTTAGCTATGTTTTTGTCCAGTTTTTCCTGGCTATGTGTTACTAATCTTGTTTGTTATGTTTTAGGTTTTCTTCCACCTGAAGACGGGATCAGATTCCAGATCCCGAAACCTCGTGAAACTTGTTTTTTACTAATCAGTGATGGCAAATGTCCGCAAAAATCATAATCAAAATATAAAATCACCATCACCAACAACGAATTTCAAACAAAGAAAAGTTCTAACTGTTATTATGCTGGGTTGCCACTTGCCACAATTCACTACTTGTCTATTTAGAATACACACACACACACACGCACACGCACACGCACACGCACACGCACACGCACACGCACTGCACTGCACTGTACTGTACTGTACTGTACTGAGATGTGGACTCAGTAACATACTGGAATGCCAGTTCCCATCTCCGTAACATAGAAGGGTTGCAGTGGTCCTTAGGGAGAGATTTAATTACTTTTGTAGTGTCAAAGTGCAGGAGTCAAAGTCCTTGTCGTGGTTTTCTGCATGAATGGCCACAGATTTTTCTTTCTCAGACTTGACAACTTGCCTGTGACCATTCATCCTCTCCCTTAAGCTATTTTTGGTCAAGCCTACATATTGGGCCTGGGACTGCTGGCATTCCAGTTGGTACACTAAGTTTTCTGTTGTGCATGTGTGGTGGCCTTTAATTTTGTATTCAGTTTTGTGAGTTCTGCTAGAAAAAGGTTGTGGTTGGTCTTTGGATATTGCAGGTTTTATATCTGTTACTGTCACATGCATATGAGCTCTTATGTGAACCTACAGAAAATTTGATATCATTTTAAAGGTCTTGTTAAAATAAATGTTTTGGTGAAAACAAAAACAGAAGTAAATTAACTCATTCCATTTCAAAATGGCGGCCATTTTCGTGAAAATTTTTGATATTTACGAAACCCCTGTATTTTCCAACCCGTTAAATATTTTCCAGTTCTGATTCGTAATCCTAAATCCTTGGTAACTCAGCTTTACTACAATATGTCACATGACAATGTTTTGATAATATCAAGTTTTCGGGAAAAATGTCATTTTTGAAAATGTTGGTAGTCCTGAAAATCAAAAAATTCAAATAGCAACGTATGCCGAAAAGCATATCATTTTAAAGGCCTTCAAAATTCCTACAACTTTGTAATCTACTGGTAACAGCTTATTCCCTATAGGGGAAATTCGCCATAACTGAGTTTTAGGCAAAAGAATACTAGACAACATTAACTGTTTAGCTAGTGTCTTGTTTCTTTAGTTATTTTCAATTATTCAAAAGTAATGTATGTAAGATTATGAGTTTCTCTATTTGCAGAAGTCATGGGCATACTGAAAGTTGGAGTGTTGGGGGCTGGTGTTGTCGGCCTCACTTCTGCTCTACATCTTTTTGAAACTTTCCCGAACTGTAACGTAACTATCATCGCAGACAAGTTCAACCAAGACACTACCAGCGATGGAGCTGCTGGCATTTTCAGACCTGGCACTAGCTTTTCTGGACCTTCGATGGAAATCACCCGGTAATTGAATAGGTATTACGTTACTAACACTTTAAGTATTGTTTTATTGAGAATGAGACCAACAAACTTACAGATCTATTCAGCCAGGAAGTCTTGAAGGGGTGGAAGTGCGAGAGAGATGGATAATATCCCCACCACTGTTTTTCCTTCATTGGTTGTTTATAGTCAACTCAAAATCCCACATGGCCTATGAAAACATTACAAATATTGTTGCAAACAAAGAATCATATTTTTTGACAGATGAGTTATTTCAAAATTTGACTGTACTGAGACTCGCGGTAGGGGAAATCTTCACTGCGCATGCGCATCCCACAGGACGTCTGGGCTGAACAGATCTGTGGTGTCTTTTAGTGATGAAAAATTTTAAAAAAACTTGCTCCTCTGAGGCAAGTTTTTAAAAAAATTTATTTATTGCATGGATTTTCATGCAAGTTTGGTTAAACTTCCCAGGCAACTTATGTACGACACTTTACATCATACCACACAGTAAAAATATATAAATCACGACATATTTTTTACTGAGCAGTTATTGGTAAAGAATAACTTTCCTGTCAACAATAAGTGACAGAAAACATAAGTTTCTTCGTTGCATGGTGTAAATATCTTTTTGCACTGTGGAATAAAAATGTCCTGTAACTCGTAGGCTGCCAAAGCCTATTTTAATATATGATTTTATTAAATGTTAAAATACTTAGAAGTCAGCTATTTCTAGTCAGAGAGAGAGTTTTCATTCACTTCAACCTTCATGGTACAACCATCCTAATAGATTCCACAGTCAAATTAAAGGGGACTGGGTATCCTGAAGTTTATAACATGAATAACTCTTATGAGACTACCTGAGAAACAAATAGATTCCAATCTCTCGTTTGGGAAAATTCCAGTGAGCACCTCTATTGTTATTAGACCAAAGACCCATGACCATAAATTGTTTTTTAAACTCCTTAATAAATAATTCAATCTGGATTTTTTTTGTCAGCCCCAAAGTTTTTTGGTGAGTTCCACCTTTCGGCTCACCTAAAATAAGAACTGGAGCTATCCAAATAAACGGTATCAGCAGTACTTTCTCCCTTAAATCCATTTAAAGCAAGAAAACGTATATAATGAATAGACCCATGACCATAGATTTTTTTAAACTCCTTAATAAATAATTCAATCTGGATTTTTTTGTTGTCAGCCCCAAAGTTTTTTGGCAAGTTCCAACTTTCGGCTCACCTAAAATAAGAACAAGAGCTATCCAAGTAAACGGTATCAGCAAACTCACACACATTTTCTCCCTTAAAACCATTTAAAGCAAGAAAACGTATATAATAAAATAAAAGAAAACCTGTATAATAAATTCACAGTTGTCTCACAAATACATACAAAATTTTATTAAAATCAGTTTGTAATATACGGAGGTTCTGGTTTGTAAGTATATTTGCCATAAGAATTACATTAGACAACATACTGCCTTACCGCCGCTAATTAATTAATTTCTGTTCGGCCATGTTTAAAACCTACTATATCTTCTATCCGCAGACAAATATGGCATTATTCAAAAGAGGAGAAAATACTCTTTAAGAATATAACAAAGTGAAGGCGGAGTATTACGGAATTCAAAAGTTACTGTCCTATTTCTACAGGAAAAAATCTAGGTGCAGCTTCAAATCGTTCAATAATCTTTCAAGCACCAAGGCACAAAAAGTTTATTTTTCAGTTTAGTAAGAAACATTGAAAACTGACCTCGAAAAACCAGAGAACCCGAGAAATAAATCAACTGAACTGCACTGAGTTTTCAATAGTACTGTGACTGAAAGAAAGTTGTTTTATAACAAGGAATAATAATCTATCTATATTCAAAACATGAGAAAGCGTGTTTATTTTCCTTGGATAAAGTGATTCAGAAACAAAACAATTGCTGAATATAATTTTTTTTTAGTTGTAATTTATACCATGTGAACAGATATTTAAAATATACGACTTAATTTTTTGAATTAAATCCCGTTCAGTCGTTAAAATATCATACTGTGCATTGGTGTCGTCTCTAGCTCTGTTTATATACACACATACATACATCCACATACACACGGACGGACAGACAGACACAACTCAGAAAACCACTTTTTTGGATTCGGGGAGCACGAAAACAAAATATATCCACTAACAACTCAAATTCAAAAATTTTGACGAAAACAATACATTCTCCAGGCCCACCAGAGGGGGGAGAAAGTAAAAATGTATGCATCTATCAATCCAAACCAATAAACAAGGGTACACAACTGAACTATGCTACCATAAACATGTCATAAAACTGATAGATTTAGAAAAAAACTTTAAATAGGGACATCGCTTACTTCTTAAGACAATCAAAAATATAAATTCCATTTTCTTGTATATGGCCGCCATTTTCCAATACAGCAGAGTCCCGCTATCCTGAACCACTTGAGACCAAACCCTGTTCAGAATTGCAGGAAGTTCGAAATTAGCAGATAATAAATAAACTAAATGTTTATTGAAGATGTTAACTAAGTTGTTTTGTTATCATGTTTGCTACGAGCCGTATTTTGCTGTCATGTTTGCCACGACATCACTGTGTTTTTGTAGAATGGTCGCCGTTTTACTGAATTATGGTTTTGTAAAACATAAACGTAGTTCTGAACTATTCTGATAAGTGGCAGCACTTCCAGGGTTGCAGTCAGTAAAGTACAGCAGTGTAATTTTTGATGGAAAAGCGGGAAATGAGTAAAACGATGTGACAGCGTTTAATGGCAGATGACATAAGACATACGTCTCGCTGCTTGGAACATAAGAGCTTGCTGCTTGCTTGCACTTCATGGATCAACATGTGTCGTCTATAATAGAATGAATACAAAACTACGAAGCAGGAGAGGAAGGGGAATTCACTCATTGTTCACCAGCGACAAGCATCTCCTTCATATAAACAAACAAAAATCACAGGATACCGCGATATAATTGGATATAATTGGCAGGAACATTTTGATTATTTTGTCACAACGTTGTTCCCTATTGGATGAAAAATTAGGATTTTTGTTGTTTTTATCTAGTTCTAAAAGTTTATTGATTGTGACACTTAAATTTTCAGTTTTTGGAGATTTCAGGAGTTTTCTCATCTTTTTTCTCCTGCCTTCAAGGGGTAGCCTGTCTTTGGCGAGTGATAAGCGTATCGATTATCCTTCCTCTTCTGCTTCACAGTTGCATATTGCACCCTGCTGTAACCGACGTTATGTTTACTTGGTGATGCCGGAATATTGCATCATTCAATTTCTTTAGTGCTCTATTGCCGAAAAAAACCATTCATTGACTTTACCTCTTAAGTGAGTGTAGGCCTACTCAGTTTTGGTTGATTTCATATTCATCCGTGACAGGACCTACTATCCTTTCTGGTGCATAAATGGAGTGTAAGTTTTCATTACCTTTTTGTTTCAGGCGTTTTAACTGAGGTTAGGCTCATTATACTTTTTTTTAAGAAGTTAGTCAAAATACCAAGATTGTATTCTTAAAAATTGTTTAAAACAGAGTTTTTAAAAAAAAAAATCATGATTTCATTATTAGTTATATTTTTCCCCAACACAAACATTTTTTGCTTCAGACTGTGTTTGGAATAGGCTGATTTTTAGTAGCGGTACTCTACTGTAAGACAGAAAACTTTGATTTTTCTCTTAGAACACCCCCATGGATTTGTTTCATAGCGTTTTCAGGTTATACAAGTACTTTTATTGTTTGATTTTTACTTTTTTACTTTCTCCCCCCTATATGTAGTATATGGAGAAAGTATTGTTTTCGATAAAATTTTTGAATTTGAGTTGTTAGTGGATGTATTTATTTTACTGCTCCCTGATTTCAAAGAAGTGGTTTTCGGAGTGGTGTCTGTCCGTGTGTGCGTGCGCGCGCACGCGTGTGTGTACATCTTCATGCCAAATCCAATTTTCATTAAATTTGTCATGAAGGTATAAGGGCGTGGTATCTCCAGGCTTTTTTCTTTTTTTTCAATTTTAGATATTTAGGGTATTTACCCCATAAAAACCCATAAAAATGACAAAAATAAAAATTACTCAAAAACGGCTCTAATGATTTTGTTAAAAGTTTCATGATTTTTAGTGCTTTAAATGACAAACAAAATGACACCACCCACATGTCTGTAAAAATTCAGGATCAGAAGTTATAAAAAAGCCAGTTGAGTTTAAGTGATAAAAAATTCATATTTTTCAAATTTCACAAAATCTATAACTTCTAAAGAAAATATACAAGAAACCATTAAATTTGACTTGAAAAACTAAGTAATCCAATATCTTGAATCATTAGTCTACGTCAACTGGTTGCAGATGCAGAGATAATTGATATTTTAGTTCGGCGGCAAACGCAGTGTACAATGTTATTCTTATGGCAAATATTTAAAAACCCATATCTCCGTTATTTATTAACAATTTTGTTAAAATTTTGATGTATTTGTGTGATAATTAATTGTTAATTAATTTGTTTTATTTCATTATATAAGTTTTCTAATTTTAAATGACTAAGGGAGAAAACATGTGTTAGTTTCCTGATATCTTTTATTTCCCCTTTGAAATGGCATTCCTTGAACATAAATTCAGATAGAGCATACAATTCTCTTTTTAACATCATATACTTTTTCGTTTTTTTAGTATATAGTATGGTAAATGGAATTTATGAAAGGAAAATTTGGTGTGTAGGCAAAATCACATCACAAAAAATAAAACTGTCAGGTGGTATTTTTTTATTAAAGACTAAAATATTATATTAATTCCCCTGGGTATTGGAGTTGACTCTGCTGCCTGTTGCAGACAGTGGCTGGTGGACTCGTATGAGTGGTATCGCAGCTTGTTGAGCGAGAACTGTGGAGTCAGTCCTGTGTCTGGCTACATCTTCTCCTCTACGAGCCCACAACTAGTCAGGGTAATTTTTGTTGGTGCTCTTGGTTGTAAAACCCAGAGGTACCTCTGTTGAGCAAAATTTAAATCATTACTTTGTAACCTCTTCGACAGTACTAACAACAAAACTTGTGACCATAAGCGAAGCAATATCGAGCAGGTTTATTTAAGCCTTAATAAAGAAATATACTCGGTATAGTTTCCTCAGTACATTTGGTATATTTCATAATCGGGGTCATTCCGAGTCAAATTATCCAGAAAAAAAAGGATTTGAAACCCACCATCTCAGAATATGTAGAAACTTTGTGATTTTGATCTTTTCACAGGACTCAGAAGAATACCAAATTTGAGCTTCTTATCTTAAAACAGTTTTTTCCTTACGGACATTTGAAATTGTAAAAATCAGTTGTTTCGGTTGTTCCCGAGCTCAAAGATAAACTTGTATAGTTTAAGAAATAAAATTTTTATCTTTGACATTTTTATTCCAGTTATTATGAAAATTTGCAGTAATAATTTGTAATTTTTTGGTGAATCCAGGGAAAATAAATCATAAATATATTTTTATATGTCGAACATTACAAAAAATTTAAGATTTTGATGATATTTTTAGTCTGATGACAGTGTTTTACAAAAAAATTGATATCTCCTAAAGGCATCATAATAATCAAGTAAACATTTTTAAGTTGTCTACATTAAATTTCCTAATAGATGCAGCAATAAAACACATGGCTTTTCCCATGCTTTACAAATTAAAAAATTCTTTTAAAAATTTCCTAGTAAAAACTTGTTTTTCTTATTTATTTATTTATTTATTTATTTTAAATTTACATGCATACTTTACAGGTAAATCACCCAATTACAAAGATGCAGTTCACATCATTGTCCGTTATTTCTCTTGGTGATGATGTGCTATTAATTTTATGCTAGTCACTATATTGAAAAGTATCACAAGAACAAACGACAAACCTTAAAATCTATGTATATGTATATATATAATCTTTATATTAATAGGCAAGCATTTTTTCCATAAGGTTTTTGTGCTCCTTTTTTCTCAGCCAGTGTGCATCGTAGCGAAAATCTAAGCACACCGATAGAATTGTATTTTCCTGTAGATGTGCAGAATCCCATTGAAATTTATATTAGTCTTTTAGACTTGTATAAAATTGAATTTAAAACTTCAAAAAAATTAACATTGGTCTTATGAGTTGCTGTTTTGGTGAAAGAAAAACAAAACAGAACTGTGCTTTTGTCATCATATGCAGCTCGCAGCTGTTATCACATGCTATCTTTCATAGAGTAAAGATTAGATGTAGAAATAATATGTGAGGGCGAAAAAATGGGCAAAATTTAAATGCTGTTTTTTTCTGTCATCTGATGAGATATAAAACCCAAACAATAATAAGTTTTTATCAGGCAATAAACAAATGAAACAATCCAAACAAATTATCATTTTTAAACAATTTCAAGCCACATGTTTTATTGGGGTATGGAGTAAAAGTATAGTATTTGATTGAAATCCAGGGCTATTTAGAGAAGATTGAATGTGTTCCAAATGAAGTTTGCTCACTTAAATAAGATTAAGGGATAAAAATTTGCTGTTAAAAAGGGAAGAAAAAAGAACATGAAGTTGAGTCTCTACCATCCAATGTACTGTCGTGCAACTGCAGTGCAGATGGACATTGAACATTCAAATTGTGTGTTTATTGGTAGAGAATGGGTAAAATATGTGTAATAAGTTAGTGATAATGATAGTGAGAGAGGGAAGGAGGGGAATATGTAAGGAGGAGAGGGGAACACATAACTTGAGAAGGCTTTCTCTCCCACCAACTCGCATTACACCTGACTCAAGCACATCAATTGACTGCATATGTACCAATATTTCAGACCATGACCTAAGTACAAAAATCTTACAAACAGGACTATCAGATCATACAGCTCAAATGTGCAGCCTGACGTTTAGTAAAAATAATACCACTACACAAACTCTAAGACGACAAATGGGAAGGAAAAACCTTGACCAACTGAAAGCCCTGCTTTCTATAAAAAACTGGGATACTGTCTACAATGCTGAAGATGCAGAATCAGCCTTTAATATATTTGAAGGAGTGCTGCAAACTGCCTTAGATATAACTTGCCCACTAAGAAAGAACAAAAATAAAATAAAGGGTAAACCTATTAACTATTATGACCAAGAATCAGCTGAGCTCAAAGCTGCCTACTTACGGGCCCTGAAAACCTATGAATTGAATGGAAGGCCAGAAGACAAAGCAACAATGATAAACACAAAAAAGACATATGACAACAAACTAAGGACACTGCAACAAAATGCTAATACACAGAAAATTATTACATCAAACAATAAATCAAAAGCTGTATGGGATCTAATAAACACGGAAAGACAAGCCAAACAACCTAGCCAAAACTGCCATAAGCTCAACATCAACAACACAATTATTGATGATCATCCTCAGGTAGCTGACCAATTCAACACCTATTTTACTCAGATAGCGGAAGAGACGGTGCAACAAAATAATAAACAATTGGAAGGCTACGGGCTGGAAGAAGAACAAATCCCTTTAAACATACCCTTAACTCAAGCATTTCATCTGACTCCCACAACATCGAAAGAAGTAAATCAAATAATACATAGCCTAAAGAACAAATCCTCCAGTGGCATAGATGAATTCTCATCAAAAACCGTAAAGTATTGTGCAGAAGAACTATCTAACCCTCTAGCATCCATCATAAATAAATCTTTCTCCTTAGGGCAGTTCCCAACCAAGCTGAAGGTCTCCAAGGTATATCCCAAACACAAGAAAGGGCCAAAAACTGATCTAAAAAATTACAGACCCATATCATTGATCTCAACATTTTCTAAAATTATAGAAAAAATAGTCCTAAAAAGGTTAATGACCCACCTCAAACAACAAGCTTTAATTACTGACTGTCAACACGGATTCCAAAAGGAAAAATCAACTACTTCTGCAATCATAAGCCTTGTTGAGTCTGTCATTGACAGCATTGATAAAGGACAATTTGTGACAGCCTTATTCTTAGACTACAGCAAGGCTTTCGATTGTTTAGGACATGACCTGATCTCTAGAAAACTAACAACCTTGGGAGTAAGAGGCTTAGAAAACAAATGGTTTGTCAGCTACCTAAAAGGGAGATCCCAAGTTGTGGATATCCAACATACTACATTAGGCCTCACTACTACGTTTAGATCAGATCCTAACCAATCACAAGGAGAGTCCCTCAGGGATCCGTGCTGGGACCTGTTCTGTTAATTTTGTTTACTAACGACTTCCCAGCTCTAATTCAAAATTACAATACCAGCTGCATAATGTATGCAGAGGATACAACTCTCCTTCTAACAAATGACTCAACTCAAGAATTGTATGACAACTCTGCTGCATCTCTACAAAAAGCCATAGACCACAGTAAACAAAATGACTTGGCAATAAACCCTGACAAGACAACACAAGTACATTTTAGCAGGAAAAGAGATCTGCCCACTAGTATCCCCAACATAACAGTAGCCAACCAGATTAAATTTCTAGGATTAACTCTAGACAAAGATCTTACATGGACAGATCATGTAAATAACATCTGCAGTAAAATTAGCACTGGTGTCTATGTTGTTAGACGCATCACATGGGTTGGCACGCTGGAAAAAGCAAAAATGGCCTACTATGCGCTAATAGAATCTCATATTAGATACGGCCTTACAATCTGGGGAAGCTCCGCGGGAAATCTCAAGAGAATACTTGTACTGCAAAAGAAGGCTATAAGGACCATTGCAAACCTGAAGCCACGGGAAAGTTGTCGACAAGCCTATCAGACCTTGGGCATACTCACAGTACCTGCACTGTACATCTACGAAGCAATTTTATACGTTGACAAATTAAACCTGCAAACTCACATGGACCTTCATAACTACCCCACACGCCATGCCTCCAGATTCATCCTACCTCAACATAGAACAGCCCTCTACGAGAAAAAACCATCATACATAGGCCAAAAGCTGAAAAACCTCCTTCCTGACCACCTACGGAACCTGACTGGCAACAAACTGAAGAGCTCACTTCAAGAATTCCTGCTGAAGAATCCTGTATACACCATAGAAGAATTCCTGGAAGCTATGAACAATATCACTCCTTGAGTTTAATTATTGTGATTTGACAAATTACTGTTCTTAATGTTCATGTAATAAATAAATATAAATAAATAAATGTCCTAAGGGTAAGGAAGGAGAGAACAAGTTTTGGAGGGGAGTTTTAGGTCTCAAATAATAACTAGGCACGTAAATGTTAGGTGATATTATTACTTCATAGGAAAGGAGGGGCGAGAGATGGTAAGAATAGGATGAAGGAGGAAAGGGGTGAAGAGTAGGAAGAAGGTCGAAAGGAAGAGATGTACATAGAGAGTGAGGGAAGGAATGAATGGAGGGAGTGAGGGAGAGAATTATAGTAAGGGGTGTACGGGATAAACTGATTTGATGACTGAATTTTTACTGTCCTCTGAATCAATAACCAGTTCAGTGTTAAAGAAATAAACATTGAATCTTAATATTGTACAATACTAATTACTAAAAACCATGTCATAATATGAGTCAGAGGCGAGGAAAAATAATTAGTCAAAGATTGAGTCTTTCTCTTTTGCTTTTGGTTCCCATTTGGTTCTATTATGTGTTAACGTGGAAAATGTGTACTATATGAAATGTATTGTGAAACGCATTGGTGTATGCGAAATTCAAAATTAGCTATCCCTATTTCTTGATTTAAAAAATGGTTGAATTTTCGACCACTGGCGATCTCTAGTGTAATATCTTAGGCAAGTATAAAAATCTAATATTCAATTTTTCTCAAACAACAACGAGTAAATTAAACAATATTACAATAGCTTGATACCGATAACATAAAAAAGAGACAAAAATTAAGTAAAATTAAAAAATAAATAAAAAAACTGCCAGGGAGAAATAATTAGACAATGAGACAATAACATCTACAACCCGCTGATGCAATTTTTTTTAAATAATCTCGGTGAATCCGAGAAAATGTCAATATCTACAACTGATAGTAGGCAATTATACGACCTAATCATCCGGAAAAGGGGAGAGGAACCATGTGTCAGCATCCTAGCCTGAGGTAAGCAGAAGAGAAACTGACATCTTGAATTAAAATTGGCAACCCGGATAGGTAAAGCTGCCAAGAGAGCAGGATCGTCGACCTGTCCCCGGACCAACTTGTACAGAAACATCAACTCCAGGACCTTTCTCCTCAGGCCTAGACTCTCCAACTCAAACATTTCTAATAAATCATCATAAGGTATCTGAGTTGTGTAGAAATTATAGGATTTAACAAACAAGTACCTTAAAAATCTTTTTTGAACTTTTTCAAGCGCTTCATAATGAGTTTTTTGAACTGGGCTCCATATAATAGCTGCACTCTCTAGTCTTGACCTGACCAATGACATGTACAAATTTAACAATGTTTTTACACCTTTAAAAATTGATCCGCTTCTTATAATAAATCCCATCATTTTATTAGCGCTCGCAATACATTTATCAATGTGATAGGTAAATGACAAATTTGAGTTGATGTAAACACCTAAATCTTTTACCATTTCTACTCTGGATAATTTGACACCATCAAGTAAATAGTCCTGATTTACAAAAAAATATAGATCTTGTAAACGTCATTACACTGCATTTAGAAATGTTAAAATTCATTTTGTTTTTCTTACTCCACAAATTTACTCTGTCAAGATCTGCCTGTAATAAATTAGCGTCCTCTTTGCTCGAAATGTGCATAAAAAGTTTTAGATCATCAGCAAATAATAGGGCCTGGGATGATAACAGACATTCAGATAAATCATTAATTAAAACTGTAAACAGACATGGCCCAAGATTTGACCCTTGAAGAACACCCGACTGAACCATAAAAGAAGGAGAGCAAGAATTGTCATAGTAAACAAATTGTTTCCTATTACAAATATATGATTTAAAAAAGGCTAATAAACTATTTGAAATCCCATAGAAATTCAATTTTCCCAATAAAATTTGATGGTCAACCCTATCAAACGCCTTGGCCAGGTCAAGAAATAAGGCATCAGTCTGAGTCTGAGAGTCCAGGCCCGAGGAAACATAAGAAATAAAATTTAACAGATTGGTGTTAATAGAACGTTGAGGTACAAAGCCATGTTGAATAGGTGAAATGTACTTTTTTAAATGACTGAGTAACGGTTTGTGAATTATTATCTCGAAAATTTTGGCTGGTATTGATAAAATAGCAACTGGTCTGTAGTTTTTAATTTCCGATTCCTTACCACTTTTAAATATTGGAGTAATTTTAGTTATTTTCCATTTCTCAGGAAATATATTATTTCTTAAACTTAAATTAAAAAGAAAAGCCAGGTTTTTAATTAAAAATTCTGAGCATCCCTTAAAGAGATACTGAGGCAAAAGATCGGGTCCTGTTGTTGTTTTTGACTTCAATTGTTTGATGGCATCCAGAACCTGATGCTCCGCTATCCGGTCCAGGGACAGGCACGACACACCCGGCATGATAGGCCCACCACTCGCCGCTTCCGCCAACGGCTCCACTTGATACTTGCTGTATACTGAGCAAACGAAATCTCCGAAAGCCCCGGCGATGGCAGATCCATTGTCGTAAATCGCCCCATTGTAATTCATTACTAAGCTGCGATTGTTTATCTTGCGTTTAGCTCTGACAAACTGCCAAAACATTTTACTATCCTCGCTAATTGTATTTTCTATTGAAGATATGTAATTATCATAAGCAATTTTTATGTCGGTCTTTAACATAGCCCTTAAATCCTTAAATCTTTCATTCAATTCTACTTTCCCAGATTTTTTAAATTTTCTATGAAATTTATTTTTAACTTTAAATTAGAAATTACGTTCTGTGTAAACCAAGAAGGATATTTTGAGCGGCGAGTTTTCTTAAGGGGACAGTTTTTTCTTAAAATTGAATAAACTTCATTGTAAAAATAATCAACAGCTACATCTACATTATTAATTGTGAACAAGTGAGACCAATCTGTGTTTGCAAAGTCTCGATATATTTGTAAGAAGTCCGCTCGGTGATAACAGAATCCAGCTGCGTCCGACGACCTTGAGCGATAAGATAACGGGGCTGACACAGAGCACCTCGCCACCAATGCCGGATGATAAGGATCTTCTACAACTAACGGATTATCACAACGTAACACTTCTACACAGTCAATGTTGGAAATAATCAAATCTAATGTTTTATTTTGGAAATTGCGAACATTATTTTTTAGAAAACAAGCATTTAGGCTCAAAAATTGCAACAGCTCTTTACACAATACATCTCCTTGTAACAAGTCATAATCATTGCCAAAACTTGAATATTAAAATCCCCAATAATTATTATTTGTGATTTATAATTTTTGCAGGCATTAATCTCATGAACCTTATCAAAGAAATTCTGATAGACAAACAAAGAAGATCTTGGTTTGAAATATACCACACAAATATAAATGTTATTGCCTTTGATATTTGGAATTTTTACCCAAACACAATCACAGCCTGGTGTATTACTATCCAAATCATCTAGTCTACAGCATTTGATGTCGTTCGGTAAAGCTAACAGAACCCCACCTCCTCCTGATATGCCTCATGCTAAGAGGTCCCTATCCTTCCTGAATACATTTAAATTACTTGGGAAAACTTCTGATGAATTTATATCCGACTGTAGATTTGTTTCAGTTAATGCAATTAACTGACTATCAAGACATAAAACATTTGTAAATACGGAATCTAATTTGGTTCTCAACCCTCTAACGTTCTGATAATATATACTGAGCTCACTTAACTCACACAACATCTATAATAATTTAATAAATACAATAAATCCCCATAATAATTTAATAACATCTATAAATAACTTAAATTCATATTTTGTAATAAATACACCTAACAATAAATAGTATAACAAAGTTAATAATTTATTAAAAAACCATTCATTAAAACATATTTCCATGCACAATATTTTTACCCTTATTATTTTTTAATATTTGTACTAAAAGTTTTAAGTTAAATAAATCAAGACTCAAGACAAATGCAATGTAAGAAATGGTAACTTATCATGGATAACTTTCAATTTACTATAGATGGTAAAGACATTATATTTTAATACAATAACTAGAACGTAAATAAACATCCAAATTTTTAGAGACAAAATACAACAAATAAACTTATCAACAACAATCTACCTATAATTAGAAAAATAACATACCTATTGTGACTTCGCATTACAAATTTGATTTTCTTGGAGGCCAAACAAATTAATTTGATTTTGTTGGATTGTATCCCAAACAAATTAAAGATTTTGAAGATCGTTCGATGAGGAAATCCTTATCGCCGGTGCCTTGTCCTTCTCCTTCCGAACGTAGATGTTACAATTGGCCGTCCACACCTGGCTGTAGTTCTTCTCCTTTGCCGCCTGTCACGTAATCCGCAGTAGCTCCCGGGTCGAAGCCGTCAGCGACTCGTTGACATAGACGGGGTTCTCTTTATTAAAAAAAAAAAAGACGGGGTTATTCTTTACATTAAATAAATTCAAAAATCTAATTTTCGTTTGCACCAGATTGAAAAACATATATTTTAGTAATTTCTATTTTGTTCTAAGTCTATTGGTCGCTGAGGTATTGAAAGTGGCAACCACAGTACATTGTCTAATGTTAACCTTATGGGTAATAACAAAAATTTTATATCTTGCACATTTCTCAACTTATCTTAATAAAATTATTTGTCTGGGTTCTTCTGGTTTATAGTTGTTGAGTATTCTTTTAAAATCGACCATTATTGCTTTTCCTTGGTAGAACAGTTTTTTCTTCTTATGGCTACTGTAACCTACTCCGTTTCTCTGAATATGCAGGATTGCTGACCCAGGAATGGAAAATGTTTTTAGCCATCAGCAAATTAAACTCCTAAGAAAGAGGCTACATAACAAATTTTACTATCATAAATTGAAAAATAAGTGGGATGTAGAATTTTATTTATTTATTTATTATTTATTTATTATCACATCTGCAAATCTCTTTTAACTGAGGTGCCCAGTATCAAAACCCGCTAACTTAATACAATTTTTAGAAATTGAGATAGATATTGAGTCCGATAGATTATTTTTCACGCTGCTGAATTCAAATGTAACGATTTGATTATTATCAAAATCTGCTATCCCCCATGATAAAAGTCCGTTGCCTTGAATAACCACCAAATTATAATGTTTTAGTGCAAACATTATTTATTCTGCTCAAACCCTCGCTAGTGACAGGCTTTGTGCTTGTCCAAAAAAAAAGAAGATGCGGGATTTTTTGGATTTTTATACTAGGTGCCCCAATATACAGTAGATTCAAGCAAAGCTATTCTTATTGCAAGAGTTACTTAACCTGCTGCTGATCTCTGAAATTATCTGCTTATTATCATTTCATACTGAACTAAATTTGAATTTATTTTTGGCGGCAAATGAATTTATTCAAAAATATGAATAAACTACTTCTGAAACAAGAGTCAGTTTTAAATATGATAATAAAAATCTTATCAATACAATATGTTTTTATGAGAAGACCAGACAGGCTGTTATTTATAAATGTGGAATCGGCCCCAGTGACGGCCGGCCTGGCTAGTTGGCTTCCTGCCACCTCTGCTGTCTTTGTCTTAATTTATTTAACGCTTATAGTCCAGTGAAAATAGGTTTTAATAAGGAAAAAATGCAAGCAGAAATGTTTTTGCTGGAAAATGTGCACCAAGACGTCCTGAGTCAAAACCCAAGTTTTCTACTTCCAGTCAGATGAGCTAAATACGCCATCTTGAAAAATGGCGGATATGTTTGATTTACTTAAATCATCATAAAATCCACAAAAGTCATCCGATTGTGATAAAATTCGGTAGGGATGTATATAACTATGGCCACTACGTAATACTACAGAAATAACAAGCATATTTTATCATTTTATATGTTTTTTTATAATTTTTATGAAAACAATTAGGTTTTTTTGCATTTTTATTTCGAAATTAACACCAAACGTAAAAACCATGGATGTTTTTGAAAAGTACATAAAATTATAAACAATTTGGTACATTCAATCTTTACTATGCTGTTTTTAGTTTTTAAATAACACAAAAATATATATTTTAAAGTGTCTTTTTCAAAAAATGTTAAAAAATAAAATTTTTGCAAATTAACATTTATGTGGTAGAAAATATTTGCAAAGGGGTTCTAAGTCAAAACCCAAGTTTTCTACTTCCGGTCAGGTGAGCTAAATCCGCCATCTTGAAAAATGGCGGATATGTTTGATTTACTTAAATCATCATAAAATCCACAAAAGTCATCCGATTGTGATAAAATTCGGTAGGGATATATATAACTATGGCCACTACGTAATACTACAGAAATAACAAGCATATTTTATCATTTTATATGTTTTTTTATAATTTTTATGAAAAAAATTAGGTTTTTTTGCATTTTTATTTCAAAATTAACACCAAACGTAAAAACCATGGATGTTTTTGAAAAGTACATAAAATTATAAACAATTTGGTACATTCAATCTTTACTATGCTGTTTTTAGTTTTTAAATAACACAAAAATATATATATTTTAAAGTGTCTTTTTCAAAAAATGTTAAAAAATAAAATTTTTGCAAATTAACATTTATGGGGTAGAAAATATTTGCAAAGGGGTTCTAAGTCAAAAACCAAGTTTTCTACTTCCGGTCAGGTGAGCTAAATCCGCCATCTTGAAAAATGGCGGATATGGTTGATTTACTTAAATCATCATAAAATCCACAAAAGTCATCCGATTGTGATAAAATTTGGTAGGGATGTGTATAACTATGACCACTATGTAATACTAAAGGAATAACAAGCATATTTTATAATTTTATATGTTTTTTATTATTTTCATGGAAAAAATTAGGTTTTTTTACTTTTTTATTTTGAAATTAATACCAAACATAAAAACCATGGACATTTCTGAAAAGAACATAAAATTACAAACAATTTGATATATTCAACCTTTACTATGCTGTTTTTAGTTTTCAAATAACACAAAACATTAAATAAATGGAGCTTGGATGGTTCATTGGGACCTCTACATTGTGGCACCTAAAAACGGACATATTTGGTTATTGAAAAATTTAACAATTCATAACATATAGGATTTTAGCTATTTTATATACGTGTAATATTGTATATACGTATAAGTATTTAGTTTTCGCTAGTTGGCCACTCTGTCGGCGTGTAGTATCCGGATCCGGCAAAGCATGGAAAACGAAAATGCTAAAATCATCATGTAAACAATGGAGAGAACGGGATCTGTAGAGATAGATACATTGGACGTTTTTTAATTCAATCACATATATGTCTTATATATACATTTTTTACTCCATGGAATTTAAAACCAAAACAGCAGAGTGATTGTTATCAAAAATTACCCTAAAAGCCTATGTAATGAATTATTAAATTTTCAAATAATCAAATATGTCCGTTTTTTAGGTGCCACAAGGTAGAGGTCTTAATGAATCATCCAAGTCCCATTTATTTTATTTGTTGTGTTATTTGAAAACTAAAAAGAGCATAGTTTTGGTTGAATACACCACATTGTTTTTAATTTTATGTACTTTTCAAATAAATTCATGGTTTTTATGTTTGGTGTTAATTTCAAAATAAAAAATTGAAAACCTACTTTTTTACATACAAATTATAAAAAACGTATAAAATGATAAAATATGCTTGTTATTCCTTTGGTATTACGTAGTGGCCATAGTTATACACATCCCTACCGAATTTTATCACAATCGGATGACTTTTGTGGATTTTTTGATGATTTAAGTAAATCAAACATATCCGCCATTTTTCAAGATGGCGTATTTAGCTCACCTGACCGGAAGTAGAAAACTTGGTTTTTGACTTAGAACCCCTTTGCAAATAGTTTCTACCACAAAAATGTTAATTTGCAAAATTTTTATTTTTTAACATTTTTTGAAAGAGACACTTTAAAATTTATATTTTCTTGTGTTACTTAAAAACTAAAAACAGCATAGTAAAGATTGAATATTCCAAATTGTTTGTAATTTTATGTACTTTTCAAAAACATCCATGGTTTTTACGTTTGGTGTTAATTTTGAAATAAAAATGCAAAAAAACCTAATTTTTTCATAAAAATTATAAAAAAACATATAAAATGATAAAGTATGCTTGTTATTCCTTTAGTATTACGTAGTGGCCATAGTTATATACATCCCTACCGAATTTTATCACAATCGGATGACTTTTGTGGATTTTATGATGATTTAAGTAAATCAAACATATCCGCCATTTTTCAAGATGGCGGATTTAGCTCACCTGACCGGAAGTAGAAAACTTGGGTTTTGACTCAGAACTAGGGTGGCCAGATTGTCTCCGAATAAAAACGGGACACTGAAACAAAACCCCCTCCCCCCCAAAAAAAAAAACGATAATACACACTACACACCAAGGTGTTTAATTATACGGGGTTCTCTGTAATTTACTGTAAGTATCAAACTGTTTTTGAAGCTTTTAGTTTAGACCATGAATTTTATTCTCCATTTATTGAACTTCTTACAGCAGCGCACGATGATTGATACAGTTTTTCTTTAAGAATTCAATAAATGGCATGCAGCCATGAAAGGTAATTTTTTGAATCTCCACGTACTGAGAATTAAAAATAATCAAGTCACATTTTAAGATCTTAACATTTCATTATAAAAGAAAAAAGCTTTTCTAACAATTACTTATGTATGTGGTAATATATATAAAATAGTAGGATAAAAAAATACCATGATTATTTTAAACTTTAAGTTCTTATCGTTAATAATTGTTACGCTGGGAAAACAGCTTTACAAAAATCAAAAAATAAGTTCATTGAACGTTTTGTTGTACTTGTCACTTGCTCCAGCTAACTTTAAGAATGTCCTTTTTCTCTATTATATAGTTGTAGAACTGGCAACAATCCATTTTGAAGTTACATGATACTTGAAGAAGAGCTTCAAAGTGTCTCTACTTCCATTCGGTTTTTTTCTTCAGTCCACTGAGTGTTCACAAGTGAAAATATTCTATCTGAATTTTCAATGTGAGCGGGAATCGCGAACAAGTATGTTTTTTATATATAGCCTACTTTTTGAAAAAACGGGACTTTTCCGTTTTTACGGGACGTCTGGTCACCCTACTCAGAACCCCTCAATGAACATTTTCTACCACAAAAAACTAAATTTGGATAATTTTAATTTTTTAGCACTTTTTAAAAAATTGCATAAAAATATCTTATTTTTTTTATTATATAAAAAGTAAAAACAGTAAAATACAAGTTGAATATACCAAATTGTTCGTAATTCTACGTACTTTTCAGAAATATCCATAGATTAACAGTTAACTTCATAACTTTTTTAAAAAACGAAAAATACATGGTTTTTTTACATAAAAGTTGCAAAAAACCCATTAAAATAGTAAAAAATAAAATGTATGCGATTGTTTTCTAATAGAATACCCAATTTTACACATTCCTACCAAATTTTGTCGAAATCGGATAACTTTTGTGGATTTTATGTCGATAAAAGTATTTCAAACATGGCCGCCATTTTCCAAGATGACGGAGTTAGCTCACCTGACCCGAAGTAGAAAACTTGGGTTTTGACTCAGGGCGTCTTGGTGCACATTTTCCAGCAAAAACATTTTTGCTTGCATTTTTTTCCTTTTTAGGGTGTTTTTTCGCCTATATTCACTGGACTATTAACCTTGTAAACACTGTAGACAGATGATATCGAATAGCATTTGCTTATTTGAGGTTCACTGTCACTATTGTTACAACTGAATGTAACCTCACCTCTGCAAATAAGGTGTATAATATTTTGTAAAAGCTAAACCTGTCTAAATAATTTAAAATAGTTTTTATGGATAAATTATTTTTATGTCTTTGGTAGCAAGTTGTTTTTACATCTGAAAAGATCGGTTTAATAATTATTGGATCACTTATTTTAATTGTGTTTTATAGTTGACTCACCATCACTCAGATCTTATTTACATAGAATAAGAATAAGAAGTTTATTTTCCCAATTTTACAAATCCATGTTTTGCATAATATATGCTTAGGAAATAAAGAAAAAAATGATTTGCCAAGGCATGACCTTCTTTGTACACTATATTTACAATTATTTACAACCTTTAACATTAATTCAAACTAAAAACATTCTTGATAAGAAACTTCAACATTAAAAATACAAATAAAATATCTATATAGTCCAGTCGCCAAATAGGAAAATAGGCATGAACCTTGAAGTAGGGTCCGACTCAAATTTTATGACTGATTCTAGTACTATTTGATGTACTGAACAAGAATATGGCGGAGGCCAGACTGGCATCCTTGAGCAATTTTTAATATCGAAGGTCAAAGTTCAAAGGGCCGAAAATAGAGAAACAGATGTTGAAAAATATGTATTTGTGGTATCCAAACAAATATTCTCAAAGGTATTGATTTTAAACCACCACCAATATTTGCTGGGTAGTAAATACTTTATTTTGATTGGGTATTAATTTTCAGCCGCCATCTTGGATCCGCCATATTGGATACAAGTTAATGTTTTTTAATGTGAATGTGGTGTTGTGACACATCATTACAGAATAGATTTTCACGCTGATTACAGTGCCGCAATCCGTTTTTGAAAATATTGTTTCTTTCTCAAGATATACTCAAATAATGATTCTTCCCTGTACATTTCTTATGGGAGTTTCTAACACACAATTTTTTGTTTAGTTTTTCTTATATCTCCGGTTCTAATCGCATTATAAATTTCGTTTTGGTCTTAAAGATTCAGTGATTTAATGGCTTTAATTTGAAATATTTTCCATTTAAACAAGACCAGTCGGAGATGAGTTACAAAGCAACATTGAACATAAAATTTGGATTTTTAAAAATTTATGTTTACTTAAAGGTTTATATCTCAGGCTCTAGGTAAGTCTAAATATTATGGTTGGTCTTAAAACACTCATCTGATCTTTGGCTTTCATTTAAGCCATTTTCAACTTAAAAACCACTTTGTAAAAAGGGTTATGACTGTTTAAAGATAATACAATCTTCAAAATTTAACTATTTTTGTCTTGTTTCTCTTATATCCCCGGTTCTAATCATATTATAAAGTTCGTTTTGGTCTTTAAAAATGCAGTAATTTAATGGCTTCAATTGCAAATATTAATCATGTAACTAAGATCAGACTGGTCTTGTTTAAATGGACAATATTTCAAATTAAACCCATTAAATCACTGAGTCTTTGAAGACCAAAACGAAATTTATAATGCGATTAGAAACGGAGATATAAGAAAAACTAAACAAAAAAATAGTTTAATTTGGAAACTCCCATAAGAAATGTACAGGGAAGAGTCATTATTTGAGTATATCTTGAGAACGAAACAGTTTTTTCAAAAATGGATTGCGGCAATCTATCCTGTAATGATGTGTCACAACACCATATTCACATTTAAAAAATTAACTTGTATCTAATATGGCGGATCCACGATGGCGGCTGAAAATTAATACCCAATCAAAATAAAGTATTTACCACCCAGCAACTATTGGTGGTGGTTTAAAATCAATACCTTTGGGAATATTTGTTTGGATACCACAAATACATATTTTTTCAATATCTGTTTCTCTATTTTCGGCCCTTTGAACTTTGACCTTCGATATTCAAAATTGCTCAAGGATGCCAATCTGGCATCCACCATATTCTTGTTCAGTACATCAAATAGTACTAGAATCAGTCATAAAATTTGAGTCGGACCCTACTTCAAGGTGTCATGGCTTGGCGACTGGACTAATATTTATTAAATAACCAAGGGCTTTCATACCTTGAAACATAATTAAATAAAAACGAAAAATTAATTATTTTTTTGGGAAAATTTAGGACCTCCAAGGACTAGCCTGATTGGAGGCTCCATTTTACATGAACTAATTTACAACTAAAACAGCTCTTAGACGATAACTAAAATTAAAATAAATAAATAACAATTCCTATTCCTGCTCTTTGGAAAAAATAGACACAAGAATAAAAGAATAAATGAATAGTTTTTGCTGTACACTGAAGAAAAAATGTAGTTGTGTCAGTTAATTTATATTTAAAAATTATTAAACCTATATATCAGTAAGAAAAGTGATGTTTGTTTGTAAAAATAGCCATTTCTGCAACTTTTTTGAAAAAATCTTCAAATTGAAAGCATTTTTTATATAATTTGTTAACGAATTGAACATTCTTGGTGCCATAAAAATGAAACTTTTAGCAAAGAAAGTGCATTCTGGTTTTGGTACAACAAAATTTTTAGCTGTTCTTAATTTTGATCGGTAAGAGGTTTCATTAAATTCCAATTTCAAAACTTTGTAGACATACAAATACTTGAGAGGGAAAATTTTTAAATTGAAAAACAAAGGTGTTGAAGATTCAGTCTTTACTTTTTTTAGTATTAATCTAACAAAGTTCTTTTGTTGCAAAAAAATTGAATTTGTATTTGTATTGTACGTTCCGCCCCAGCAAGTCAAACCGTATTCCAACCGACTTTGAACTAAAGAAAAATAAAGCCTTTTCAAAATGTCCTCATTACATATATCCCTTAAGAAATAAAAGATTCTTAAAACGTTATTAAGCTTTTTCTTGAGACCAAAAATGTGTGTTTTCCAGTTTAATTCACTATCTAAAATCAGTCCAAGATATTTAATTTCAACAGCCTCTCCTACTACAGCACAAAACTCCCCGCATATAGTTTGTTGGCAGAGGCATTTAATACATTAATAAACAGCTGGTTCATTGTTGTTAAAAGATTTTTTTAATGAAAAGCTAACGTACTTGGTTTTTTCTGTACTCAAGACCATATGATTTTGAGTGAACCACCATTTAAGAGACATTAAATCAATAAACAATTCAGCATAACACAAAGCTGTGTCGTCAGCAAATGAAGTGAGATTACCAAGGAAAGATGCATTACAAAGGTCATTTATGTAAACAAGAAAAAGGACTGGCCCTAAAACAGAACCCTGAGGAACGCCATGAAACATTTCACTAAATTTGCCATTTACTTTAACACATTGCTTCCTGCCGATTAAGTAGCTTTCAAACCAATTTTGTACATCTCCTCTAACTCCACTTTGATATAATTTTGAAAGAAGAATTTTAAAATCGACTGTGTCAAATGCTTTTTTAATGTCAAGGAAAAGTCCGCTTACTTTTAAGGATGAATTCAGATTATTGTATATAGAACCCATACAATTTTGCAAAGCCATTTCAGTATTTAATCCTTCTCTGAAACCAAACTGTTTACTACTAAAAAAGTTATTTTTCTCCAAAAATTTGACAAGTTTGTATTTCATTATTTTTTCATATATTTTTGAAAAAGAAGACAGTAACGAAATTGGACGATAGTTTCCACAAATATTTTTTGAATTGGATTTATGAATTGGGATAACCTCAGCTTCTTTTAATTTAGATGGGAAAACTCCACTTTCCAAACTAAAATTTATTAGATAAAGTAGAACATCACTAATCTTTTCAATTACTGTTTTTATCAAAGCGGAACTAATTCCATCAATACCTGGTGATGTTCTATTTTTTAAAGAAAGTACCACTTTGTTTAATTAATCTTTTGTCACTGGTTTGAGAACCATAGAATTCACCTGAAAAACGCTCTTACATTTTTCTGCCATTTCAAGTGACTTAAAGTTGTCAGGCTTATTTGTATTTATGTTTATTTTATCTACAACAGAGAGAAAGTAGTTATTAAACTCGTTAAAAACAATCTCCGGATCATTAACATCATAACCATCTATTGACAAAAATATGTTATCATTACCCTTCCTGCATTCTTGACCTGTGAGATTATTTATAACACCCCAAATTGCTTTTGAATTGCCATTACAGTCATTAAACACCTTTTTATAATACTCATTTTTCAAAACTTTAATTTCTTGATTTAATTTATTTCTATACTTTTTATAGTACTTCAATAATTTTTCGTTATTTCAATGTTTTTTTACACTTCTAAAAATGTTATTTCTAATTTTAATTTTCATACAAATAAAACACAAATAAAGTCATTGATCCAGGGTTTTATCTTGAAACAGTTCTTTTACCTACTTCAACTTTACTTTCCGATATCATATTTATAAAAGACTCAAGGAAATAATCGTAGGCCAATGAAGCATTTTGTTTTCGGTAAACATGGGACCAGTCGGCATTATCGAGAAGGCAATTGAGAGTTTTGTAATCAATGTGATAAGCCGGTGGGTCGCTCAGGACTTTGTCGCCGGCGCCACGCGACCTTGCTTGACCACTACCTACAACTGATACACGCACCAAACTGTGGTCGGTTATCTCTAAATGTTCTACTTTTGTTTCAATTGTAATACTACTCTTACTGGCAACTCTTATAAAGACATGATCAATACAAGTTTGTGTTTCTGCCGTAATCCTAGTTGGTTCGTTAATGAAACATTCAAATCCATTCGTTGTCATAAGAATTTTGTACTCATCATTTAATGCAGAATCTTCAATTAAGTTTATATTTATATCACTGATTATAAATACATTTTTCATTAATTTTAAACTTAATTGGTTTCTAAAATAATTTTTTAATTCATTGATAAAGCATTCCTTCGAAAACGAATGCAATCTGTAAATTGCAAATAAATCATAGTTGATACATTGATATTTGAACGTTACATGCATTATATCAGCCGAGTTAAATAAAATAGGATTATGTTGTATAATTTCTATTGAACATTTAATAAATACAGCCACTCCTCCTGCTCTATATGAATCATTACATTTAAATAAACTTGAATAATTAGGCAATTTATATAAGCAAGATTCTGCACTACTGATCCATGTTTCACTTAATAGTCTAATTTCAGGAAAATCATTTCTAGCTGTTAAACCTACCAAAAAAGCGTCAAAATTTTTCCTTAAACTACGAATATTTTGATGAATTATTTCAAATCTTTTCATTGTTATAAAAAACTCATAGACCTATACTTAATTTCCAAATAATTTAAATACTTTGCATTTACTATGTTGAATTTATTATGTTGCGTACTAATAATAAAAAATAAATAACTGTCAAATGACTCACTTGAGCATGCTTTATATTTAACATAATAAGTTGTTAAGGATATTAACATTTTAGAATGAAAAAAATTGAATGTAATAAACAAATACCATGCTTTTATTTGAACAAAAATATAATATAAACTCTGCTTGAAATTTATGTTTAAAACAAAGGAATCAAAATCCTACAATTACAATTGTGCCTATAAACTAACTACTTACAGCCTACTCCGGTCAGCCTGGCATGTAATGTTTATAACAGGAGATACGTCTTCCTTCCGGTTGAAGATCTTCCCGCCGCGGACCCACAAATATTTATGGTTCTTATTGCGCTTGATCGCCTTCGCCGCCGCGTGCAGTCTCCTCCTCGCCGGTGACAACGACTCATTAATGTACAGTAGAACCTCGCTAATCCGTCACCTACGGGACCGGGGGCATGGTCGGAACAGCAAAAAGGCCGGATTATCGGATCAACTCATTTTATTGACAAGAAAACGTACAAAAACTGTATTTCTATCAGAAAAAATTGCATGAAGAGTGTTTAACAAGCTACTGTACTGTAAAAACAACATTAGGACAAAAGAAAACAAACCGCACCAAATGTTATTGCTCTACTGAACGATATACGCACTCCCAATGAGTAATACGTCATCGACAGGAGCCAACCTGAACGGAGGAATGCAGCGGGAATGTAAACAAACATCAGTTTCCAATTGCGTGGTTGGACTAACCGATGAGAAAACCCCGCTGAAGGCGAACTAGCGGAGGCCTATTTCTGCGGCGGCATGGTTGGATTAACCGAGGAGTCGGACTATCGGAGGTCGGACTAGCGAGGTTCTACTGTACACTGGTTGGTCCATTGGAAGGTTCATATGACGCGTCGACAAATTGCTTTTCACACGCCGTTTTCTTAACAGCTCCTCCTTGTCGAGGCGTCTCACGAACTTAACGATGATCGCCGGTGGACCACTGGTGCCAGGTTTTTTCTTGAGTCTGTGACATGCGTCAATCATGGAATCAGTGATGCTAAAATCCAACGCCTCGCCTACCTTCTTGACCATCGACACAACATCTTCTGTACTTTCATGAGGGACACCATGAATCTCAACCACGTTACTTCGGGAATATTGTTCCATCTCTTCTATACGGGATTCAAGTTGTTTCACCTTTTGAGTCAAAGCCCGGTTTTCAGCAGTTAGCTTTTCTACCAGACTTTGAAATCCATTTATTTTATCAGTCTGGGATTTTAAAACCTCCAAATTCTCATCAATCTTTTTGGAGATACTTTCAAAAGATTTATTAAATTCATTTTCATTTGCTTTTTGATTTTCTTTGATTTCATTCACAGCCACCATAATGTCCTTAAGTGTGAGCTTACCTTCTGCCAGATCAGACTCAAACCGCATACTCTTGCGTCTTGTAGATTGACACGGTACACAATTCCATGTTAAACCACCTGATACGATGCACTCCACGTCCGATTTACTCATCTTAAGACAAGCACCATGAAAGTCCTTTCTGCAGTCCGGGCACGTCATTTTAGGTTGACTAGACTTAATAGCTTTCGTACAAACACCGCAAGTAGACATATTTAATCGTAGGTAATCAATGTATATTGAAAAAAAAGAAATTACTGTAATAATTCACCAAAAAGTGAAATTAAAACTCCACTAATACATAAGTCGCACAGCATGTAGAACATGTGTTTTGCATGAGAAAATTAAACTCAGCACGGGAGCAGGAATTGATAAGAGGTCCGTTCCGTCCGAGCGCTGACTCATCACTGACATTGGTCGAGTACAAGCTTGTCCGTCTACTCCCCCAATGTAAACCAGCCTTAAGTAATGGGAACAATAATTAATTTGCAATACACAATCATTAGATGAAAAATTATTAATTTCAAGTAGGCCTATATAAGCTCAGGAAAACTAGTCTTCATGGTTGTCATCGTAAATCAAAATCAATTTTTTATTTAATTACTGTAAGTTAAACTGCTGGAAAAATTATGACTCATTTCTTTTCAAATAAAATAAGAAACTCAAAATCTCAATTTTAATAAAAATACAATAGCATATTTACTGATTAAGATTGTCCACATACAATAATTACTCTTATAATTTGGTCATTTGGCTTTTTGGAAACCAAGCACCTTATTCCCCCCATCAGGTGGGTATCAGCTGCTGATGCTCTCTGGCTGGTTTCTTGTGCATGTTTTAGTAAAAGTCATCAGGAGAACATTTGCTTTGGATTTTTTGCTTGTAAATTTTGAGTTTTCCACTAGTAATAATTATGAAACTTTATTCAAAAGAATCGAAGAATCGTTAACCAAACAGAATTTGATGAATTTTTTTCAGAAAGTATATATAAGTCGCATATTTAATTGCTAGTTTCTTTCATATTTGAAACCATCTTTATTTGTATTCCATTGTTTAATTAATGTAATTTTTTGCCAATACTAATTTAATGGCAATGGATTTGGCTTCTTATTGTAAGTTAGTGAACACTTACATTTAGAAAATTAGTTTAAATATTGATGAACATTTTCAATTTGTTTGGTGTTGGTGTTAAATGTGGTTTCCGTTCCTGTTTGGAACCCAGTTGCCAGTTTCCACTGAAGCATGTTTACCAACAGGCGGTCACGTGCTTCTGCCCGAGATATTATTAAACCAACTTGTCTAGGTTGTGCTATTTCGATACCTCACTTCCTGCCACCCGCCGCTTCTCTCCATGATATGTTTGCCAATTATAATTTATATCTTGTTGCATGGAGTAACGAATTTAATGGTTATTGCTATATCAGCCATTACTCATAAAAGCGATGGTCCTTTATATAAATTATGTCTTAAAATTAAACCAGGCAATTTTTTTATACTTATCTAATATGGCAATAAGACGTTCATGGTAAATGGTTACTATCTGTGATCTCACAGTGAATCTATATATTAATAAGCAAGCGGTTTTCTTTTCACAGTCCAACCGCAATAACGGCAGGGCAGATTTTAACGTTTGAGGTGTCAATTTAAAGGGAATTTTATGTAGATTTGTCAACAAGTCTCTGAATTTTAAAAAAGGGCGTCACTAAAGTACAGTAAAGGGCTGAAGTTTCGGAACAGTAGCGTTATTCATGGACATTTGAGCAAACTCTATTTACTTTGTTTACAAAATGAACATATGGCCAAGCTCTGAAATAAACCACAGACTGCAGCAATTATAATTAATTTTTCGAAAAGAGCAGTTTTTATATTTACAGCTGGTTTGGCTTTGTTTTCAACATTTTTCTTTTTTAAAAGATTTATTGTTTGTTGGCTTTATCGCAGGATGAAGACTGACTACTGGTTATAAAAATTTATCATATTTGCTTATTGTTCTATTTGTAATTGAACAGATTGTAAATTAAATAAAGTGTTACAAAAAAAAATGATTTATTATGTAATTAAGGTTATGTTATGAAATTTTTAAAGCTCTTAAACATTGCAGTTACCAGTTTTACAATGTAGTTTACGATATCTCATAGTGTTTTTTGAAGTTATATTAACCTGAGCAAATCTATTTTTGGATTTGGTGCATTTATAATGCCACCGGTAAAAATAAGACGAACATTGACTGGTCGGAGGAGTCTGAAAAAACACGATCGCAACCGCTGGCATCACCCTCCCGAAGTAACATTTGATGCTCCTTCCAACCTCAGACCTATTAAATAAAAATGTTTTCATTGCGTTGGGTTGCATTTCAAGAATGAAAAGACTGGTAGAGATAATGCGTCATTTACGCGTTTTTGCCACAAAGGAAAGGTTGCCTGTAAAGACAGCCGTTCCCTACAGTATCTGTTATTTTGGCGATAATTATCAATTAGGTGCAACGGCAATCCCTAAACAAAGGAAGTCATTGCTCACGATGCCAGTGTTTGCTCTCGGTCAGCTACATGTTGGTGTAAGCAGAGCTTGATCTTTTGCCGGTGTTAAGAATATACATTTCAGAAAAAAGAGGACATGGGAAAATGAAGGTGTTCCCTAAAAATTTGTTTACGTTTACCGGAAACTACTGCGATGGATCAAATTAACTTTAAAAGTTTCAGTAGTTAAGCCATAATTTTGTTAATGAATTTAGCCCTTTGAGTAAACTTTAAAAGTATATAAGTAGGCTGATTATTCTTCATTCTTTTACTATATGACTTTTGCTCGATTTCGAGCTACGTGTTATCTAGTCATGGTTAATGTACAACCCAATGACTTACAGCAGTTACAGCAACTTTTTTTTCTCAACTTTTCTCATTACAGAACCCATAAATAACCCTTTTGCTAATTTTTTATTCTTATTTTTTTACTTTGTTAAAAGGTAAAGTTTATTTGATTTGCCTTAAAAGTTTGTTATTTTAAAGTTGAAAACATTAGGAACAGTTCTGTTGCATTCGATCTCAGCATTGAATAATAATCCAGTTACAGCAGACCCTCTCTTAACTGACACTGTTTTGACAGTCCATTGGATTAACTGCCTCTGCTCGGCAAAAGTTACGAATTGTTCAATTCGACCCAGTTTTGGAACTAGTTTGAATTAGCTGTTTTTTCAACGAAGCGTAGCCTTTCCGTTCCCATGCCCGGCTAAATGCTTAACAAAATAGATTGTTTTAGTTTAGTTTAGCCTACATATTGATATTACCTAACTTTACTTAGTAGGCCTAATTCTGTTTATTTTTGCGGGTGCCCATATTATAATTTTGTTACAATTTTGTAGGAGGAGTATTGATTGAATTTAGCTACAGATTTCTGTTAAAGTAAGATACTTAACACTAACATCAAAAGTAACATAGAATATCTTGACAAAGATGCATGTGCTTTCAAAAATACTTAGTGCACACTTAAAATGTTTTTGTTGTTATTACAGTAATAGCTTACACAAATAGCTAACAGCTTTGAATAATGTATTAATTATTAACAAATCGATAGCTCTTTCAATTCCAGATCGATCAATAGCTAGCTACGTCATGTATAATGTATATTCCATACATAAATTATGGATCCGTTTTAATTTTCATTTTAGACCAGTAGTTGAAAATCTTTTTTGTAAAAGACAACAAATCATTTATGTTGATTGAGCACAAATATGTTTAAAAAAAACAGACCTAGATCTTGAATTGGCACCCTAGTGACTTGAACAGCCATTTACCTTCTTCCCCCATTCAGTTCTAGATCATTTGGCTCACTCAACATCATTAGCGCAGCAGTCCATTCCCTGTGACTGTTGAGTTGTTCATTTGTAATATGTAATCAAACTGTGAATTTGCATTCATTCCATATTTGAAAATACTTCTTTATTGAATACCTTTTGATTTCCATATTATCTTTTTTTGTAAATAAAGAAGTTTTGTTTTATTATTCACGTTTATTTATTCTATTGGCCTACAATAATATAATTACAAGATGTTAACTTCCCTACAACTAAAATAGATGAACTGATTCATTAAGTGACTTTTTAAAATTTGTAATATGGTATAATATTTAGTAAAAGTAAATAATAATTATGTGTCCTATCAAACAGGTGTACATTGTGATCCTAAAATATGAATTTCTGTCAAAAGACACACCTTTAACCAAAAAGTTTGACTTTAAGGTAAAATTAAAGTCCTTCTTTACATTTTTAAAATTCTTCATTTTGTAAATAGTGTGATACTTTTCCTACTTTTTAGCCACAACAAATTACTTCAGAGGCCTGCGAATGGTTTTGATTCCACCATTACTATTAATAAAGTTAATATCGCTCTTGTCACAGTAATCAACAAATTTTTTTGATATTTTTTCCAACCTACAGTTCTTAAGTTCAAAACTTTTTTTTTATTGTTACTTCACAAAATATTAGATTCATCAACATATTAAGAATAAATTATGATTTAGCTGACCCGCTTCACTGGGTTTCTACAGTAGAGCGCCGATTATCCCAACTAATTGGGGACAAGAGGTGTTCGGATAACGAATATTCGGATAATCGAACATGAAAAGACAAAATTTAAAAATTATATATGTAACGTTATTCTGACTAATAAAAAGGCTAAAAAATGATCAAACAAAAATTATTCACGTAATTTTATTATGAAATCAATCAGAATACATGGGTATAAATTTTTAAAGAACAATTTATCATACAGATACAGTGCAATGTATACTTTTTATTTAGAGAAAAAGTCCAAAATTTGTTTTTGCTTTAGCCCTGACACTTTTTTTGGTGTGCAAATTTGAATTGCTTGAGAATCATGTTCCAAATATGAATTGTTACAGCGTTCGGTTAACCGACGGTTCGGATGACCAATATTCGGATAATCGGCGCTCTACTGTACTTTGAAAAACAGCCTTTGATTTAAATAGCAGATAACTGTCAAAATAAATTATCCTCTAAGACCTAAAGATCTTGATCCTCTGCTGGGGTGGAGCTCCAAGGGAATTTTTAAAACTCCCTCTTCTAAGTGGATGCCTATGAGAGCATTTATGTGGTTCAAGGTACAATGGTTTGGCCTGGGCATTGAATGAAATTTATAGATATAGATTTATCTATTAGAAACAATTCGATGATCGGAGAGTTTGTGTCCAGAACCACCTGCTAGAGGGCTTGGTCCCGGTGTACAGAGCGGCCAGTCCGCGGGAGCTGAGGCTGTGTCCGGGCGAGTGGCAGTACGGCTCGTACTTCGAGACTTTGCTGATAGAATGTCGCACCTTCCTGCCCTGGGCCCTGCACAAGTAGGTGGCCGTCTTTTGTTATTCCCTAGTTTAATTGCGGTTTGTTTTTTGTATATAGTCAAGTTTTTTAGTTGAATTTTTAGAAATGAAGAAAATAGATAAAATTACTTTGATTTAATGAATTTATTGGTAAGCTTGGCAACTCGAAGACTTCTTTGTTTGAAATTAGTTGTTGTTGATGGTGATTTTATATTTTGGTTTGGATTTTTGCGGACATTTGCCATCACTGATCAGTAAAAAACAAGTTTCACTATGTTTCGGGATCTGGAATCTGATCCTGTCTTCAGGTGGAAGAAAACCTAGAACATAACAAGATTAGTAACACATAGCCAGGATAACCTGGACAAAAAAACACAGCTAAAACAGAGAACTTTAAAAACAGTCACAAAAACACTATGCTGAAAAGAAAAACAAGAACACAAAACTTTTTGTGTTCTTGTTTTTCTTTTCAGCATAGTGTTTTTGTGACTGTTTTTAAAGTTCTCTGTTTTAGCTGTGATTTTTTGGCCATGTTATCCTGGCTATGTGTTACTAATCTTGATATTTTCAAAGACTTGTTAGTAGCTCATAATGGTTCCTGCTTAGTAAAATGTTATGTTCGTTATTATAGCCAGACTCGAGCGAAGTTTATTAAACATTTTTCATATTTGAAATAGTATTTACAGTATGATAGAAATGTAATAATATTTATTGCATTTTTTCCTGTCTAAGAAAGTCTTAATAGATATGAAATACTATATGAATAAATGTGAATCCTGTGAGTGTCCTACACTAATCTACATAATTTGTTTGGATATACATTTTTCCTATTTTTAATTTTGTTTTTATTAGTAGTCTACTCATTTGTATAACTGTAGTAAGTACTGATCACACATTAACTATTTATAACATTATTTTTGGTTGTGTTATCAGGATCACATTTGTGACGAAATATAAAAAGTTAATTGCCTGCTTGTCAGCCTTAAGATCCTTTCCATAATATTTGATGAATTATGCATTTTGACAAGTTTTTTTGTCAAAATGCAAAACATCATATCTGTACAACACTTGAAATTCGTCAAAGTTAATCATGAGGCTGACAAGCAGGTAGTTAACCTTTTATACTTATAACTGTAGATGCCTAAGTACATGTGTGTGTTTTGTAAAGTTTGCCACACACTACTGTTAGTCTAGAATTAAGTAAGTCCACCAATAAAAAAAAACTAATAAAATGAATGATGATCTAATTTTATAAGAAATAGCATGAGAGATTCTACAAATACACCCCAACATTGAATAAATTAAAAATTAAAAATTTGAATAAATTATTCAAATTCAATTCTATTTTCAGAAACTAACTGTCAACACTCTAACAACTGACAATCTGATGTCTGACGTTCCACCGAATGTAGTTTGTTGTGCAGAACGTGTTAATAAAACCCTTCCTTAGTGAGCTACTATAAAAAATTGCTCAAAAAATTTGGTTGGTGGTCATAAAGTAACAACAATCTAATTGAGAAGTTATAGAAAAATATTGTTGTGCCAGAGTCCAGAGCCTGGGTGCGTCGGTGGTGCAACAGCGAGTCGACAGGCTCTCCGAGCTGGAGAGCCGCTACGATGCCGTTCTGAACTGCTCGGGTCTCGGCTCCAGGCGGCTGCTGAGGGACCTCAAGCTGGTGCCCATCCGCGGCCAGGTCATCAAGGTAATGTGTACAAGCAAATATAGCTGCTATTGGAAATTATTGAAATTGACTTTCTGTAATCGTATTGCCATGTTTCCAATGGATATATTTTGTCCTTGTTCCCAAATCCTCTTCATTGACCTGTGGTTATCCCACACAAGTGTCAACCAAGGTCATACTGGTTGTTTCAGTTTTTAACTAGTGTCTTAAAATGATTATTAATGTTGTGATCAAATATTGAAGCTACAGTATTCTCCTGCCAAATGTTTTTACATGTTTCAAGAAATAATCATTATTGACATCACTCAACTATTGGTAAATATTCATGAGCATTGATGTTATCCCTTATTCTTGATATTCCTTAGACTCCACAGAATTGATTGTTATGAGGTGACCTAGGAAAACTTTAATAATCCTGGAAAGAAATTAGTACGATTAGAATATTAAGTATTGCTTTATTGCTTGAAACATTTTTAAAGCTTCTGTAGGCCATCTGTGCAATTACAAAATAACAAATAAAACACTATGTTGATGCTGATAAATGCAATTTTTTGTTGTGCCTTCATTGAAGGATTGAAGTTCAATCAGCACTTGGTTCTTTACTTTAGGTCCAGGCACCGTGGATCAAGCACTTCTATTACGCCGACTACGACACGTACATTATCCCCGGCAGCGGTGGAGTGGTGACGCTGGGTGGGTCCCGCCACTATGACAGCCACAGCACGGCGCAGTGCCGCCACGACGCGGCCGCGATACGCGAGCGCTGCTGTGCCCTGGTGCCCAGTTTGGTCACCGCGCCCACCGTCCGCACGTGGACCGGCCTGCGTCCTCACAGAGACACTGTGCGGGTCGAGGCAGAGGTTGTGGGCAACCTCAAGGTACAGTAGTCAAATGAGGTGTGATTTGACCATTCCACTTTTTGTAGAATCATTTTCTCGTTCTTTTGGTTGACACAAAATAAAGCCAAATTTCAGTAAGACCTCACAAAGTGTATTGTATGGAATCTTCTAATGGGGATAATTAAGCGGGATTTAAACTAAATACACTGCGTACAGTAATATTTACATCATCAGGAATGAGGAAAGAAGGAAACATTAAGTGCTGTTTTTTCAGTTTTACCTTTTTGTCACTTAAGCCACCAGGGAGCTGAACGCCTCATGTAAAATTTCACAGAGAAGGTTTTTTAAGCTATCCATTTTTCCCTAACTCAATTGGGTTCCTCCCTAGAGGTCCAAAAGGGTTACCATGTTAACCTTATGCCAAGAGATTGTTGAGGCATATAACTAGTAACTTGAACAGGTGATCTATTGTAAATAGTCAAAGGCATGACAACGTCAGTCAGTTTTAGATAATTAAAAACAATAAAGCCACCAAAAATCTTAAGTTTTTTTCAAAATTCATCCCTTTAATCAATATTATGTGGGTGTGCAAATTGCATAATGTAAATATATTTATTTTAGTAAACTTGAATAATTAGATCAAGATCCTTTCTAATATAATACCAAACTGATGTACAAATTGTGGGCATTAGGATGATTACAAAATGATGGGAGAGAGTTAAAATCAAAGGTTATGATCCTAGAGACTCAGGAAAAATCACTATTCTGGAAAAGTCACTGCACCTGTAAAAAAGTTATCATGGAATGAGGTGTAACTTTAAATATCTACCTCTTGAAAAGCTTGAGGATTCAAAAAGCATGTTTTATTTACAAATATATTATGTAGGAATAAAAATCATATTACTAAGTCACATTACTGATTTGATAAAAAATTAGGTATCGACTTTTTGAAGAATATTTTCTAGAGGTGTGCGGATAGTGAATTTTTGGATCGGATCGGATTCGGATCGGATAGCTTATGTTCGGATCGGTTTCGGATCGGATAACAACAGGTTCGGATCGGATAATACCGGATTCGGATATTTACAACGCGGCGTAATGATCAGATTTAAGTTTTCTCATAAGCCTAAGGTAATTGCAAGGAACTGCCATATTATCCTAATGTATAAGGTAAGATTTGCCTTGATAGGGTTGAGTTGTTGATTGTTTCCAATATAGGCCAAATGTCAATTATTTAAGTATGCAAAGGTTCAACTAAATATCTGTTAAGAATTTAGAAATTCATTGATTCCCCTTAAGCATAGGTAAGTTAGTATATAATTGAATAAGCTTATTAGGCCTAAATCAATTTCAGGATTTGCAACTTAAAATCCTTTTTCAATGCAACTTAAATTTGTTCACTATTAGGCCTCTGTCTTTTTTGTTCTTTTCCTTAATTGATCAGAGACTAGGCCTAAGTGACTAGACAAAAGAATTAAATATAAAACTTGATTCACCAATCACCTCATATTTGAAGAAGCTTAACATTTTTATTTATGCATTAATGCCTGACAACCTAGATTTCGATTCACTACAATGATAATAAAAAAACAAAATCAGTCTGAGCAGTAAACTTAACCTAAATTTCAAGATAAGTTTCAAATGTTGTAAGTTTCAGTATTAAAGCTTGGTCATTTAATTAGAACAAAGGTCTATTTGTTTTATATCACAAACAACAAGCAAACTCACTAATTATTTTCATAGACGTAGGTTGTCAAGTCGCATTGTACTGTTATCTTAGAAATGTCCATTTTAATCACGTATTGAAAATACGGCCGGCCGGCATTGATTAGGCTTAAATCGTCAAAGATTAATAATTCAGCAAAATAAAAACTTATTTGAGATCGTTCAACTTTCTATTTCTAGATAGGTAATTGTTTAATTGAGAAATAAAGTAATCTGGCGATTGAAAAAGACGTTCTTGAGTTAATTCAGCTTTTAAGCAGACGATGACATTCAAAAATGAAGTAAGATGGCAAGACAAAACAATGAAATAAACAGGTTCGCCAATTCTTTGACAGCCCAAAATTATTGTAGGCTTTTTGTTTTATCGTATCAACAGGCTATTTAAGATATTTACGGCCTGAAAAGTCGTACGAAACATCAACACGACTATTTATTTATGGGGTATTTACGGGATATTTCGTTTTGGAAATTCAAGACGACTGTTGGACACTGTCGTCACTGTCGGTCAGTGGCGAACACTGATCCCAATCGATGTTTCGTCGGTAACGGATACCCGAGACAGAACTATTACAGGATGTACTAAGTTCTTACTATTTGTTAACTGATTTAATGCTACGATACAAGAATTTATCTTAGGAAATGTTTGTTATCGTGTCGGGTATTGCACAGTAATCTGATCGTATACAACGATCTCGATCTAATCACGAGTCGCAATATCGGCAACCGAAATACATCGATTGATGCATACCACTACATAATCGCATCGTGCTGAGGCGTTGTTCTAGCCGCTCTCGCAACCGTCGCATTTCAAAGCGTCGTTTTTTTCTCCGCGATGTTTTCTGTCACTAATGTACTTTTGTCGGCAGTGACTTATTTTGTTTGGAAGACTTTCCTTACTTGAAAATTTGATCTTTCTTTACAATTTACCCCAAAAAATGCAGTCTATCCGATAGAGTCGGATATCTAGTCAGTCTTACCGGATAGTTATAAAACCCTCGGATCGGATTCGGATATCCGATCCGATCCGAATCCGATCCGAGTTTTCGGATATCCGCACACCTGTAATATTTTCCTAATTTTTATAATCTCGTCACTGGTAGCAAATAATCTTTTACTAAAGAAAATGTTCTTGTTTTAAAAATATTTGTAATGGCCCCACCATGGTATAGGTAATCCACAACTATGGACATGGAGGCTACGGCGTCACCTCGGCTCCAGGCACTGCGATGTACGCAGTTGAGTTGCTGAAGAGACATCTCTCCGGGAAATGCAAACTTTAAATCTTCCTCTGAGCTATCAGCCTCTATAAAGCATCATTAATATGTTGTGGAGTATAAGTGCTATTAATTGTATAGTGATATTGGTGTGAGTGTGTAATTCCACTTATGAACTTCTAAGATTAATTTATAATTAGGCAAGATCCGCTACTTTCATTGTGTAGAGTAATATTATGTTCATACACTGAAATTCTTACTGAATTCTGCTTATGAGTTCAGTTCTGTATACAAACGTTTTTTCTTGGTGGCATTTAAGTTACCCCCTCCAGCTAATTGATGTTTTAATGTGGTTACAAAAAAAATTACAATCGATTGGAAATAAGTTTAACGAAAATAGCCAAGCAAGGAGAATATGGCTTGGAAAGTAACAAGTGTGATGACAAAATCTACTTGAAATCTGTCCTGGTATTAACCCCTTATCTGCTGTGCACGAGTTAGCTCGTGGTAGTATTCTGTAACCCGCGACTGCTGTACACGAGCTAACTCGTGCAACACCCATGTTTCGGTACCTGCTGCGCCCGAGTATACTCGGATTTGACGTTTCCAGCTGATTTACGTTGGTACAACTGTTCTGCTAGGTTTTTTCCCATTCTACGACTGTACAGTTGACCCTGACGAGTAGCAGACCGTTTGCTGCACTCTAGTGGGTTTTTCTGGAACTACGTCCACGCCACGTGTTCTGCAGTATCGCGTTTGTCACATTGAAGCGAAAACCCCGCAAATTGGTGTTGATCATGTAATTAAACCCCGCACCTCTGATCACGTCGGCGCCGTGGCACACCAACTTACTCCGCAGTTAAGGGGTTAACGTGATGGCTATAACAAAAGCATTGCCTGAGTATGATTTCTTCAAGAGGTAATCTTACAATGCAGTTAAGAAAATCAGCTAAGAAACTCTAATATATTACAGGAATTAATTATTTTACTAATCACTTTATGTTCTAGTTCTGACCAAAATTGCCCTTTTAGTTGTCTTAATATTATTTGTATTTTATGGTGGAGTATAGGTAAGTTTTTCTGCCATTTTAACAAAATTGGTTTAAATCATCTGAATTTGTCTTTTTTTAGGAAAGGCTCAAGGATAGAAATTTTATGAATTTAAGGATAGCTTACTTACCTTTGAGAGAGTTGAAGTCAAGTAGTCCATACCTGTTCTCCGGCCTATCTGAACTCTGTCAAAGGAAAGCTAGCTGTCTATCCTTTTATTCATAAAATTGAATTTGTCATTTATTAGGGAAATCTTATGTCCTTAAAAATTTTCATTAAACAATAATTATTACTCATAACTAAATTATATGATTTTAAAAGTTCCTTCTACAGTTGACTCTCGTTAGCTCAGGCTATTTTCGGGATTATGATTTTCCTTTGAGTTACTTATAATATGACAGGCATAGTTTGATTTATAGATTTTATTTTGATTTTCTATCGACTGACAGAGATCATTTGAGCTGAATTCGAGATTCAGAGATAAATCAAATGAAAATTTGAGCCACAGGGACACAAGTCATGGACACAATTTGACCTGTACTCCGGGGTTTTTACTTACAGAGGTTCATTGAACAAACTATGAGATAATGAGGTGAACTTGGACTTATAGAGGTAAATGTCATAAGTCTAATTCAACTGATTTACTTAACTTGAGTTATAGAGGTAATTTTTTGCTTTGCTTTGACTTGTAGAGGTTAATTGTAACCGTAAAATCATTTTGACTCACGCACAGATTTATTTAGACAGACAGGTTTTACATAGAGGATCAAAAATAATTCAGGTTGTCTAAGATTTCAAGTTATCAAGGTTTGAGTCATTGTGAGTTGACTGTAAATTTATCTGAGTTTTATTGATTAATAAAAAAGATCATTATCATTAAAACCTGACATCCAATACCAAATCTAACATCCAATGCCAAGACTTGTTAACTTGTTAAGTCCAAACTGCACTTGTTAACTTGAGAAAGAATATCAACATAGCTATCTCTAGATACAAGGTTACGGCGCAAGTAAATGGCAGTGTCGCACCTCAAGGGTTTGACCCTTGTAAAGTGATGTTGCCAGTTCGAAGGTCGTAGCCTTATGACCTGAGTTGGCTGTGTCATGAATTATCAAACTGAGAAAAATAATACACCATAGCAATTATTTTGCCTTTTTTTGGGTCCAAATCTGTAAAATTTTAATAGGAAATTTTCACTTTAGCTTAATTTACCACCAAACTAAAACTATGGCTGGTAGCTGATACGAAGATTAGGTTGTTATAATACACAATACAAATCCCTTACAGTAAAACAATCATTTCCATGAACTACTTATCACTTAACTAATTTGATTGACCAAGACAATCTTCTATTGATAAATTATTTTTATGTACATCGTAATTTTCCTCATATTTAAAACAAAGAAGATTTTCAACGTAGGTACAAGTCAACAAGAGTGCAAGAGAATTGTAGGCGCTAGGCCGCATCACCTTCGGTCCCACACTTGTGAGGTCTCCTTACAGTAGTATCATCTTATGTAGTATCTAGTAGTGAATATTAGCAAAATAAACATCAACAGGTGTAAGTAATTTAAATGTTTAAATGTATTATTGTTGGATCATTTTATGTATTTTTCAAAGTTCAAGTTATTGATAAGCCACAATGTTTCAAGTTGATATTTTGTACTGTGGTGCTGTTAAATTCTTTGTTGTTTTTTTTAGGACAAGTAGGCTGTTTTTTGTCATGGACTGTTAAAAAACTACTTGGATAACTAATTTATGGGATCATTTTAAAATCCAACTGATGGGTCTTTTATAATTTATTAGTAGTTAATGTCTTTAATTATAATAATTATTTTTTGATGAGATTAGGGGAGCGGGAGTTAAAGTAAAAGTTAAGAATCTGTCTTACAAGACTTCTGAAAAAATCAGCGATTCTCATAGGCCTCTACTTTTAGCCCTATACAATTATGTAGTTTCTGGTTATAGGGCAAAAGAAGGTGGTGCTTTCAAGGAATTGGCCACCCCCTTAAAACAGCAGATTACTTATTCAAATGATTGTTAATCACTCAATGCAACAGTTCTATTTTTGTAGCAGTTCATTAATTGCTCTGTTCTGATGATAGCAAAAAGACTCGAAGACAATTTTCATTTGCTCAATGTGAGTTACAAGCTCTGTTAGTTAACTGGGTTTTCAGGGTGTCAACTAGAATTAAAATAATCTTGAAAACTTTGGTTCATATTTATTAGTCCAAGAGGAAGATATAAAAGTTATTATATACATTATGTTTCTATTTGTATGTAATCTGATTTCATTGTCTTAATGGGTACTACCTGTTTAATTGTTTAACGACCTACAGCAATCAATCGGTATCTGGTTTGAACACCTGCAATTTCCCCTGCATACCCCTGTATTTTCCATTAACGAACCAGAATATATATATATATATTTTTACTATGACCAAATGTTTTATTTGAAAAAGAACATCGCTAATTTTTTAGTTATTATCGTTCATATAAAAGATATGATGTAATGATGTGTTTGGTAGTGTATTTTATCAAAATTTTTAGCTAAATGTTTAATTGTAGCCTATAAGATTTTTTATTAGTTTTTTTGTTTTCTACTTTTGTTAGGTACATCAATGTCTAATGTTTCTGATTTGAATTTTTATTTTATTTTGAACTTTAAACAATGAACCTTCTAGATTATCTGTAATCTTACATATATCTCCTTGTAGATAAAGTAACAAAATCTCACAACTTGAAGTGTTTCGTTATTTTATAAATATGAAAAATTCTTTGCTTGAAATTCATTGTTGGTGATGGCGAGGTTACGTTATGATTTTCATTTTTGCTGGCATTTGCCATCACTGATTAATAAAAAACAATTCTTACAATATTTTATTATCTGGAATTAGATCCTGTTCTCAGGTGGGAAAGATTCTAAAACATAACAAGATAGTAAGACAGAGCCGGGCATACCTGGACAAAAACATACTGAAAACAGTGAAAGTGTAAAAGCAGGCAAATCATAAAATACCAAAATAAAATAAAATAATGAAGAATTGAACAGAAAATGTGGTGATTTGACTGATTTTATAGTTCTCTGGTTTATTTATGATTTTTTGTCCTGTTTTGCCTGGCCGTGTGTTACTAGTCTTATAACTAGGTTCTTTTCCATTTAGGATGAGATCAGATTCCAAATCCCAAAGTGTGGAACTCGGTTTTACTAATCATTGATGGCAAATTTCCAAAACTAATCCTATTTAAAAAAGAAAAAATCAAAATATGAATAATTGGTTTTGGTTATAGGTGGGACCTTAAATTTTTTCTATCATCATTAGTTGTAGATGTGCATACAGAAATGTATATACTTTATTTATTTCCATTTGTGAAACTAGTAATAGTCCCGAGTATGCCCATGACTGTAGAGCTCTGTGTACTTAAGCACCTTATCGTAGTCTTGACATTGGATTACAATTGTTAGTAACACCAAATGTTTGTGTACGCTTAGACTGTAGCCCCACCAGCATAGAGTAGAGGGACCACTGTAAATAGATAATAGTTGGTATTACTGTTCGGTTCTTCCCCAGCTGTCGAGTTACGTTCGAGCAATACCTCGTCACTCTGGCCACCCACTGATTTGTATATTGTTAGGCTGATTACATATTAAACTGTTCAAAAATTACTCCAAAGACTATATTTTATTCCCTTTTATGATTTCAATAAATCTATGTTTGTGTATCTGTAAACTAATTACATTTAAATACAACACAGAAAATTACATCCCTGAAAAATACCTTGCCAAAAAATTAACTGAAGAAACGATCAAACTAAGAGATTTCATGAAAAAATAATTTATTTAATTAAATAGAGAATACAAAAATATATTAATATCATTTAGGGTGGGTTTCGGAGATCAGAAGAAGGTAACTCTTGAGTTAGTTAAAACGAGAATTAAGATAATAATCGCATGAAAAATCGGGTTTTTAAGATCCGAAGTAACTTATTTAATTCTCGTATTATTGTAGTTCGGTATTAAATTTACTACTCGACTTACCTTTGAACTAAGGAGGGAATCACAGGGAATTTCATATTTTGGGTAGTGGTACAAATCAAGGCAGGAGAGAGGGCCATTGTTATGCTGCTTGTGGAAGGGGTGGAGACGTTGACCGCGTGCCTCTACCAGTTAAATAACTCATCACCTGTTTGATAGTATTTCTTTAATTTGATAGTATTTTTTTTTTGATACGTATTTAATTAGTATGAATATTATTACTAGTTTCCTGTTTTTGTCCTTATGACTATACCACGAACGATATAAAAGGTTAACCAAATTACCCAAATTACTTAGCGGATGACCCAAAAGCAGCTGTATGGGTACTCTTACAGGGATCAAATGTGAACAGGCCTTTTTCCAAAATCATCAATGTTATATAAGAAAAATTTTTCTGTGTTTCAAGAATAGTTATGATCACATTACCTTACTGCTCCAAGCTGGGTGTTTCAAGAGTAGTTATAATTCAGCTTTGAACTCCTAAATAAAAAAAAATTATTTGTCTCATGCTTTTGCTTTTTGCATTTTGTCAGTTGCTTTTAGTCCGTCACATGCTCTTTCAACAGTACTTCTCGTGGGTTTGTACGACCTTTGAAAACAGCGTTAGGCTGGAGTTGGGGATTTGCAAGGTGTGCAATCATAAACATATGATAAAAAATTTAAATAGTAATGAAATTTGACTAAACCACACACCATAAAAAACCAGGCAGTCAGTGGCAAATAACTAAGAAGATATAAATTTGTAAACAATATCATTATGGGTGTATCAAAACATTAAATTGGGTGGTTGTTTAAATTTTATTTACTGATATGAATCACGAAAAGAAATGAAAATGTAATCCTCGGCAAAGAGAAATTCTTAAGGAATTGATAACTATGGTGCAATAAAAAATTATAGAAATTTTTATCTTTTCAGTTTCATCGCCAAGTTGTGTTGAAGTAAAATATAGTCTCTTCACACCTGTCATTCGATTGTCTCCACTGCTCCGCCGCGCCGGTGGTGTGATTTAAAAACTTATTACGTTTTATTATTACAATTCGTTCTCTTTAATTTTTAACTTTCGTTTTGATTGTACCAACTAAATTTTCGTACGGTACAGGCTAACAAAAATATAATCATTCATTACCAAGCAAAACGAAAACGTTTTACATATTCTTAGTAAAGTGATATAGCAACTATTTACTGGATTAAAGCCCTGACCACGCTTTTTTTAAGTAAACTTTGTAATAAAATTTTACAAAAAAACCTTTTGGTCATTAAAATGTTTAAGCAAAAGTATCATCAATAGAACATGTGTAGTGGATAAAAGGTGAACAAATATATTTGACTTTGACCTCTTATACTCTTTGCCGCTGCCTCCAACATCAGGACGCACCCTTATTAAACTATTCGAATTTCGCATACAGTGCTGAATTCATACAGTGCAAAAAATTGTTTGACAACCAAAACTCCTGTCACTAAGTCCATTGCGATTTAAACCTCTGTTATTGACAGTAAAAAGCCGCAAAAAAATTATTTCACATGCTACATTGTTTTCAAGGAAAAATGGCATTCATTCAGGACGAAAACTTGAAAAGAAGTTATGGTTAGCGGAAAAGAAACAGTTTTGGCCTATTGGATGGAAAAAGATAATTCCCCGTCGCAGCAGACCTGCATACTCAGAGAATTTCAAATGTAAAGAGCATATCTCGATGAACATAGCGAGATTTGACATGCTTTTATAAGCTCCATAAGAACAACATGATGAATGGGTATGCAGGTTTGCTTCAAAAGGTATGATAAAACTGGGTGGTTTTAATTCAATATTTAATTTTTTTTTTATTTTTCCCTCCGTAGTCCTTTGCCGTAAGGAATTGGATAGGTCAAGGTAAAAGAACAAAGAATAACTTAGCCTAATTAATTACTAACTTTGTTATCATTGAGGTGTCAATGTCATAGAAACTTGACTCCACCAGGTAATTCTTTACTTCTGATTTAAATTTTTTTATGTTTGGTATCTGTAGCAGTTTTCCTGGCAAGGCCTGGTACAGCTTCATTCCAATGTAATCTGGTTTGTTTTCAAAGGCGGTTAGTCTGTGCTGAATTGCATGCATGCCCTTTTTCCGGGTGTTGTAGTTATGATTTGTAAAAATCGGTGTGATGTTCTGGGATTTTAACAACAAACTAATTCGAAAATGAAAAGTGAGGGAACTGTTGAGAAGGCCAAGTTCTTTGAAAGTATTTCTGCAACTGGTTTGCGGTGACATACCTAATAGACCTGAACTGGTAGAAGAAGCCATATCAAGTTTGATTGAGATATGTTGAGGAATAAGGGAGATATGGAATTTTATTTATTTCCCATAAGGATAACGATGGCCCTCTCCAAGCTTATTTTCTTTTGTGGTGTAGAAATGTATGTGTACTCAGATTTTTTTTATTTAAGTTGATTTCAGAAAAATATCGAGAATCCAGTGTTGAGCTGATGGAAAGTATCTATTTCTAGTCTGGAAATATTTTGGTAATGTGCCAGCAAAGATGTGCCGTCTGCAAATATTGTCAAAGACTTATGCGGTACAAAATCTGAAATGTTGTTAGAAAAAAACAGGCTCTAATATAGATCCTTGTGGAACGCCCATTGTGTTTGAGGCAACATCTGAGAAAAATTGTTTCTGATGTCTGGAATTTAGTTTGAAATTTTTACTGTTGTCTGCTGCCTCCTGTTATTTAAGTATGATGAAAGCCAACTCAAAGCTACATTCTTGACACCTAGGCACTCAAGTTTCTTAATGAGGCATGGTCAACGCAATCGGAGGCCCTGGAGAGGTCGATTAAGCAGACGACTGCAACTTCCCTCCCTCCAGAGCCTCGATGCACTTGTCCACAAAAGCAATGAGAGCAATGCTTGGTAGATTTATTTTTCCTATAACCAAACGGTTTTGTTTGAAAAGCAAATAATGTTTATCCAAATAATATTTCATTAATCTAAGACAAACAGCTTTTTCAAAAATTTTAGACACAATGGGTAGGAGCAGTGAGATCAGACGATAGTTCAGGGGTGTGAGTTAAATTATCTTTTTTGTACAAAAGGGCTTCACGATGGCCAGCTTCCCACCCTCTGGGAAAATACCCTGCTTAAGGGAAGTATTGTCCAAATGCAAGAAAGGCTGTTCTATCTCATGCATACAAGCCTTGACTAATTTTACATATTAGATATTACACGCGCTGATCGATCGCCAACCCCGCGGTCGCAGAAGAATATTAACATGTATCACTGAGTTTGAACAATTATATGAATGAACGACGACATTTTATCACCTCTAAAGCTATATTGCATACATTAACAGATTGGAAAAGAGTAGGGTAAATCACCAGTTATTGGCACTTTAAGCGTTCTGAATCTCTTAAATACACTATGTACGGCTTACCTGGATTGTTTTTTACCAACAAAAATGTTTTTTGCAAGGAGGAGTAGATGTGTTAAAGGGTACATGCGTTAGAAATAACATAGTTGTTCATATTTATTAATTAAAATTATTTTAAATAAAAAACATGAAAACTATAGTTATTGGCACTCAATCACTAGTTATTGGCATGGTCAGATACCAGTTATTGGCACCGTTTTGATAATTATTTTGTAAGCCATTATGGACAGTGGCGTAACTAACGCCAATGCAACCAATGCGGTGCATTGGGGCGCAGGCTTTAGGGGGGCGCAAAAACTTATATTCTGGAAAATTTTTAGCAAAAAAATATGTTGAAGCAAAACTCCCTGTAGATTAACCGAAAATAATTGTAAAAACATATTCGTAGTACTTCATTCCGTTACAGTCACAACAGCTTGGTGACTCTTTTGTTTACTATTATCGTTATCTCCTCGGCGCGACGGTGCACATCTGCGCTTATCGCGTTCTCATCACAAGGATAGACTGCTCTTATTTATCGTTGTTAGCTACAAAGATAGTCAGATAAAATCTTTCAGAATTATTTTGTAGCCACGACCACGTATCCCGTGTCCCTGTCAGTCGTTGTTGAACGATCGAGCGGTTCAGTAGTGTTATTTGTTTTATAACAATACAAAACAAATTTTGTCGGTGTATTTGTTATACAATTGAAATTAGTAGACAGTTTATTTGTGCGTTTTAGAGGATTTCGTTATGATATACTGAACAAAATGGACGGAAATAAAAGACCTAGTGGTGCCGAGTTCCGAAAAAGGAAAAAAGATGAAAAAGTGAAAAAAACTACTAAAGATTGAAACGTTTTCAAAATAACGGGATTTTGCTGATACTTCTAAAAGTCAATCAGGTGACGATGTGTTGGTGAGAGTGAATGTGGGTGTGGAGGTAAAATATCCATGTCAGAAGAGATCGTCGCATTGAATTTTCTTGCCTGTAACCAAATTTGAGAAGTCCACCAAAATGTGAGTAAGCCTACTGATTTAAATATTACATATATCGCTCCTTCTAAATATCAGCAACCGGTGTAAATAGTACAGTATAAGAAAATACTGATAACATAGGTATAATTTGTAACGATGGTAGAGTAGAGAATACAGACATAGCTCTTTTCTCAGAAGATATTATAAATAAGATTAATTGAAATCTCCGATTTTGAACTCCGAACCGTGTAGACCTCAAGGGCCATTCCCTAAAGACATTAAAACAAATAGATCCTTTTCAAAAGATTATTATTTTTTCGAAACAAAAACTGGTAAAAAAATTTAGTGCTTTTGGGGGGGGGGCAGAGAATGAGTCAACTAATAGGGGCGCACGGGGAATACTTGCATTGGGGCGCAGTCAGACTAGTTACGCCACTGATTATGGAATGTGCTATGAGAAGTAGGAGTAATATTATTTGTTTTTGATAGGTACTGTTTAGTGTGTAATCAATTTATAACATTTTAAATGTAAATTAATAAGAAATATAAAACGTTATTGTTGGGGTGAATAGGCTAGTTACAATAAACAATGTTGTACTAAATTAAATACCTATATCTTGTAGCTGTGATATAGGGGTACAGTCAAAAAGTTCCCGGAATGAAATTTTGTAGACATATAGCGCGATCACCAGCGGGAAATTTGTCTTGCAGTAGTTGGTGCGACTCCTTAGGAGGGCATATCGGTAGACGACCTTCTAATCGTAGAAAATACCGAGGAGCAGTTAGCGTTATTTTTGACGTAACCGTTCCATCGACTAGCCGGAACTGTATTAGTCTGTGCCGATGCCGTTCCGCAGAGAATCTGGAACTAATAGAACAAACTGTGCCGTTCCGTTCCGGTTCAATGCAAAATTAACTTGGACTGAAGACTGAAGTATTGAAGTACTGATTGAAGGTGAAGGGATAAACCTATCTCGTCTCTCCCTACCCTAATAATTCCCGTATAATAATATCTTTATTTTTTTGTATTTTGTCTTTCTACGCCAGTGCTGAAATTTTTTAATGTTTTGATCGGGAACGGTTTTTTTTATTAAACTAAGTTATGTTAATATTCAAACTCAGGATTATTGGTTCATTTTAAAACATCCTGTTTAATAATTCCTTATTACGGTAAATTTTTAAAGGAGTGAAAACTTCTAAAAATATGTTTCTTAATAGTAGCTTACATAACTAACTCGGTGTCAAGTCAGTTGGCCTAGGCCTGATACAGTAATGCAATTATATGGGCTGTTTTAAAATACAATGTTAGTTTAATCTGAAGGTGAACCAAGGTTAATGTAAAATTAATGAAACAGGTCACACTATTCACACAGTAACGTAGTAATAATAATAATAATAATGTGATGAGCTCCTCTCGCATGAATATTTAAGTTAATTGCTGAAGGTTTGGCCCTAATCTTAGGTTGAGATTAAATATCAGTTAGTTTGTTGCATTGTTACTCTTTTCCACAATGCTAGGCTTACTAACTTACCATGTACAAAATACAAATAAAGGTAGGCTCCAAATAGTAGAGAATATTTTAAAAATTGTTCAGCAGACTCCCTCTTATCCGGACTACGATCTGTGGAAATGACATATTTTAAACTGGACGATTGTTATCAACACATCGGTTCAACCGGACTTAATCAGCAGGCACTGGATGGTACTAGATTGACAATCCTTGCGGGAAAGTTTGAGACGAATTAAATAGGCTATAAGGTAAGTTACTGGTACTTTTCCTTCAGCCTACACAGAGGCCATCGCAAAACAGCGTGAAGTGTGTGTTTTCCTTTCTCAAGTACCATTGTGTTAAATAGTTTGACCCTCATCACAGTATCTGTAAGCAGGTCAATGTCTGTGGAGGGGAAACCCATTTATTGTGCCGTGCAAAAACAATGAGTTATCAAAGTTCTATTTTCTGAAACTCTCTTTGACACTTCAACTGTCGAGGGGCATGCTTTCCCAATTTTTCTTGATCCCATGGACTTAACTGCTCTCAACCCAGCTGCGTTTTTTCGGTACTTGAGTGATCGATTGCAAACCAAATATGTTTTTTTGCTACCATCCGCTTGAATTTTGGTTGATGTTCTTTTAATATACTCTGTCGAGGTCTCACTTTGTATTCTATGGCGCCATTGGTCAAATTCTGTAACAAAAGATATTTAGCCTAACAAGAAAACTGTGCGAGAAAACATGCTATGAACAAGATATATTTATTGACAGACAGTATTAAGCATACTGTGCAATGGAATGCAATGTACAACATAAATAAGTGTTACTGGTACTTGCAATTATCAAAAAAAATTAATGCTCGGTATATCTATAGTATAAGATCAGACCCTAAAGAATACGCAATAATAAACTAAGGAAAAATACAAATACAAGATATAATATATCTTAGTTGAATCCTCAAAAGTGAGCCCAAGCCACCCCGGTTTACGGTAGGCCTACTGCTATAACAATAACTAAAAAGGACATTAACTTACACCAGAAAATCTGGCAAACTTTCGGAATACATCTCCGCCTTAATATATTGCTTTAATGAAGTTAGGTCACCTTTAGTTAGGTTAGTATCGATATCAAAAAATCGATTTACAGTATTTCGGCGGAGACGAATACCAAAATTTCGTAGAAAACCTTTCACTTTAAGATAAGCCTGAGGGGCTGTAGTTCAAGTCCAGGTCTTGAGTTACGATTATAGATCGAACAATTTTTTGAGGTCAAAACTAACTTATATACCGTTATATATATTAAGTTAGCCTATCTCAACTTGGATATTAATAGGTCTGGAGATTGTTAAAACTTATTTTCAACCAATCTAGGGCCTAGAACTGCCAAAATGTTGTCTGAGTTTTTCAAGTCCATTTAAATTTTACACTGTAATTTACAACATTTTATGATACAATATTGCACTCAAATTTTTGAACTTCTGGTAAGCGGGAGCTTTTGGAGTGAGGCCTTTGCGGCTTTTAACGTTTTATTTCAAGGACGTTTATAGATGCATGAATGTGCCAAGCACATGCTGCTATAGACCTTAGGCCTAAGTTACATCTCTGGAAATACCTGACAGTGCTTGCTTGTGAGCTTGCACTTACAAACTTTAGCAGAAATCGGTACGAGTTTCATATATCTGATATTCTGTCTTTACAGGTTATGTTTTTACTAATTGATTATTGCTTAACCAAGGCCACTCAGTGTGGCCTTGCCTTAACTTATGTGTTTTACTCGGGTTTAGTAACTGAACTTCTCAATATAGGCCTAATTTAACATGGGCGAAGATCACTTTAATTTCACGTATATGCTTAGGTTTCGGTAATTCGATATCAACTATCAACCTATCGTGTATAACTCAATATATGTACTGTTTCAACAACCATGAGTAATGGAGGAAATATCGATAACAACCAATAACCAAACCATTATCAAATATATTATTCGATTGTCTCACACTTAATAGGCCCAAGACATATCCAACCTAAATATAAGAAAACTTTCTAGCACTAACTTAGATTTTAGGTGATAAAGCTAGCCAATAACTTAAATAGGCTAGTTAAAATTAGGTAGGTAATTTCCATTGAGTAAAAAAAATTGACAGTGAATACGATGGAATCGGTTGTCTAGTTGCCCAACAAACTAGGGCCTATATAACAAAGTTTGTCTATCGGTAGATCCTTCGATTTTGTTTTCTTTGAAATCAGATGTATTAATTGCTAATAAACAAATGGCAGAAAATCATCAGTATTACCATTGACTGACTATATGATTGTACTCGATATTGACTGACTATATGATTGTACTCGATCATAGGCTATAACCATAGCCTGTGATTTATTTACACAAACAAATGATAAATTAACAGTGCAATCAACTCGCCCACCTAAAATGCTGTTGCCCTTAACTTTACTTACAGGCTTAAGTAGACACAAGTTTGCATAGACCTACCTTCTTCGGAGTCAAAAAGAAATTCTTCAGCTGAAATGAAGATCCCATGCCCTTTGTTGAGATGGTCCCTGAGTCCGTCGAATCTCGAAAAATTTTCAGCACAATTTCCGTCGGGGCATGTTAAATTTGAGGACTTTAATTTGTCCTTCCCATGGACGATTCTCTTGTGTCTATTTAATGACGATGTGCACGAAAATGTCTTATTACAATCTAAACACGGCACCATTTCGATTGAAAACCATAACAAAACAAAACTTAACAACAATTTAACAAAGCTCAGCTGTGACCTATTACTAGCAAGTAGCAAGTAACTGGAACTTCGGACAAATTTAACTGATCCTATGGATGTAACAGGTACACAACTAAGACGCTACTGCGCATGCGCAACCGCTCCTGTATTTTCTACGATTAGAAGGTCGTATCGGTAGTGGTGGAATAGCTGACTTGCCGTAGTGCAGCATTGGAAAGCGCTTTTCGTGTACCTGCAAGTCGACGTTGTCGGATTTTTGAATAGTGGCATTTCATGAACAGCGCACTGGGTGATGCTGATAAAGAAAATATTGGGGGATTTCTTCATCGCCTCTTCTCCATAAGCTTGAATTAACAACTCAAGAGTCTCTCTGGGTGACTTTTAAAGTAAAATAAGAACAATGTTCGTGTGCTGTTCATGAAATGCCATTTTTCAAAAATCCGACAACGTAGACTTGCAGGTACACGAAAAGCGCTTTCCAATGCTGCCAAGTCAGCTTTACCACCACTACCGATATGCCCTCCCAAGGCGTCGTACCAACTACTGCAAGACAAATTTACCGCTGGCGATCGCGCTATATGTCTACAAAAATTCATTCCGAGAACTTTTTGACTGTACCTCGTAGATGTAAAATAATAAAAATTGTAAAATCTTGTAAAATTAAATGTAGAGTATGCTTAATAGCTTACTAATTAGTCTGTATAACCTTGTTCGTCCATTTTTAAAGCTTTAACTGCCTAAATTATTCTAAGTTTTTAACAATGTCATTTTTAAAATCAACACACTGTTTACAAACTTAGATTGCAGTTGATTCATCAAAATTGATGTCATCCAAACACTTCTTGTGAAAAGTTTTATCACACAAATCACAGTCGATTTTGGTTTATTCAAGTTCTTGGCATTTGAAGTTTCCAGCAACTTTGTAGCAAAGTCCACTTGAATTATTATTGAATGTTCCGATACTTGATTTTTGGGTGACTAGTTTTGGTATGACAGTAATCCCTGGATTTTGCCCACTTAAAAACTGTTTCTTCTCAAAGTTGATCTTCGAACTATTCTGAACCTTTTTGCTGTTTTGATTCTTCTTGATTTTTCTTCTCTTTTCTTTTTAGCATTCTTTCTCCTTTTTTGATGCTTCTTTTTCCTTTTTTCCTTCTCTTTTCGATTTTCTCTCCTCTTTTTTCTTTTAGCTTCTTTTCTCCTCTTTTTCTTCACACTTGTCTCTCAATTTTTTTACGACACCACATATGGTGTTTACTCCGTATTTCTTACCGAGGATTTTTTTCTTTTAATTAGCATATAACCATATAACGGTACTCGCGGATTCGCTCACCTTATTAAGACTTGATTTTGTGTAATGCAATAGTATTTGATGTAAATGTAGTAGATTGGCATGCCAATAACACCTATAATTGGCACTGCCAATAATCACTTAAAAAATATTGAGTATTGGCATGCCAATAGCTCGAGTTATCGGCACCTTTGGGATGCCAATAACTCCAGTTATTGGCACTGCCAGTAAGGTGCTAATAACTGGATTTGTATATGAAAAGGAACCAGACATTGGCACCCCCTTTAAATACGAGAATTTAAGGTTAGGAGTAAAAAAAGTGAGACTGTGTATAGAATGAACCCTTACAAACCACGATATCTATATATTAATACGCAAGCGGTTTTCTTTTCACAGTCCAACCGCAGTAACGGCTGGGCGGATTTTAACGTTTGATATGTCAAATTAAAGGAAATTTTCTGTAGATTTGTCAACAAGTCTCAGAATTTTAAGAAAGGGCGTAACTAAAGTACAGTAAAGGGCTGAAGTTTCGGAACAGTGGCGCTATTCATCGAAATTTGAGCAAGCTCAGTTCACTTTGTTTACAAACTGAACATATGGTCAAGCCTGTCAAGCTCTGAAATAGTTCTACAAGTAAACCCCAGATCGCAGCACTTTATTTTTTTGAAAAGAAAAGTCTTTTGTTTTTCCAGCTGCTTTGGCTTTCAACAAAAAGATTTAATATGTAATTTAGGTTATGTTATGAAGTGATTATAAAGGGCTTAAACATTGTAGTTCCCAGTTTCACAATGTAGTTTACGATATCCCAATACATTTCAGCAAAGTGTTTTTTGAAGTTTTATTAACTTGAGCCAATTCTGTTTTTGATATGGTGCAGTAATAATGCCAATAAGAAGAAGGTGAATATTGACCGATTGGAAGGAACATGATCGCAACCGCCTACAATCACCCTCCGATGTAACATTTGATGCTCCTTCCAACCTCAGACCAATGAACCTACAATGTTTTCATCGCGGTGGGTTGCATTTCAATAATTAAAAGACTGGTAGAGATAGTGCGTCATTTAAGCGTTGATCCCTACAAAGACAGCCGTCCCCTATGATTCCGCTTTGGCGATAACCATCAATAAGGTGCAGGGGCAGTCCCTAAACAAATGAGGTCTTAGCTCACGGCGCCAGTGTTTGCTCTCGGTCAGCTACATGTTGCTGTAAAGCAGAACTCGATCTTTTGCCGGTATCAAAATATACATTTCAGAATAAAGAGAACATGGAAAATGAAGGTGTTTCCCAAAAAGTCGTTAACCAGAAACTCCTGCAGTAAATCAAATTAGCTTTAAGAGTTTCAATGGTTTAGCCATAATTTTGCTGTTGAATTTAGCCCTTTGATTAAATTTCAAAAGTATATAAGTAGGGTGTTAATTCTTCTTTCTTTTACTATATGATTTTTTGCTCGATTTCGAGCTACGTGTTATCTAGTAGCCTATGATTGCATGATTTAAAAAAATATACATAAGTAGAGATCAAAATAAAAAGTTATCTGCTTAAGATTTTACTAAGGAACAGAGTCCATTTTGGAGTATTTTTGCAGTGTTTTTTAAAATCTGTCACCATCTGACTACCAGTGAATTTTTAAACAATTGAGTACGTGTTTATGCAAGGCCATCTATTAAGGAACATGAACCACTGCCTTTAGAATTTTTTCATGCCTTTAATTTTACTATAAAAAATAAATAAAAATGGGGTGCCAATAACTAGTGAGTGCCAATAACACCCGCCTTTACCCTACTTTAAATGATTATTAATATCGTAATTTAAGATAAAATGGTAATTTTCTACGTGTCATCGCACAACCTTTTTCCATTAATTATCATCGCAGCGTAATGTTAGTACATATCTCTCCCACGAAGGCGACACCGAATTGCCTTTAGCCTCCTCTTAATACATGAATTAATTTAGGAGACTGTACGATTCAGTGCCACTAGGCCCACTATAGGACCGGGCCTAGGACGCGCGGCAATAAGGGGGCCGCGCAGTCCGTGCACGGACGAAAATAAGGCATTCAGAGTGAACCAGAGGGGATACCCGGGCCTGAAAACGTAATTAACCGACCAAAAAAAGTCGCCACTTTTTGCGAGGCCGTTGAGGCCGCGTAGAGCTCTAGGCCTAGGACCAGCCGAACGTGTGAATCCGGTACTGCCCAAAGATAGGTTTTTTTTTAGCAGTTACCGCCTGGTCTACATTGGCCTAGTAAAATACTACAAGATGAGATGAACGGAACGAGTTTTGTTCATAATACCGGATTGGACCTTTTTAAGTTCAGGACAAGCCTGGAAAGCTTGCTTAGGATCGATCAGCCAATCTTCGATTTACAAAGTGAACACTTTTACCCTAGTCTAAGCTTTTACCTCACACCCGAAATTTTATTTGAGGAAAATAATGTCTGGGTCCTAAAATTAAACATTTAAGATTGTCTTGGACTTTGATAATACCATGCCACCATGAAAATTCACCTTAAATAAGTTTGCTTGAGGGAATTCTAAAATTTTAGGTTTCATACATATATAGAGTTTTCGTATATAAAATTTATTGACATAAATTCACACCTTCTTTCCAATGAAAGTTGCAGCAATACAAAGGTTACTATTACAATTTTTTACATACTTTTTTTACTATAGAAAATTTGATTAAGGAATAAGTCCGAGGTAAACTTAAAATATTATCTCGTGTCTAGTTTAAAAAAGTAAAATGGTAAATCCTCTGAGTAAAAAAAACATTCTATACTTAGTCCACGATAATACATTTAGATGGCCTTTGATTATACGTATTCGTATTTATTTAGTCACGTTTTTGTATAGTATTCGCTTACATAATGTTTTTACTATCCACCAAATTATCCTTTTGCTTCTATGGTGTGTACCAGCTGATGCAGCTGATACTACTGTCGTCTTCTTCGTTGTCGTCTTGTCGATAACGCCAATGAGACAAGTACACCCTCGCGGAGACAGGGCAAGTACAAGTCTTGGAGGGAATATCAAAGCAAGAGGCCTTATGAGAGCGAGCTGCGACGAATCATACCGAGCACATTATTTACAATCTCACCCAAGCTTGGTTCGCCTCGCCCCGGCTTGAGTGTACTTGTGCCATAACACAGACACACTTGACACTGACACAAAGACAAGTAACAGAAGGTAGAAGTTGTACACTTTTCTAGAACTGGTTAATTAATTTTGGACGTATCAAAAATAATTTTTGTTTGAATTTTTGTTATTATGTGCTGTTGTGCAATCTTGGTTCAGCGCAATATTCATGAACTGACTTAATTTTACTTGCAAATTATTTCGTCAGCCTATTTTAGGCTAAGAGTGACATAGATATAATAGCCTAATTTATTTACTTATATTAGTCATGTCATCTTGGCTTGGGAATCTTACGAGGAACATATTTAATGTGGTAAGTCCTCCAAACAAAGTTCTGGAAGTGAAGTCCGACAAGTACAGCATTAGAGACATAATTTGTAGGGAGGACAGCATTGTTTTTTATGGACCATCATCTAATGACAATAAGTATGAAATTGCAATTCTACGAGCAGATTGCGACTCAGCATACAGGTATGTTTATCATAGGAATACCCAAGTATTTAGGCCTAACACTTTCTTAGTTTAAAAAAAAATCCTTAACCCTGTATGAATTCCGCATCTAATCTTCTGCCTGAACAGGTTTAGTATAACTGAACTAGGTAAATAGCAGGGCCTGAGTAAGGGGTGTAGCACCCTCAGGGAGCTTGGCGGCCCCAGTGCGCCCGTTTTTACTTTAAATACGTGGGTTAAAATATAAATTGTAATATAGGCTATAAGAATCTTTTTGTCTTCACCAACAATGTGACTCTTCTATCAAATCCTAAATGTGCTATGTTTCACTGTCTCATGGGTTGCTCAGTCTGCTGAACTACCCATTACTGTAATTAATGCTTGTTTGTACTGAGAAATAGATACCAACACTGTCTATGAAACCCACAATAATAAGTACTGGTAGCCTAGGTAAGTATTTGTATACTTACCAGAAAAGCTATTACAAGACACATTACATAAAATGGTACCGTACTAACGCTTGCTATTCAATAGCTTACTCCATCCAATGCGGAGTAAGAGCTGACCTCATGAAAACTAGAATTATTGTGAGATATTCTTTTGCTTGGTATCCTGTAAGACAGTGATGTAAGCTAAGGTTATTGACAATGAATCACCACCTCTTGGCACAGCAGGATCCACCAATTAGGAGGTAGAATATTTCCTATGTTTTCTGATTCTTGGAGGAACCCTCCTTTAAAAGTTTCTGTGCAATAGGTTCTGTCAGATGTACGGTGCAAAATTAAACTTTCTAATTTAATTGAATTAAATTCTAAATATGTGGTTTCAAGACTAATTCTGTTTTAAGAGTGACAGTTTGTTCAATGATTATTTTACCATATTGGTAGCCTGAAGGTCTCAAATATAGGCTAGATCATAGCGGCGATATACGTTTCGAACTAGTGACAGTACCTACATCCTCAGTCGCGTACGACACAAGTTCAAACAGCTAACGTGAGTGTTTGTCAGAGTTTAAATAAGACGAATTCATAAACGTAACACATTGCTCACACAACATATTTTACATGGAACATAAACATTTAACATCGTTAAGGCGGAATCGACACACAAGTGTACTTTTAGAAATGACAGACAACCGGTACCGCACAGAGAAGTAGGCCTATTATTTTACCACTAAGGTAAAATAATCATTGAATTTTTGATTCCTAGGTGTCGTGGCTTCAACAACAGACAATTTGTCATTTTTACAGTTTGTATCGCTCAGAGGCCAGGGATGAAGTGGAAACCCGCTTTATACAACTCAAGGACAAGCTGCCAGTGCTTATCTCTATATCTCCTACAGTGAGTTCAGACAGCATCAATTGCTTAACACGTTCGCGGCGGTGTGATTTTCTGTGTTCCTTGCCGCCATCCTGGTGCTTTAACTTATAGTTACATTAACTGCCACGCCTATTGTGGGAGCAGCACTTTCCAGTTCACAGAATGCAATATACTATTGAGCAGTGCTGTTAAAGTTTCAGATTTCAAGCTCAGATCCTGGTTTAAAAATAAATCATGTTTGAACGCATTGCAGTCAGGATGGCGTTAGGGTTCTGTATGGGAGCGGTTGCTCCCATGCCGCCGCCAACGTGTTAATTAGTGACAAGGTTTGGGTTGTCACCATCTATATGGTATGGTATGGTTCCTATGATTTAGAAGCCAGTCCACTGACACTATGTTTTAAAATTTGATTGCCAGTAATTTTGATTAGTATTAAAGGTTAGGTACAGTAATGCCAAATTCTTTGCAAGGAGTATTAAATTCTGAACATTCAATCTGTAATTATTAATCAAGTAGCAACACACACTACCCATCAATCTTACAAGATTGTGGTTAAGAAGAATTTTTTGTTCACTACATCCATTTTCCATTAGGCCTATCAAGGGATAATGCTGACCGCATTTTGTACTTGTTCTTTTTTGGAAGATGAGTTAAGATTGAGTGTGATGTCTCAGCTACAAAGCAACATATGCTTTGTAGCTGATGAAGACATTTTTTTTAGCCATGATTATTAGGATATTTAAATACCTAATGAATAATGACAGCTTGGTTCAGAATCAACCATCAGATAGCTACAAACATTTATTAGAACCTTTAAATAAAAGAAAACCTACAGAGAGCTTTTCTCTCTCCTCAAATCTCTTGAATCAAGCGAATCAAATTTACTTCATATGGACGACAAGACTATGCAATCTCCTATTTGTGTATTTATTATTCTTTTTTTGCCAGCTAGTGAATTGAGATTTTTTTAAGGTTAACTGTCTGAGTGGAATCCAAAAAGTTTGTGATGTGGTTCAAGAACACCCTTCATGGACTATCACGCACCTGGCTGTTTACTTGAACCTCACAGATTGTCTTAACTCCGATCAGGTTCTCAGGTAAGTGATGTTTAATTGAAATTCAACTTAAGTATAGTTGGAGTCAAGATCTGCAGGTTCGTTCAGTTAGAGCAGTGTTTCTCAACCGGTGGTACGCAAGAGATTGAAGAAGTAGTATAAAATAAAATACTAGATTTACGAACGAACGTTGTCCCGTCGAACAGTAAAGTCGCACTTAATGCCTTAACTTTATTGAAATTTTTAGTATCTATTTTGGTCATAATATGCCAATTTCGTATTATATTTTAGGAAATATTGTTACTCTTTCATTTTGTTACTCTTTCTAATTCAAGAGTAATTATTTTTACAAAACATTTTGGCATTAAAAAATGTTCTTTCCATTAAAAAATACTACAGTGTTGATTCGGTGGTATTACTATATTTGTTAGTTGAAGGATTCACTAACCAAACGTATTTTCTATTTTGAACGCACAGTCTAATTATCTCGTTTTGTTGTATACATTTTTGTAACATGCTTCAAGGTAAGATTATTGGTGAAAATACATTATACTTTGAATGACTCTGAATTGTTTATTTATGTTAATTTTTCAATATAAAATATGAGAAATGCGCACAGTTTCAAATGACAGATAGAAAGTTTTTCCCTGTGTACCTAAACATTTTTTTCATATCAACATAATACAGGTTTTAAATTCATACGGTTTTTTCGCCAAAATAACTAAACGTTATTGACTATTGAGCATAGCTGAGGTGAACATATAATTTGTCAAAATCTCCTTATAATCAAAATACGATCTATAAATGTACATTGACAAGGAAAATAAAATAAATTTAGCTGACAAAAACAAAACCGCCAAAGGGTAACTGAAAACATTCATTGTTGGAGAAGATCCCTCAGGGGTAGGAGGAGGGGGGTCCTAGCGATGGTACGCCAAAATATTGAGATTGTGGTATGTGGTACGCGAGCACCAAAAGGTTGGGAAACACTGAGTTAGAGCATATTTTAAGGGATTTCTATTGGGCAACAGTGGCGCACCTGAGATTTTACTGTTTAGGGGGGGGGGGGGTCTGGAGGTTATGGAATACCCCCTGCAGAATTTTTTGCATAAATTGAAGAAAAAAATCACAGATTTCTCTACGTATTTTTTAATGAGTTTTCCGATTATATTTGCTTGGAAACAGTTCATATAATCATACCAAATTATGTAGTAATAGGCCAAGACTGCATTCACAGCCTCTTGGGCCAAAATTGTAGCTTAATTTAAAAAGTGTATCACCAACCTTAAGCAATTTGTGAACACAAATATCTTTAAATTATGTAAAACCAAAACTGCAATATAAATTTCTTTTCATTATATGTCAGTTAGATCTTATCCTGCATAATTAATTGTAATATGTAATAGATAACAGATTTTTATTTCTCCTAATTACTTTAAATGTTTGTTTCCACAATTTTAATTTGCCCATAGGCATGAGCAACATGACACTCACACTTGTACTCCCTTCCGCCAATCTGCCATCACAGCTCCCCATTTTTCCTGACCTTCACAGTGTCTCTCACTAGACTCTTTCAAAGTCAGAAATCAGTTTCATCGTTACCTAATCACTAAACTTACTTGTTTAGTTAACACAAGCTGAGAATTCTCTAAAAGATTTGCATGAGGTTATTTTTGCTAGTTGTTTTTAAATTTTAATATATTTAAAATGTTAATAGGGGTGTGCGAATATTCAAACTTCAAACTTTTTCGAATCGAATATCGTGATATTCGATTCGATTCGAGATGGCAAAGAAGTTCGATATGACCGAATCGAATATTTAAAGGACTGGCATAAAATGAAAAGTAGGTGAAAATGTACCAATTTTCAAAATAAAATTACGTTTTTTATAGTTGCAAACAACTACGAATCCACTTTTTACATCAGAAACAGTTGCGTCCTCACGTGGACAGACGACAGATGAATAGCTGCTTTAAAATAATACTGACATCGCAGTTTTGCCACCAAATTCCCTCTGCCGTGTTGATCAGTCATGCAGTACTTAGGTTAATATACTGCGCAATACCCGACGTGACAACGAATTTTTTCGTAAGATAAATTCTCGTATAACAGCATTAAATCATTTAACAAATAATAGTCCATTCTTCATCAGTTCTGTCTCTACCATTATCCGATACCGTCGAAACATCAGTTGGTAAAAGAGAGAATTGCAATAAAGACCAATCAGAGTTCACCCCGATGACCGGCAGTGTCTAGTGTCGTCTTCAATTACCAAAACAAAATATCCCGTAAATACCCCATAAATAAAATAGTCGTGTTGGTGTTTCGTACGACTTTTTCAGGCCGTAAATATCTTAAGCGGAATTCGGGATCACCATCGCTTCCAATTTTCATACGATTAAGTACAATAATTTTGGGCTGGCACAGAGTTGGCGGACCTGTTTATTATTTGTCTTTTCGTTTTCGAATGTCGTCGTCGTTCTAATCTTCCATCTGCTTTTGAAGTTTAGTTGTTGTTAATAACTCGAGAACGTCTATCGCGTCTTTGTTTCAATCGCTCAGAATTCTTTATTTTTCAGTTAAGCAATTACGTAGAAATAGAAACGTTGAATGATCAAAAATTGGTTTTATTTTGTTGAAATCTGACGAATCAGGCGGAGCGTGTTTTTTTTCAATAGGTGATTAAAATAAATGGTCATTTTTAGATAACGGTACAATATGGTTTGACAACTTAAGTCTAATTAATGAGTTTGCTTGCTGTTTATAATGTAAAACAAATAATCTTTGTTGTAAGTAAATGGCCAATGTAAATTATCTTCAAATTTAGGTTAAGTTTACTGGTCTGACTTATTATTATTTTATAGTATTACTTTAGGAGAATCAAAATCTTTGCTCTCAGGCATTAATGTACAAATAAAATTGTAAGGCTTTCTTCAAATATGAAGTAGTTGGTGAACCAAGTTTTATATGTAATTATTTGTTCTAATCGCTTAAGCCTAGTCCCTGATCAAATAATTTATTGGTTTATTAAAAGGAAAAGGAACAAAGGGATGCAGAGGCATAAAAGTGAACAAATTTAGGTTGCAGTAGAAAAGGAATTGTTAAGTTGCCTAATCCCGAAATTGCTACTATAGGCCTAATTATGCTTTTTCAAATTAATGTTACCTATGTTTAGGGGAAATCAATAAATTTCTAAATTCTTAACAATTGATTAGTTGTACCTTTGTGTACTTTAGTAATTTATATTTGACCTATATTGTTTTGACATGTTATAATGCTATTAATAATTAAATGAGATAAATACAGGAAGGAGAGGGAGAAAGTAAGGAGAAGAGTAAGTAAAATCAAGAAAACACAATGAAATAACACTTTTGTTTTGATAACATTATATTAATTATTGAGTAGTTGCTAAAAAATGCTTGGTAATTTGCTGAGTATACCGGTTTGCTGCGAAAGGGTATTTATACTTACATGCTGTGATTTAAAATTTGATCTCATTTGAACGAATAACCATTAACATAAATATTCGTTCAAAAATATTCGATATTTGGAATAGTTATAAACTATTCGATTCGATTCGATTCAAACCAAAAAATCACTATTCGCACACCCCTAAATGTTAATATATTGATTAATCAATAAAAAAGAAATCCTGGTGTCACAAACCACCCATTGCGTTATGCCCTGCATTCAGTTGTGTGTACTACACAGACAATAACTTGGCTTAAAGTTCATAGCAACGTCATCATTATACCTTATCAATCAATCAAACATTGCATTTATTTGTAAACAAAACATGTTTACAAATACAAAACTTTGAACAAATAGCATGTTTTAAGCAATGGTCAAAGACCGTGTGTATTGTAAGATAGTGCTGTCCTCGGCGGGCACTATCTTATCATAATTAACATGAAAGCAAAAAATGTTTCATAAAAATTATGTACTGCACCCCCTTGGAGGCACTTCACTTAAGCAGTCTCAACTATTATTAGATTTACTTAAAATTAGTAGAGATATCATTTTCAATGACCTGATTGGCAAGTGAGTTGGGGGAAGAAATCAGAATGTCCCTTTCCCCATTTTAGGGAGGGTAAAGCCCAGAATTTTGGGTTTTTTGGTCTAAAATGGGTAATGTAAGCCCCTCTAATTGAAATTTGCCCCCTGATGTCAGCATGCTGCATGCGTACCTACTTATTATAATTAGAGCTTCAGTAATGATTAAGAGAATTTTATGACACATGGACTTTAGATAACGTCACCTTAACAATTCCATAATATATTCTTTTATTTGTTTCCAGAAGTTCTTTTATTGTTAGAAGAGGTTTTTCTGCAAGTTGTATCTTGAAACAATAGGCCAGAAATTTAGGTTCAATTGTATTCACATATTTCCAAGATATGAAATACACTTAGAATCCAATACACTTGAATATTAAGAATAAATGTTATTATTTTTTAATTCACATAAACTTGTCATACAAATTTATACTTTGTAAATAAAATCAAAGTTAGTCAAGGTGGTTTGCTTGTCAGTGATCCAACCAGAAAGTGATCTAATTATAAGTCCAATTGTAAATAATAATCTTTATCCTCAGCCTCTTGCTTCTTTAAACTTGAAAGAAAATACAAAAACCCAAATAACGTAGTAAAGAAAAGAAAATTAGAAAATGTTAAATTTATAAATATCTGGGGATTGTAATTGATCATAATCTTTCATGGAAAGATCAGGCTAAAAAATTAAAAGGAGAAATGTACAGTATTATACGTAAGTTTTATTTTTTGCGAAATTTGTGTCCTAGGAATTTACTAATCACCCTTTATCATGCTTTAGTGGAATCTAGGTTGGGTTATGCACTATCATGTTGGGGAGGAACATATTTATCCACCATTAAACCTATTATTACATTACAAAAGTGTATTGTTGGAATGATTTTGAAAAAGTCAAGATTTGAACACTCATTTCCACTTTTTAAACAGTTAAACATTCTCCCATTTAGAAATTTATACATTTATAAAGTTTTACGAATATTTTTTACCACAAGTGTTGCAAATCGCACAAACATTTTGAAACTGTACCGTTTACGTTCTGACCACACTATTGCACTTACGAAACCTAATCTTACTCTTTATCAACAATTTTATTCATTCAGTGCCCCAAGACTGTTCAATGTCACTTTTGAATCAATAACAAAAATTAGCAACAACCTGAACTACCTGACCAAACTGAAGCACTGGATAAAAAGCGTTGAGAATGCTGAGGAGTTGCTAAAACCTCAGTTGTAGTTTTGAATGTCACTTGTTATTATTCTTTGTTTCCTTTTGAACATTGCAGATGACCTTTTTATCTTGAATATACCTTACCTGTATTTTGTTTGTTTGATGTAATATGATTTTCAAGTTTAAAAATTGTAGTTCATAGTTATCAGCTCATGTAGCAATTTATCAGATTTTAAGAAAAATTCAATTTTTTTAAGTTACCTTTAACAGATACTGCTTGGCACATTTTCTTTCCTTAGTTTTATAACGTGCGTATGTTTTAAAGGGACCCCGTTCTGGGCTTAGCCTTGGGGCAACCCAATTCACAAATATGTTAAGTTTGAATTGTTTATGTGATTGTTTTTATTATAAGTAAATGGTTAGTAAATTCAATATTGTAATTCTTGAAATGTTATTTTTTATGTAAAAGTGAACTTGTATGAATGTATTACGTATGACATATTTGTTAATAAAGAATTTATTTATTTATTTATTTATTTATATATTTCACCAAAATATTCAGCACCCTTAGTCCAAAGTAAACTCATTAGGAGCGACTGTAAATGAGCTAGTACCTAACATAATTATTCTAACTGAACATGATATGATAGAGGAAAAAATATCTCGGTTCAATTTAAATAAATATAAAATAAATGGTTACTTTTGTAGGAAAATTAGGGCTAAATTGTCAGAGGAAAACAAAAAATGGAAGCAAGTGGCTGTCCTCAGTTATTTAAGCAATAAGTGTCGAGTATTTAAGCTCTAGATATGTCGATGGTAGTTTTAAATTTCTGGTTATAGGTGTTTATAGATCCCCACATTCAGTTGTTGAAATATTTCTGGAGAGATTGAGTACTATGATTGATTATTTTAGTAAGAAATTTAGTAATATTGTAATAGGCGGAGATATTAACATTGATGTACTGAAAAAGGATCATAATCACAAATTGCTACAAGACACTTTAAAAAGCCATAACATGAAGTATCTAGTTAAATTTGCAACAAGAATAACTGAAAAATCAGAAACAGCTATTGATAATTTTTTATTAAAACTACCTCATCGTGTGATTTTGAAATTGAAGACATAATATGCTAACATGTTTGTCTGATCACGATGGACAAATTTTGAAAATATTACCAAAAGGTTTTAAAAATGAACAGAAAAATTAGATAAAACTAGAGATACGCAAGTTTTCTCATGAAAATACTGAATATTTCTGCAATCTTAAAAAAAAGAAAATTGGGAGGATGTATATTTTTCCCCTGTTGAAAATAAATATAAAACTTTCCAAAAAGTATTTGATTTCTACCTCAATACACCTTTTTCAAAAGTCATAATAACAAAAAAGTACAAAAATAACCAATGGATTACTGAAGAACTTAAAATTAAACAATACAACCTTATTCAGATGACAAGAGAATTCAGAAAATGTTAACAATATAAGATAAAAAATATGTTACGAGAGAAAAAAATTGAATTTAGAACTGAACTAAGCAGGGCCAAAGCAAAATATTTTGAGGACAAAATTAGTAAATCTTCAAATGTAAAAAAAAACTGTTTGGAATATCATAAGCTCTGAGGTGGGGACCAAAAATAAAAAATCTTTTGATAAAATTACGTTAGGAAATGACAAACAAACTACTTGTAATCCTGTTGTTATTTCTGATTTGTTTAGTGAGTACTTCATTAATATGGTTGGAGATATTGACCCTAATGTTAGCAAGAATTTGCATGGAACAGAGTCATCAGGGAATGACGGGGATATAAATTTGTTTTATAGGCCTAAGTTAAGTTTAAAACCTGTTAATGAGAAGGAGGTGGAAAATATAATTACCTCATTAAAAAATAAAAATTCAAGTGACCATGATGAGATATCGGTTACGCTTCTTAAGAATATAAAATATGAAATTAGTAGAGTTTTGGCTCATTTAATAAATTCTTCCTTCATCTCCGAGCACTTTCCAGATCAGTTAAAAAAAGCAAGAATCGTTCCGGTTCATACAAAAGATGACATAAAAAATATTGCTAATTATCGACCTGTGTCTGTTTTGCCATCCATTTCAAAAGTTTAGGAAAAAGTAGTACAGTTACAGCTAAGTACATACCTTGAAAAATTTAGTTTGATTGACAAAATTCAACATGGGTTTAGATTGGGAAGATCAGTTACTACTGCAGCTGTTTCTTTTTTAGAATCTATCATCGAGTCTATTGATAGAGGTTGCGATACTATCGGCATATTCATGGACCTGTCAAAGGCTGATAGTGTCAGTCACCCACTTCTTCTGCAAAAGCTAGAATACCTTGGATTATCAAAGAATTCACTGCAGTGGTTTAATTCTTATCTCACCAACAGAACTCAGTTTGTCGAAATCGCCCATCTAATAAATAACAAATTAACTAAAACAGCATCTGCAGTAAAAACAGTAAAATGGGGCGTTCCACAAGGGCCTATACTAGGACCTTTGCTCTTTTTCTGCTGTTTGAAGGACATAGATTATGCACTGGCTTGTAAACCAAGTAGTGAACTATGCCTTTATGCCGACGATTCTAATCTAATGATATCTTGTCCGACATTAGAGCAAGTAGAAGTAACTGCTTTTATCGAACTAGAAAATTTGGGAAGTCATTTGCTGAGTACAAATTTAATGTTAAATCACGAAAAGACAAATTTTATTAAATTTAAAACAGCGAAAAAAAAGATTTCTCTGAGCCAAAAATTATGTACGACTCACAACTCATTGAGCAGAAAATGTGCACAAATTTCTTAGGACTGACGATTGACCAACATTTAGATTGGAATGAGCATGTGAGTAGGATATTAACAAAGATTAACTCTGGAATTTATGCCCTCTCAAAAATATCATTTTATTGCAATCTAACAACATAAAAAATATCTACTATGCTTATATTCATTCTCATATATCTTTTGGAATTTGTTTATTTGGAGCAACAAAAAAAGTTAACTTAGATAGCATATTAAAGTTGCACAAGCGGGCGAGGCTCATCTTACTTAAAAAAAAACACAGATTCACAATTAATTATAACACAAGAAAGAAAAATTTGTTCGAGAATTTGTTTGTTATATGAGAAAAACCATCTCACGCTGGGGAAAAGTTTCTTGAAAAAATTCCAGATAAAATAAATACCCCCGTTGCAGCAGACCTGCATACTCAGCGAATTTCAAGTGCAAAACAACATATTTCAATCAAACATAGCGAGATTTGACATGTTTTTGTAAGCTCCATAAGAATAACATGGGGAATGAGGATGCAGGTTTGCTGCTACAGGTATATTAAAACTAGGTGGTTTTAATTCATTTTTTAGTAGATCTGAACTAGAAGAAGCCATTTACCAAGTTTTATCAAGATATGTCGAGGAATAAGCGAGATATAGAATTTTACTTATTTCCCATAAGGTTAACATTGGGACAACGTACTGTGTTTACCACTTTCAATATCTCGGTAACCAATGGACATAGAGCTATGATTCAAGATACTAAATTGTTTGTTTTTTTGGGCTGAATTCAATGGTGCCAATAAAAATTCGAAAAATTTTATTTTTCTATGTAAAAATCTCAAAAACCCATTTTTGGGGGGTTTACCCCCCTTAACCCCCCCTTCCGGTGGTCCGATCGGGCTGGTTTACGAACTCGTCCGAATAATTACTACTTTACACGTCTATGCCAAATTTCATTCCGATTGGACCATTTTTGCGCAAGTTATCGTGCTTAAAGACACACATATATATATATCTATATATATATATATATATATATATATATATATATATATATATATAGATATATAGATATATATATATATATTTATGAAAGTGAACGAATGGTGTTTTTGGCATCTGAGGACCTCAAAAAGAAAAGTTATGATGGTTTTAGGCTTAGGTCTTACCATGAGACCTACGGTAACAGCTTCTTCCCTATAGGGGAAATTCGCTAAAAATGAAATAAATCCCACTAAATTTAAAAAACTGATGAAGGAGTATTTAGCTGATTTGGCCATCTATTCCTTAGAGGAATTTTTCCACCTCCCTCCAAATAAATCTGATTAGGAAAAAATATAAGTTTAGCTTGTGCTTCTAATGTATTAGTTTAAGCTTCTTGACACTATTAAAATGTAGTACCTTGTACTTCTTGATGAATGAAGATGATTAATTATTGACTATTGACTTGCCGCAGCCACCTGAACACTCCGGATGTGCTGAGTGGCGTGTCCCCGCTGATGCTGGCCATCAAGGAGCAGCACCTGCCGGTCGTGAAGGCGTTGGTCGCGGCCAAGGCGTCGCTGGAGCACCTCGACCACGAGGCCAACTCCGTGTTCCACTACGCGGCCAGCACCAACAAGGACATCATCATGGTAGGTGACCCGTCGAACTTCTGACCATCCAGTGGTAGAGTGGGTGTATGATGCTTTATGTAGCTTTTATGATTAGCTGATTGGGAGACTTACTAAAAACAAAGCTTGCTTCATGCCTCACTCTTAAAACTCAAATTAATCACAATCCTGAAGAAGTTGAAGTTCACTTTTATTCACTTAAATTTGAAGTGAATAATAGGCTTCTAACTCTTAAAAATAAGTGTTTGCTACCCACCGACTTTTTTTTCATTGGAAAGGCAATAACTTCTCCTAAATCGGCTTAAAAGAGCAATTACTTGATTCGCTTACCACACAGGCGCTTCTGACCAACGGGCAGCCCAAGTGTCTGAACTACCGCAACATCTGCGGCCATACCCCGCTGCACGTCGCGTGTCAGGCGGACAAGACGGAGTGCGTGCAGACGTTGCTGGCGCAGGGAGCTGACGTCAACATCTCCGCGACCAAGGGGCAGATCAGCAACCTGCCGCCCGGCTACGTCGGCGACTTCATGCAAGGCAACGCCAAGAAGCTATACGTGCAGGTACGTCGGCTAATCAAGATCCAAACATAGATAAGAAGCGCTGTGGATTATATGTAAATTGAATTGAACTAAACGTTATTTAACTGAAAACAATGTAAAAAAGTAGGTTTAATCGGGAGCACCAAATAAGGCGGGTGAATTAATGCCCTGCTGGCGAAATTGCAGGGTTGCCACAGACATTAAAAGTCTGGAAAAGTCAGGAATAGTCAGGATTTTTGGGTTTTGGTCAGGAAAAGTCAGTAAAATGTTTGAAAAAATGCCGAAAGTCAGGAAAAATAGGAAAAAAATGCCAAAAGTCAGGAAAATTTGCGTGGCACAATCCGACCGTCTCAATTTTTGATTTCTCCCCCACAAATCGGAAGTTAAAATAAATTTTTGTACTGTGTAAGATTTTTTGTGCTTTTTTGTTTTTGGAAATGAGTTGGTCAGGTGCAGAATCAGAAACCGATGATTTTTAAGGTGAATCTACAAGGCTAGTAAATTTTTCTAATATATCTTTTAATAATTATCTAAACTTATTTTGATCAATCGCTCGTCAGCGATTGAAAGTCATACTTAATATCATGGGCCGAACCCCAGTGACCATATTCGTAAAGCAGTGATGGCTTCTTCTTTTTCCTCCTCAGCGATTAAAAGTCATACTTAATATCATGGCCCGAACCCCAGTGACCATATTCGTAAAGCAATGATGCCTCCTGCTTTTCCCTTATCATCGATTTAAAGTCATACTTAATATCATGTCCCGAACCCCAGTTACCATATTCGTAAAGCAGTGATGCCTCCTTTTCCCTCGTCGGCGATTGAAAGTCATACTTAATATCACGGCCCGAACCCCAGTGACCATATTCGTAAATGAGTGATGCCCCCTTGTGTTCCTTCGTCATCGATTGAAAGCTATTGTGTAATCATTTCTCAAACTGTTTTTGTATTAACAATTTTTCAATGTATGTCTACAATACACCTAAATGTATAGTATGCCCTATATATGTTTTCCATACGAACGCTCTTAAATTTGTACCATAAAAAAAAGGGATCCATGCATTTGACCGATTCGGCGTTTGACCAACTGGGCCGACTGGGGTTCCCCATCACGGCATGATCTCTCGCCCTTAGACGCTAGTACAGAGCGTTTGGCCAACAGGCTCTCTCCACCACTGTGACGCAGCGCTTGACTAATCAGAGCACACCGCTCGACAATATCGTCGAACGTCTAACGCTATTGGTTGTTGTTTAATTCATTCATTCATCACCATACAGACGATAAGAGGTGCCTAGAATCGAACCCCGCCACATCCACTTGGATACTTTCTTGGCAAAGTGGCAAAAACTGTAACAAACAGACCCACCACAATATAAAAATACTTTTACTACCAAAAATTCCCTATATTTTATAGTATCTTAGTGACAAATTATGAAAACATATCAACAAAACATAAATTTAGTGTGAGGAAAAATAGCTTTTGGAAATTTGGATCTGGCGGGTTTTGAAACCAAGCCACATTTTCAACATTGTTTTACAGTTGGATGTGGCGGGTTTAGCTAAAAAATAATGGTTTATTCGAATTCGGCGTGTTTGAAACTATGGGGTAGGATGTATAACTCATGGATAACTAGGATGTACAACGATGTTTATATCCAACCACCTTGTCACTTAAGCAGAATAAACTTTGATAAACGAAATAAACACTCGCTGAGCATGCTGGGAAGTCAGATGACTGAACCGGACGCTCTCATTGGCTGCGATGGATGTGGCGGATTTTTGAAACCAAAGATGGCGAAAATGACATTGGATCTGGCTGGTTTTGAAACTAAGCCACATTTTCAACATTGCTTTACAGTTGGATGTGGCGGGTTTAGCTACAAAATAATTGTTTATTCGAATTCGGCGTGTTTGAAACTATGGGGTAGGATGTATAGCTCAATTTGGACAAAAAATGGATGTGGCGGGGTTTGATTCTAGGCACCTCAAAACGAACTCACTCACGACGTTGCTGTTGCCAACTCGATGCCAGAATAGAATTGACACGATGGAAACCTCCGATTCGGCTTATATAAATCCAAGTTTATTTTTAATAAAATGTTATGTTTCGTAATCCAAGTTTTTGTTTAGTAAAATGTGTAAAAATTCGGAGAATCGTGAGAAAAGATAGGTAATTATTGAAATAGTCGGCATATCTATAAACTTACAATTCTGGTATAATTCTGGTAAACTTATAATTCTGGTTATCTTCCTGTAGTAGTTCTGTTTAAATACGCATCCCCAAGCTACGTCTCGGTCATAAAGGCATTTGTAGGCCCTCTGAACCATAATAAGCCATGAAGACTTTGGTTTTGAGGAATGATCTTAATGAATGCCTTAATACAATCAATCCATTTCAGTTAGGCTCACCGGGTTTTTGGCGATGAATGATAACAACATTTTGACAGGCCTTTAATTATTAACGTTATAATCAATAGATAAATGTTTTGAATTAGGGTAATTGAGATTTTCGAAGTGTATTCGGTTAAGTTAACGGTTACCTAATCAATATATTCTCTTGAAAAATATTTCTTTGTTAATAAAATTACCAAAATATTACCTAGATGTAGTTGTTTAATGTACAAGGGTTTACTGAATTAATAAGATAATAATATAAGGCCTACAGTTTTTTCTTAATGCCTGAAGTTAATGGATGTTTTAAATTCTTAAGGAGGCCTACCGGCTTTTCAGCGTTCACTTACTCAAATCGTACGACTTCAATAATGTAGGTTTGAAATTCATTTATGGAATTTTAATGTAATAATTAGTTGATAAATTAATTGAAAGGAATTACTTCTTTTTTGTGATAATTAATTCCTTGTTTCCCCTTTTGTCTACACAACTTTAAATTTTAAAATAATCATTAGGCCCTAAATAACGATAGTAAAAAATTAGATAAGATCATCGTTTTTTATTACTGTAATTGTATCTTTTTCGAATTAAATATTAACATCAAACCGCTTAAACCATAACATTATCATTCAGAAAATACAATAATTATTATTCATGGATATTCTGATGAGGTTGGCACACCTGCTGCTGTTCGGTCCATAAGTCTCTCGTGTGCCCTGGCGGACATCATAGCGATCCACAAGTCTCCCGTGTGCCCCGTCGGCCGGAGCCTGTCTGACATCTGTGACCAAACAGCGTCTATGGAGCTAGCCGTCCCTACGTGATGGGGAACCCAGTTGGTCAAATTTGTCCTGGTCATTTGTCTTGTCCCCAAAAAAAAATAAATTTTGTAATCATTCCTCTAACTGTTTATGTATGTACAATATTTCAACGTATGTACAGTATACATTTAAAAAGTTCGTATTTCATACGGACGCTCTTTAAATTGTACGGTTTTTTTTTAATTTGGCAAATCGGCCATATTTTCTCTAAAAAATTTACTAAACCATACATCTTAAGTTGTCATATTTTAGAGTGTATATGAATTGTGTGTAGTTTAAGTAATCAAAATAATGAATTCATTTTCTAAATAGCCCAAAAACAGCACTAACCATTTTTTGCTTGAACCTTACTATCAATGAGGAGGTTGCATTAAAAACAACAAAAATAATGTGTCTTTATTTGTAAAACCCTGCGGTTCCAAAAAGCCAGGAAAACTCTCTCAGATTGGTCAGGAAAAGTCAGGAAAAAAGGCCTGAAAAATTCTGTGGCAACACTGAATTGGCGTTTATTATTTATTGGGTAGTTGATCAACTAATATGTTTAATTAAGTAATCACAAATACTTGTATATGAAAATTCTCTCAAACTTATACATAAAAGGCCCTGAAACAAAGTTTCGTTAGTTCAACAAAAACATTTCATTTTGTCATTCCAGCTTAGGTTTGTCAGACGATTTGATGAGTTTACAGTTTTTGCCACCCACCCAATGTTGTGCTCCCAACTAATTTTACTTACTAACAGTGCTGTAAAAAATTACATGACTGGCCAAAAAGATAATTCCATCTTCTTTAAAAATAAATTGTTTCTCCTCAATTTCCTTGAGTCATTTACTAGAAGATATGAAAGGGTAACAGTCATTAGGTAAAAATAAACATTACTTGGATTTATTTATGGTCCAGAACATTATTAGGCTTATCATATTGTTTTCTTACAATTAGGGATGGACGGGATTGGATTTTCAGTTCGGGACGGGACGGGACGGGATTTTTTTCTTCCCTCTTCAATTTGGGACGGGATTTTTGTCTTCCCTAAATCTTCGGGAAATGCTCGTTCATGAATTTATTTTCTTTATTACAGTAATAGCATTAGGTTAAAAACAATGTCTTATATAAATGTTTGTACCGTCCCAACTCAAAAAATTTCAAGAAATAAATTTAAGTAAAAAACTAACTTAAATGCAATTGAGAAAATAGCAAACACTAGAAACACACAAAAAAAGTAGTAACACAATGAAATTGTTAATTATAAACTAGAGGACCCACGCTGCTCTGCAGCAGTAAATTTTGGTACTAAGATACTATATCAACTCAAATCAAATAATTCTTCATTTACAAAATTAATGTTACATGCAATGGATCTTTACAACTTCAATGTGACTTGCCCGACGTTTGCCTAAGTTGAAAAAGAGGTTCATATAGGTGGGCCCGGTTATGTTGGAAATTCAGAAAACCAATTAATTAAACCACGATTTATTACCAAGTTGGCAATAATTTGTTCCACGAAGGAAAACGTAGGACTTTCATGAGATATTCTGTACTTAAGTTTTCGGGACAGCGACATGTCAGCCCGGCACATACGACTTTACAAACTAACTATATACCATGCTAAATACAGTAGAGCGTCGATTATCCGAACTAATTGGGGACAAGGGGTGTTCGGATAACTGAATTTTCGGATAATCGAACATGAAAAGACAACATTTTAAAATTATATATGTAACGTAATTCTCAGTAGTAAAAAGGCTAAAAAATTATCAAACAAAAATTATTCACGTAATTTTATTATGAAATCTATCAGAACACATGGATATCTCGGCTCGACGGGAGTTTTGGTTGGCGCACGAATTAGAATTGCTGAGAATCATGTTCAAATATGAATTATTACGGTGTTCGGTTAACCGACGGTTCGGATGACCGACGTTCGGATTATCGGCGCTCTACTGTACCCTCGTTGCAGACCTGCATACTCAGCGAATTCCATATGCAAAAGAACATAGTTCAAGCCAACACAGCAAGATTTGACGTGTTTTTGTAAGCTCCATAAGATTAACATGGGGAATGAGTATACATCATGTTTGCTGCCATGAAAATGGAAATATTGGGGATTTTAGACTATTATAAATTAAATCTCATCTAGAGGAAGAAATAAGCCAATTTTTATCAAGATGAATATGTTGAGACATAAGCAAGAAAGAGAATTTTACTTATTACCCATAAGGTTAACATTGGGACAACGTACTGTGTTTACCTTTTTCAATATCTCGGTAACCAATGGACATAGACCAGTGATTCAAAATCCTAAATTGTTCTTTTTTTGAGCTGAATTCAATGGTGCCAACACAAATTGGATAAATTTTGTTTTTCTATGTAAAAAATTCAAAAACCCACTTTTGGGGGGTTATCCCCCTTTACCCCCCTTACGGTGGTCCGATCGGGCTGGTTCACGAATTCGTCCAATTGATTACCACTTTACACATCTGTACCAAATTTCATTAATATCAGACCATAAACGGACTCAGAGAAAGAAAACCTAATTGATATATAAAAAAGATTTGTGTTGTTCGGAATTCAGCAGAGTGCTCCAGGTACAACCGATCATAATAATCAATAGCTCAAATGAAAGCTGGTATTTCACTGAAGGTTCTTAGCATATAGAAGGTTCTAAAACATATAGAATTTCTTAATTAGAACTGGGGAAATATACTGTATCTTCAATTGAATTCATAATTCGGAAAATAATCAAATTTATGTTTTTTGGTCGAGTAATCGAGTATATTAATGAATGCCGATCCTTGATGGCAAATCTTTTCGTGCATACCTTTAATTAAAGACCTTATTTATGAAAATCGGTCGAGTAGACGAGCCAAACAGACTCAGAAAAGAAAAACAAAATTCTTTTTGTGTTGTTCAGAATTCAGCAGCGTGCTTCAAGTACGTCCGATCTTAATAATCAATAGCTGAAATGAAAGGTGGTATTTCGCTGAAGGTTCTTAGACCAAAACATACAGATTTACGTAATTAGAACTTGGGAAATATAACTTAAATTCAATTCAAAATCCAGGAAATAATAAAATTAATGTCTTTTGGTCGAGTAATAGAGTAGATAAACGAATGCCGATGCCTGATGGCAAATCTGTGCGTTCATACCTTTAATTTAAGACCTCAATTATGAAGATCGGTCGAGGAGAAGAGCCAAACGAACTTGGAAAAGGAAAATCATGTTTAACTCCCATAAGAAATGTACAGGGAGGAAGTTGTTTTTGTGCATAATTCGAGTAATACGGCAGATAAATGAATGCGAATGCTTGATGGCAAATATGTGCGTGCATACCTTTAATTTAAGACCTCAATTATGAAAGTCGGTTGAGTAGAAGAGCCGGACGGACTCGGAAAAGAAAAACCAAATTTTTTTAATATACAGTGTGTAAATTAAGTATGGAAACAAATCTGTATTTTTTCAACCGAAGGAGATAGAGATATTTTGTTTGTGGCGTTGGTTGTTAACCTAGGTTCCGGAATTTTTGACACCGAAAATTTTTTTTCATCCACCTCACAGGGTGGGGGGTAAGGGGTAACTTTATTTTTTCAAATAGCAACCCCTATTGAGTGACCCCTCATTTTAAAGGGTTTGTCAAAATAAATAAAATGGCGCAAACCCGAGGTCGATACATCAACCCTAACCCAAATGGCAGCCATTTTAAATTTTGAGATGAGTACACGAGATTAACTGTGGAGACCTAAATTTACCTTTTAAGCGGGTTACATTGGGCAAGTTAAACTCTGGATACCATTGTTAGATGGAAAAGTGGATGTTTTCGCCTTATTACTGATTTTGCCCCAGCCCCAAAAATAGGGTGTTTTGGGGGTATCCCCAAAATTTCAAATGCAAGCCCCTATTGAGTGACCCCTCATTTTGAAGGGTTTGTTAAGACACAAGCAGTGGTGCAAACTTAAAAGTCGATATATCACCCCTAGCCAAAATGACAGCCATTCAAAGATTTGATTGGGTGAAAAAACACCCATTTCACCTTTCAAAATATTTAATGCCTACCATAGCAGCCATATTGAGTCATCCCTCATTTTATAGCCCTTGTAAAACTAAAACCCATGATTTAAATTACGTAATATCCGTCGATCCTAAAAAGACATCCAAAATTTTGAATAAGAGAAGTAGGTGCTTTTTTACCCAATCACATTTTTTAATACCTGCCATATTGGCTAGGGGTGACATACTGACATTAGGTTTGCACCATTGCTTACGTTTTTAATGGTGAAATGGGTGTTTTTTTCACCCAATCAAATCTTTGAATGGCTGTCATTTTGGCTAGGGGTGGTATATCGACTTTTAAGTTTGCACCACTGCTTGTGTCTTAACAAACCCTTCAAAATGAGGGGTCACTCAATAGGGGTTTGCATTTGAAATTTTGGGGATACCCCCAAAACACCCTATTTTTGGGGCTGGGGCAAAATCAGTAATAAGGCGAAAACATCCACTTTTCCATCTAACAATGGTATCCAGAGTTTAACTTGCCCAATGTAACCCGCTTAAAAGGTAAATTTAGGTCTCCACAGTTAATCTCGTGTACTCATCTCAAAATTTAAAATGGCTGCCATTTGGGTTAGGGTTGATGTATCGACCTCGGGTTTGCGCCATTTTATTTATTTTGACAACCCCTTTAAAATGAGGGGTCACTCAATAGGGGTTGCTATTTGAAAAAATAAAGTTACCCCTTACCCCCCACCCTGTGAGGGGGATGAAAAAAAATTTTCGGTGTCAAAAATTCCGGAACCTAGGTTAACAACCAACGCCACAAACAAAATATCTCTATCTCCTTCGGTTGAAAAAATACAGATTTGTTTCCATACTTAATTTACACACTGTATAGATAACATACAAACTTATATAAAAATGGTAAATAAAATGTACTGTTTGTGTATTATTATTTTTCATTAAATTTGAATTTTTATTCTTTCTGATTTGAATGCATTGAAAAATAGAAATAATATAAGAAAATAAGAAATAAATAAATATAATATGCATTTTTTAACGTTTGATAGAAACACAATGGTTTTTAAGTTTCTGCTTTTTGATTTATTGTTTGGTTTCCAAAAAGCCAAAAGTAAAATACTAGAGTGGTTATTGCATATTGACAATATACTGTCATGTATAATCAGTAAACATGTTATTGTATTTTTATAAACTTTGGGCTTTGGAGTTCTTGTTTTAGGAAATGACTCTATGAATCATAATTTTTCTAGAACATTAAACTATGGTAAAAAAAGTAAAAATAAATTTAGTTTCAAGATGACAACCATACCATCAGTTTTTCCAAGCTTAAAATTATAAATTTGAAGTTCACAACTCCCAAACATAATATTTCTTAAGTTACATAAAATATTAATTACCTATGTATTAGAAATTTCTTAAAAGTCTCAAAGTCTTTACTTTAGTCATTTTTTTTACTTATTTATGAAAAATAATCATACTTTCGGCTGGGATTCAAAAAAATCTGAATTAGTTTAGAAAATTAAATCAATGGGCAAAACCACAATTTGTAGCAGGCCAATGTGGCCGACAATATGAACAATCATCACTGTCACGCCTTATAGCAAGTTGTTTCCGTTGATTAACCGCTATCAGTGAATAACCAAGATTGCTTTTCACACCCAATCGCGAGTTAGCAATCCTACATTTGCCATTTATCAACGATCGGCAAATATGCGCGATCGTTTTTCACGGCCGATCGTGAGTTTCGTAAAGCAACATCGGCTGTCAATCCGCGATCGGCAAAGACGCGGCCGTTCGTAAATTCCGCAAAGTTAGATTTGCCGTCTATTCGCCGTCTATTTGCCGTAAATACGCGCGATCGTTTATCGCGGCTAATCACGAGTTCCGTAAAGCTACATCGGCCGTTAATCCGCGATCGACAGATATGCGCTAGCGTATTTCGCGGCCGTTCGCGAACAGCGCTAATCTGTTTTTGCCGTTCATCCGCGTCTGGCAAATACGCGCGATGGTTTTCGCTGCCGATCAAGAGATTTGCAAAGGCGCATTTGGCGTTTGTTTACGATCGGCGTTTATTTACGATAGTTTTTAACTGACGATCGCGAGTTTTGCAAAGCTGGATTTGCCATTTATTCACGATCGGAAAATACGCGAGATCGTTTTCCGCAGCCGATCGCGAGTTTTACGAAGCTACACCCGCTGTTAATTTGCGATCGCTAAAACGATCCCGTCCCGAAAAATTTCCCGACGTAAATAAAATCCCACCCGAAAATCGGGAATTTAATTTTCCTGAAAATTTCCCGAAATTTCGGGACCCGACCACCCCCTACTTACAATAATGTTGTTTTCTTACTTGTGCTTTGAGAATTGAGGTGTGTTCGTATAGAGGAAAAGTACCTTTGTAGTGACCTAGTCAATTACGAAAAGATAAATGGTGTTTTTTGGCCACAAATTTAAATCTCGATATATTGAACCTTTTACTGTAAAGGATAAACACATGGTAGGTTTTTTAACATCAAGTAATCCTAAAATCGCAATATGAATTTGGCCTATGACATAATTTTGTGGGAAGTATTATGACATGTAATTATTTCTGTTGTTACTGTCTAGGACATGAAGTTTGGTGGGACGCCATTACATTGGTCTTGTTCCCGCGAGGTGATTGAGCAGCTAGTAGAACGCAACTGTGACATTAACGTACTCAACTTTGACAAGCGAACAGCTCTCCATGTAATGGTATGTTTCAGGAATGGTTCCATTTTACAAATTGATTTAAGTTGAAGAGGTCAATAAATTATTTTAAGTATAATAAAATCAACAGAGGTGAAGAAAAAATAAATTTAATTGTGAAATAGACAATCAACATAAAAAACCCTATGTTATTATTAATTTATTTTCAATAATGTTTTATGTATATTTTAAGATTGTTATTTTTCTGCAATAAACTACATTTTTCAGTGTAGTCTATGACCTTTGATCTTGTCAATAGGCCCTATTTGTTTTCATTTGATAATCCTCATAATAGAAGTGTCATTCAAAAAAAAAAAAAAAAAAAACTCTAAACATGGTTTTATATTAAAATAGAAAATTGAAATATTTATATACTTTAAAGATCCATGATTATTTTGGAGATTCCAGCTCCATAAGCTGGAATAGCTTTGTGTTGCGAAAAGTTAATTCTATAGTTTACATGGTTTCAGTTAATTTTTAGCGATTATCGTGAAGGTGTTTGTGTTTTTGTAATTGCCTCCAATGGATGTGTAAATAGATGTTATTGTCTATCATGGCCTCTTGCAGATTTTGCAAAGTTGATTTATCCTGCTATGGATACACGAGTTTCCTTTGATTATCCTTTCATGACCAAGTATCTAAAAAAAAGATTGTTCAAATAACAGTACACCTCGGATTATCCGGACCTCACATTATCCGGATCCCGGATTATCCGGACCGGTCAATCCGAGAAATTGGAAAATTAAAATCACGGCAAAATCATAATTTTAGCGAGTTTATTGGTGAAATGCACCTTCTAAAAGTGAAATACAAATGTAATACATTAATATACGCATTTTGAATCACAATAATTGAAGGAATCAACAGTACATTACAGCATTTTCGTGAACGTAGTTTTCTGGATTGGTACTGCGGGCGCTAGCAATAGTCAACAAAAGCGTAGCCTACGGCAATTTTGCGAGTTTTTTTCTTACTGTCATTTGACGCGTTACGTTATTTCTTAAGGAAAATAAGTTTTGAGTTACATTAAGTTTCGTCATAATTATTTCTAGCCTGAGTTATTTTGAGTTATGATTATTTAATCTTATTAAATTAAATATTTTAATCTGGATTTTTATTCCAAACCTAAACCGTAGGTACGATAAAAGTCAACATTATAATCGTATAATTAATAACGAAATTTAGTTCTTAAATTTGTTTCAAAATTAAACCCACTTAAAATTACGATGTCTGCACCATTAATTTAGCAGGGGCTAAGGTACCCGATCACTATTTAGGCTATATTGTAATGACCTCGGATTATCCGGATTTTTTGCTATCCGGATCGGTGTTCCGCCACATTAATCCGGATAATCCGAGGTGTACTGTACCTCATTCCCCAGTTGTTATGGATAATTGATCTTCTTCTGTAAGATCATCCGTTTTACAATCTTATAAGTTATAAAACTTCTTACATTTTGATGAAAGATTAAATAATAGTTAGCAATCAATTATCTAAATAATTATCTAAATTGTTTTTTTCAGGTGATGAGAAATAGACTTGAATGTGTGGTAGCTTTACTTAGCAGGCATGCAGATTCAGACATTCCGGATGTGGATGGCAACACTGCGCTTCATCTAGCAGTCAAATCTAAGAACATTGCTATAATCCAAGCACTCATTGTGTTTGGGGCTGATCTCTCATATGTGTAAGTTTTTACAACTCTAAGCTTCATTTACTTATTCCCAAAAGTAAACCAAAAATAAGTCCCCTGAAATATTGCAGGTCTCATAATTAGTTTAGGGGCTATAAAACAGTATCTACATGTTTATAACTGACACCAATTCTTGGGGCCCAGTGTGGTAGATGCGCGGTAGCAAAAACGGCTAGTGTGCATGCGCGACAACGCGTCGCTAGAGCGCAGCACTGTCATTCTGCTCTCAGCCGTCAACAATAGCGTGTCACTCCATGTCGTCCTAAAAACATTGACCGACGGAACATTGACTCTTATTGACGATTATTGATCTCTTTTAAATCTATTCAGTAACACAAAATATTTCATTAGTATTTATTAAAGTGTCTTGATACTCTGAACAACGATTGACACAGAAGCAGTAACTACGTGCGAGCTGCCGAATGTACGCAGCCAAGCCAGTACACCGTCGGCCACCGCTGCCGCTACTACTCCCCTCTCCTCCCAGCCTACCCACTCCCCGCCCCATGCGCGGACTGGGCCCCAAGAATTGGCGCCAGTTATACATCTCTTGGATTTTTGTAATCATGCGATCACTCTAAATTAGACTTGTCCACGTCTTGACATGGATACGTCTTTTATCCTGAAATTGGACATCGGAACCGATTTTGATTTATCATCGAGATTTTGATTTTACCGAAATGTCGGGACCCGACCATCTCTAGTAGACTCCCTTTTATCTGGACTCCTTGTAACAGGGCATCGGATTAATACTCTCGGCTGAAGTAACATCTTTTTATCCTGACAATTTTTATCAAAATATCGCTTTAACCGGAGGAAGTGGACGGTACTGTATCGACAAATATAACAAATATAGAGCCATTTTCGAAATTTATAACTGTACCTTATTGATAAAACAATTTATTCTATAGATGAATATTTTGGTCTGGAGATTGCATAATATAGGGATTTAGATTTTAAGAACTATGTTCTGAAATAAGGGGATTAAAATGAGTTAGTTTTTTTATGACTGAGGAACGATTTTGATGATTCAGTGTTATGTAATGTGAATGTATACAAGTAGGTGTTACCCTTGTGATATCAAGTCAAGGATGCCAAGCCATATAGGAAAGTGGTATGGGTCTCTTTCTTTCTTTATTCTTGGTAAAAGCTGGGACTAAATCTGGTGGGTCAAGGAAAAGCTTTTAAGCTAGCAAGCTGAAATTTAACATATTCACTGCAGGCAGTGCCATATTTGGGCTCAACTTTGCTGGGCTTGGAAGAACACTCTAAGGCGCTGTCAATGTCCATGCAGGGGTGGATTTACATATGGGCTTAAAGGGCTATAGCCCAGGGCGGCAAAATTTGGGGGGGGCGGCAAATTAGAGAGAGAAGCCACAAACCCCCCTGAAATAGCAGAAATAGCCTTGCTTAGGGCCCGGCAAAAACGGGCCAAAAGGACCACAACGGGATAAAAAAGCACATGCGTGAGTAAAACACCACTTTTGTCGAGCCGGAAATCCCGCCGCCGGCCCCTGTGTAGCCCAGGGGCGGCAAATTTCCAAATCCGCCTCTGTGTCCATGTCAGTTTCATTCATTTGTTGTAAGGAACTACACCTGAGAAGTTGGGAAATAGAATCAAGAACTTTTTAAATCTTTATACATACAGCGATGCATTTGATAAATTTGCCTCTGTTTTAATACCTATTATACTTTTACCCTGTTTAAGTTGGTACTTCTAAAATTCCCCCCAAATTATCTGCTAAAAGAGGTTCCTAAAAGCCTAGTGTAAAATTGTTTTCTCCCCATTCGGCAAAAGTGATGGCCTGGATCGTCTGAGTGGCGCTTCTACCTACTGGTGACTAGTGGAACTGCATCGAAACTTTGATCTAAAGCAGTACAACTCAGTACAATATCGCTTTTAGTATGAGGGCAAAATTTTGATCACATGCCGGGTGTTGCCAAGCTTTGGAACGGCCACCCTTGTAGTCACCGCAGTAAAAGTGATTTTAAGCATTTCCCCAGGATCAGACTAACCCACTAACCGACTAAGCTTGACTAACCCACCATTTCTATTGGTTTTTATTTCGATAACAATTTAAAATCTATAAAATATAAAACAATTTTACTACTGACGTCTATTAAATAATGAATAGTGGTATAATGGAGGGGAAACGTGTGAAAAAACCTATTTATTGCCAAAAGTTGATTTGGTTTGTTTAGCTGGATGTTTAGCATTCCCCACTGAACATTTTACAAATACACCATTGCTGCTCCTAGAATTAGCCTATTTTGTGATCATCATGTTTTTTTTGTATGACTTGGTGACGTGGTCTATTACTGTTTGTATGTTCAATGACCAATAAAGAATCTTGAATCTTGAATCTTGCTGCTTAGTAGCAGATTAATATTATTCTAGAAGCTTATGTAGTATAATAGTAATTGTTCTCAAGCGTATCAAATTTTAATGAGCAATGATAACAGTAAAGTAGTCTTTTTTATTTTTTGAATTTTATTTATGGTTTGTTCAATATAAGTTTTATTGGGCATTTTGAATGTATTTTTAGTCTCGTTTATAACAGTGACTCATTTTTTGTTTGTTTAATTAGACTGAAGTTTAAGCATAATATAAGTATTTTTATTTTTCAGGAACAACGATGGTCATACAGTTAGACATTTAGCAGCTCAAGAAACAGATGTTACTAGCGAAAAGGTAATTTGAGTTTTTAGATCTAAAAATATGTTCTCTTTATGTAGCCCAGGGGCGGCTCCAGGACAGTTTCTCGGGGGGGGGGGGGGGGGGGGGGGGAAGTATGAGAAAATTTGGCTCACGTTTTAGCCAAATACGTGTTAATTAACACCTCTGACTATGAGATATTAACACTTTGTTAAAAGTTTTATTTAAGGAGCCATCTAAAAAATAACGTAACACTAAAATCGGCCTTTTTAGAAACCCCTCCCCCCTTTTGACGGACATGTAACGCTGGCACTAACCCCCCTCAAAAGTTACGTAACACTGTACCATCATCCCCCCACAAAAAGTCAAAACATTGTACTTTAAAGATAATTTGAATTTGTTGAAATAATTTATGGAATTGATTATTAAGGTTTAATAGGTGCTTAACATTGCATTGAAGCCCCCCTCTCTCCTTTGTAACGGTGCATAATGCTGACGAAACCCCCCCCCCCCTCTTACCGTAGGTACGTTACGTATTTATGGCCGGCCCCTAATTTAATGATTAAATAATTTTGTTCATTTTTTTAAAAGGACTAAGACAAGCTAAATGAACTCCAACTTTGTTTAGCTGATACTACAGTAATATGGTATAGTCCGAAGTATTGAATGCCAGATAGTATTCAGAAGGATCATTTACTTACTCGATATGGTCTTGGTAATAATAAAATTATTTCTATCCAAACACACAAGAAATAAGTGCTATTTTCATAATCAGTGAGTTGTTATATTTACTACTGGAGTTCGTGCGTAATAGTAAACCAGCGACACCGTTGACCGTTGATTTTGTCAGGTTGGCAGCGCCAAAGGGAATAAATTCCATTCTTTGAACTATCCTCCAAAAAAGAACAACTCGGCCAAGTGAGTTATATGGAATCAAACGATTTATTCATACATTACTTTTTTTACACAACACCAATGTAAATACAATACCGCTCTTTCATAAATAACAAAACATTCAAGTAAACGTCGAACTCGAACTAACTACGAACAAACTAACCTTTTAAGAACAAAAGAACCGACAACAACTAATTCAAACGATTTGTCGTTCCTGTTCCCTAAAGATTGTAATTCTCTTACAGAGTCGTTCAAAGAACGGAATTTATTCCCCTTGGCGCTGCCAACCTGACAAAATCAACGGTGTCGTGTTTTCGTCCAAAATTGCATTGCTGCGCGAACTCCAGTAGTAAAGGTAACATATCACTGTTCATACTAAACGTATATTATTGATTTGTTTTTGTCAAAAATTATATTTTCCTAAGCCAAACCTCATTGTGGTGGCAAATCGTGATGCGCTGCCAACCTAACAACTTGAAATGTCTCCTACCATTAATATTGAACAAAAAATGTAAGCTTAAATAAAGTGTACATAATAATAAAAAAAATACCCCCGTTGCAGCAGACCTGCATACTCAGCGAATTTCAAATGCAAAACAACATATTTCGATCCAACGTAGCGAGATTTGACATGTTTTTGTAAGCCCCATAAGAATAACATGGGGAATGAGTATGCAGGTTTGCTGCTATGGGTACATTAAAACTGGGTGGTTTTAATTCAATATTTAGTAGATCTGACCTAGAAGAAGCCATTTACCAAGTTTTACCAAGATATGTTGAGAAATAAGCGAGATATAGAATTTTTCTTATTTTCCCATAAGGTTAACATTGGGACAACGTACTGTGTTTACCACTTTCAATATCTTGGTAACCAATGGACATAGAGCAGTGATTCAAAATACTAAATTGTTTGTTTTTTTGAGCTGAATTCAATGGTGCTAACAAAAATTCGAAAAATTTTATTTTTCTATGTAAAAATCTCAAAAAACCCATTTTTGGGGGGTTTACCCCCCTTTACCCTCCCTTCCGGTAGTCCGTTCGTGGTTTACGAACTCGTCCGAATAATTACTACTTTACACGTCCATGCCAAATTTCATCAAGATCGCACCATTTTTACGCGAGTTATCGTGCTTAAAGACACATATAAGCTTAAACACCCCAAATCCGGCCCTCTGCATATCAAATATCGAGACTATCAACATCTAAATCAGATTACTCTTCTTCAGGATGCTGCAAGTGTTCCATGGCAGGAGGTCACCCAGGCACACGATGTTGACAGTATGGTCAATCGATTTTATTTTTTTCTATCCAATCTTCATAATAAGCACTGTCCTTTTGTATCAAAACGAGTTTCTAAGCTGCCTGCTCCTTGGATTAACGAGCTCATTTGTCAACTTCAAAGGCAAAGAGATGCAGCCTTCCGTAAGGCCAAGCGTACCAAGCTTCCTCTAGACTGGGCCAACTATAAAAGACAGGAATCACACTCAACAACAAATTAGGAATTCCAAAGCCAGATTTTATTATAGATCTTTTTCCCAGAAACAGTCTACCAAAGTTTTATGGACTAAATTAAAAAGCCTTGGTGTTGGTAAGTCAGTGAAGTCCCATTACATGTCTTTAAGTCTTGACTCTGTGAACGATTTTTTTGTTAATGTCCCTATCTCTGCCTCTGGAGCTCGTGATCACGTTAATGACTTGCTGTCAAGGCCTCTTGATTTGCGAGTAAATCCATTTTTCTTCACTTTGGTTAGTGAGTCTGAAGTTCACAAGGCTATTATGAGGATGACTAGTAACGCAGTCGGTGCCGATGATATTCCTATTAAGTTCATTAAAGAGACTCTTCCGGTTGTACTCCCCATCATTACCACAATCTTCAACAAATCTCTAAGAACTCATATTTTTCCTTCTATGTGGAAATCCGTAATAGTCCGTCCGCTTCAAAAGTCATCTTCATCTAAATCTCCTTCTGACTATAGGCCAATCAGCATCCTTTCTGCTTTGTCTAAATGCCTTGAAAGAATCGTTCATCAACAATTTTCTGCTTATCTTGAACAAAATAGTATTTTATCCAACTTTCAATCTGGTTTTCGCTCCAACTTCAGCACTACTACAGCTCTTCTGAAAATAACGGATGATATTCGTTTTGCAATGGATAATAGGCAAGCCACAATTTTGACTCTTTTTGATTTTTCAAAGGCATTCGACTGCGTGTACCATCCTCTCTTGCTCCTTAGGATGCGGAAAGCTGGATTTTCTGATGGCTGTGTTGACTGGGTTCAGTCCTACCTATCTGATCGACAGCAGTGTGTTAGGGTTGGAGACAACTCACCCAGCTGGAGACCAATCACTAGGGGTGTGCCCCAGGGATCTGTACTTGGGCCACTTCTGTTTTCACTTTACATCAATGACATCACAGAACAGATCACTCACTCTCACTTTCATCTTTATGCTGACGATTTACAAATTTACTCCCACTTTTCAGTTAGTGACATGGACATCACAGTTCGGCAAATTGACTCGAAGGGGCTCTCTTCTTTTATCTATTCCTACTCATAGAACAACAGTCTATAATAAATCATTTGTCATTTCTGCCTCTAGACTTTGGAATTCTCTCCCTGATACCATCAAAACTCAGGAAAGCCGCGCTCGGTTTGGGGCTGAAGTAATAAATCTTACTGCGAGGTGGGCGGGAGTGATTGCTGTGGCCCTGGTGTGGCGGGATATGGGGCAACTTGGGTTGGGTGAATGTTAATTAAAGTTGAATTTTAGTTCTATTGAAAATTGTCAATGTACTTATGTATGATTTGTTTTTAATTTACCTACCATGTTATATATTTATTTTTAGTCGAAGTTAAGTGGTAGAGAGGACTTGCTAATCCTAACTTCGCTTCGTTAATAAAGCCATTTTTCATTTCATTTCATTTCATTTATATATATATATACTTCGAAATAATTAAAACATTTTTACTTAGCAATATTTCGGTTTTACCTTTTTCAAGCTAAATAACAAACATAATCATAAATTAACAGCTGAGGACAATTTGGTTTGCTGGTCAAGTTGGTTTAGGACAGTTGATGAGGAATCAAACTATTTATTTAAGTATTACATATAAAGAAGTGATAATTATTTACAATTCAGTGGATGTTGAGTCCATGAGGTTGTTTTGACCTTAAAACTAGCTGATGAGCCAATTCATATGTTCTTAAATTCAATTCATTGAGATCTTTGTTCTCAGTATTATTAATTTTGTGGACAGCTTTAAGATCAAAACAATCTTCAAACTCAGCATCATGCTGGACAGCGTGTATGGCCACAGGCTTTTTCGTCTCTTTATGGTTAACTGAGAACCGATGTCCTGTCATGCGCACTCTTAAAGAGTTTGAGGTTTGACCAATGTATTGTTTTGGGCAATGTTTACATGATAGTTGGTAAATGGCATGGTTTGATGAACAATCCATGTGACCAACGATCGGGTAAACTTTGTCAGTGACGTTACTGCGAAATTGGTCTGTCTCGCACATGATCTTACAGATTCCGCAACGCGGTTTTTTACATGGTTCACATCCATGGTTGGAACTGAGACTTGTATCCGTGTTATTTTCGAGCTTGGGCCTTACAAGCATGTTTTTCAAATTTTGCTGTTTTTTGAAAACCATTCTAGGTGGTCTAGAAAAAATATTTTCTGTAAGGGGAGAGTTCTTAAGTAGTTCAAATCCTGTTTTCATTATAGAATTCATTTTATGAAGGCCGGGGAAGTAAGAGGTTATGAATTTTGGGTCATCTTTGAAATCATTAGGTTTAGTGGGGTTCTTTTGTTTTTTGAATTGTCTTTTTATTACTTTTTTTGGATAACCTCTTTGAGAGAAAGCATTGTTTAATTTGTTCAGATAAGCATTATATATATATATATATATATATTTATGAAAATGGACGAATAGTGTTTTTGGCATCTGGGGACCTCAAAAAGAAAAGTTATGATGGTCTCGGGCTTAGGTCTTACCATGAGACCTACGGTAACAGCTTCTTCCCTATAGGGGAAATTCGCTAAAAAAAATAATAAATAAATAAAAAAGTTTCGTCTTTGAGAATCTTGTACGAAACGGTTTTTTGATATTGGGACAAAAATAATTTCATATACACCAGGATGAATTTTAGTAAAATCTTGTTTGAATTTTTTTTTTTAATCCGGAGCCCTTGGGGGGGGGCCATGGCCCCCATGGCCCCCCCCCCCTTGGAGCCACCCCTGATGTAGCCAATCTCATTACTTATGTTAGCAGTATGAGTAGTATTGTGATTGTTGTGCTGCACAGGTGCTGTACCTGCTACATGCCGTGGGTGCCCCGCGCTGTGACGACGGCCTCCACGGCTGCACAGATGGCTGCCTACCCACTGGCACCAGGAATGGAATACCACCGCCTGTCCCACCCTCTGCCAACGTGAGTTTAGCTAAGAGCCTGTTGAGAAGTGTCATTTGAAATTATAACAGTATAAACAATTCCCTCAACATGCTTTCTTCCAAGTACTTATCATGTCCTGTAAACATTTAGTTAGCACAAAAAATCAATTTAGGACAGTTTCTAATTACACAATCCTTTATATAAAGACATATTGTTTGAATTTTTCTTTCGTGGGTTTAAAATTAAAAACTTTCACAGCTTGAAATTTTGTAGATTTAAAGTGGAATTTTCTATTAATTTATTGTATAGTTATCATATATTGCTCTCAATTCAAAATAATATATATGAGTATTTAGTAAAGGATAGGGCATTTGCCAGGAATTTTTAGGAAATTGCTAGGAAAGCAGGCTTACATTTAAATAAATGTGTTCTGTGGACTTATTTAAAGGTAAGCCTGCTTTCCTATCAATTTCCTAAAAATATATGAGTATTTAGTTCAATCTAACAAAGTTTAATATTCAACCCTACATTATGGATTTTTTCTATTCGCACAGGTACGGTCCATCATGAAGTGTTTCCAGCAGGACAGCCAGGAGTGGGGGGAGCTGCGAAAGACTCGGGGGGGCCGGGTGCTGTGTCTGGACGGTGGGGGGATGCGGGGCTTGGTACTGGTCACTGTGCTGCTACACCTGGAGGCGAGAGTGCAGCAGCCAATCATACACTGCTTCGACTGGATCGCTGGCACTTCCACCGGCGCAATACTGGCCCTGGCCCTAGCTACAGGTCAGTGCTCTACTCAAGTTGAGGCAATATATGTGAGGTGGAAAGCGAAAAGGGACCTCTTGTCGGCGAAGAAAAATTTTCAGTACGGCTGATATAACCGATTAGGGTAAAAAATATAAAAATTCGGGTCTCTTATTGATTGTTATACCTCATTTATCATAGAACAGGCCTGTATCGGTTAAAGTATCGAATCGAAATTATAAAAGGTCGAAATAAATTATTTTGTTAGCCTCTGTATGGCTTGAGAAAAGGGACCTCTTGTCGCTCAATGTTATTTCGCCATAACGACAAGAGGTCCTATTTCCAACATGCACTTCGTAAGCAGACTTTGGTCCAAAAAATGAACTCTCCTGAATTCTAGCGGAATTTTAAAGAACAACAACGAAGTTTGGTGTAAGGAGAACAAAATTTCTCAACAATTTCATACGGTCCCGACAAGAGGTCCCTTTTTATAAACGATATTTTGGCTACTAAACTTTGTCTTTTCAAAAGACTATTTTTATACGTAGGGTAATAATATTTATTTTTATTGTAATAAATGAGCAAATATTGCTCCTTGAATGCCTCAATGATGACCAAAATAAAATATATAGGCTATAGGATAATTTGATTACAAAAGATATTGTTGGGAATTTTTGTTTTTGTGGCTGCAGTACTGATAGCGATGCAGCCTGTTAGGTTAACTCGTGTTATCGCGGTAGGTGATTTTTTTCATTTTGTATATTTCAAATTATACCGTTTGCTTTCAGTTGTTTGATGATGACAAACTTTTAAAACAATGAGATAACAGTAAAATATTCAGTTTTAAAAAGGGACCTCTTGTCGATATGGACAATAACATAGGACCGATAAGAGGTCCCTTTTCTGGAATACGACTTTTTACGACATGATTCGATAAAAATATTATTTTCCTGAAAACTACTGTAAGTTAAGACAAAAATTGGCATTCCCTTGAAAGAAGACATTATAAGCTTTCTTTTAATACAAAAACCATTTCTTAAATACTAATAATATAGGTTTTATGCTTATTTGAAAATCTCAAATCGATTTTTCTCAAAATGACCTGTTTCCCACACAAAATTTCAAAGTCCTATAACTTAAAAAAAATTGTAGACTCATGGGACTTGTGCCAAATTGTTAGGAATTAACAAAAGGAATTCAAAAATATAAATAATTCAAAATCAAAAATTCCCGACAAGAGGTCCCTTTTCACTTTCCACCTCACATATGTTGCATCTAATGTTTTTTTAGTTTTTGTAAACTACAGAAGTTTCATGTTTCTAAGAGCACATCATCGGGTTGAATGTTAGATTGAAAATACATTTCATCCTAGGATGAGGCTGTCGAAACTAAAAATACCCCCGTTGCACCAGACCTGCATACTCAGCGAATTTCAAATGCTTGAATAAATAATTTACACATAACTTTACATCAAGTGAAATCAACATACGTCCTTCGATAAGCATGCAATCATTTTCCCTGTAAGAATAACATAAGAAATGAATATGTAGGTTTGCTGCCATAAAAATATAAAAATGAAGGATTTCAGGCTATAATCCAGTACATCTCATCAAGTAGAATCCACAGACCAAGTTTGATCAAGATGTGATGAAAATTAAGCGAGCTATGCAGTTTTATTTATTTATGATAAGGTTAACATTGGGTTGGTGGGTATGAAGGTTTGCTGCCTCAGGAATCTAAATTTTTAGTGATTTTAGGCCAAAATCAAGTAGATCTTAATAAGATGAAGCCACATACCAAGTCTTACCAAGATATGTTTAGAAATAAGCAAATAACACAACTTTTTAGCGAATTTCTCCTATAGGGAAGAAGCTGTTACCGTTGTACTCATGGTAAGACCTAAGACCCAGACCATGTAATTTTTTTGTGACGGTTGCGATAGCGGCTAGAACAACGCCTCAACACGATGCGATTAAGTAGTGGTATGCATCAATCTATGTATTTCGGTTGCTGATATTGCGACTCGTGATTAGATCGAGAATTCGAGATCGTTGTATACGATCAGAGAACTCCACAATACCCGACACGATAACAAACATTTTCCTAGGTCAAATTCTTGTATCGTGGCATTAAATCAGTTAACAAATAGTTCTGTCTCGATCAGTCTATCCGTTACCGACGAAACATCATCGATTGGTATGAGAGAGAATCGCAACCAAGACGAATCAGGGTTCGCCATTGTCCGACATTCGACAGTGTCGACCAATCGTCTTCAATTGCCAAAATGAAATATCCCGTAAATCCCCCATAAATAAATAGTCGTGTTGATGTTTCGCACGACTATTTCAGGCCGTAAATATCTTAAGCGGCCTGTTGATACGATAAAATAAAAAGCCTACAATAATTTTGGGCTGCCAATGAGTTGTCGAACCTGTACATTTCATTCTGGCGATGTTCAACCTGGCGATGTTTTCTGTCACCAACGTACTTTCGTCGTCAGTGACTTACTTTTTCGGAAGACTTTCCAAACTTGAAAATTTGATCCTTTTTTAAAATTTACCCCAAAATGTGCAGTCTATCCGAGAGAGTCGGATATCTAGTCAGTTTTACCGGATAGTCATAAAACCCTCGGATCGTATTCGGATATCCGATCCGATCCGAATCCGATCCGAGTTTTCGGATATCCGCACACCTCTAATATATATATATATATATATATATATATATACATATATATATCAATTAGAATGAACGGTGTTTTTTGCTTCTGGGGACCCCAAAACAAAAAAATAACATGGTCTGGGTCTTAGACAATAGACAATAGACAAAAATCTTTATTCATAAAGAAGTACAGAGTACAACATTTGAATAGTGTCGAAATATTTTAAAGTATTTCATTATTTATCCTGATTATAGCAATCAATTCCACATATTAATGTATATATTTACCATTACAAAAACAGAAAAAGAAATCATTTTGGAGGAAGGTGGAAAAATTCCTCAAATGAGTAAAGGGCTTTATCAATAAGATATTCTTTTAGCTGTTTTTTTAAATTCTTAGGTCTTAGGTCTTATGGTCTTAGGTCTTACCATGAGTAAAACGGTAACAGCTTCTTCCCTATAGGGGAAATTCGCTAAAAAGTTGTGTAATTTGCTTATTTCTTAACATCTTGTCATCTCATTTCAATAGTCAATAGTCAATAGTCAAAATATCTTTATTCATCTTACTTGAAAATATCTTTATTCATCTTTCGTTTTTGATTTTGAATGTCGTCGTCTGCCGTCTGCTCTAAAACTGACTAGAACGTCTTTTCAATGCCCAGATTACTTTATTTTTCAGTTAAGCAATTACCTACCTAGAAATTGAAAGTTGAACGATCAAAAATAAGTTTTTATTTTGCTGAAATATTAATCTTTGTCGAATTAAGTCGAGTCAAAGCCGGCCGGCCGTATTTCCAATACGTGATTAAAATGGAAATTCTTAGATAACAGTACAATGCTGAGTTGACAACCTACGCCTATGAAAATAATTAGTGAGTTTGCTTGTTGTTTGTTTTATAAAACAAATAGACATATGTTCTAATTAAATTAAATGCCCAAGGTTTAGTATTGAAACCTACAACATTTGAAACTTATCTTGAAATTTAGGTTAAGTTTACTACTCAGACTTATTATTTTGTTTTTAAAGTAGCCTATTGTAGTGAATCAAAATCTTGGTTGTCAGGCATTAATGCATAAATAAAAATGTAAAGCTTTCTTAAAATATGGAGTGATTGGTGAATCAAGTTTTATAGGCTATTTAATTCTTTTGTCTAATCATATTGGCCTAGTCACTGATCGAATAAGGTAAAGAATAAAAAATACACATGCCAAATAGTGAAAAAATTTAGGTTGAAAAAGGAATTTCTAAGTTGCAAGTCCTGAAATTGATTTAGGCCTAATAAGCTTATTCAATTAAATACTTCCTATGCTTAAGGGGAATCAATAAATTTCTAAATTCTTAACAGATAATTAGTTGTTGTGGTACCTTTGCATAATTTAATAATTGACATTTGGCCTATATTGGAAACAATATATCACAATAACCAACAACTCAAGCATATCAAGGCAAACCTTACAGGATAATATGGTAGTTCCTTGCAATTACCTTAGGCTTATGAGAAAACTTAAATATGCTCATTACGCCGCGCCGTAAATATCCGAATCCGGTATTATCCGATCCGAACCTGTTGTTATCCGATCCGAAACCTATCCAAACATAAGCTATCCGATCCGAATCCGATCCGATCCAAAAATTCACTATCCGCACACCTCTAATCTATATCTATATTATCTATATATATGCCTGTTAACACAATAGCGGCCGTAAATAGGTCCGATCTTAATTAATGAAATTTGGTACAGACGTGTAAAGTGGCAATCACTCGGACGAGTTCGTAAACCAGCCTGATCGGACCACCAGAAGGTCCACCAGACCAGGTAAAGGGGGTGTAAAGTTCAGCTGAGTAAGCTTTACGTACATCAGAGAGAAATTCTAAAAAGGTTTAACTGAACAATAATAATCAAACGAATGGACTAAGGCTCAACTCACTTGGCTAGAGAAGGGTACTGAAATCAAACTAGGGAATGCTACTATAACATGATATATTGATCAAAATAAAAATAGAACAGGTTACAAACAAGATTACAAAGTTTCAAATTTGCAAGTAATTAAATCAAAAAGTTTTCGATAACCAGCAATGCATTATCGAATTAAAATTCATTTTTGTTAAATTCAACCCTAGCAATCATTGTCAAGCTTGCTGGAGTGGTATTCATAAGATATTTAAAATAAATAAAGACCTCTCAAAATGAGGGTACTAAAAGCTGAAGGCATGATCTTAAGAAATTGGAACAAATTAAAGAGATTTGGAAAACTACATAATTTAGAAAAGAAATTGAAATCTAGATCTTAATCTTTGAATGCCAGGCTTGCTCTACATTACAATACAAAGATATTAAACAATCTTACTTTAAACTATAATGTCCAGTTGGCTGCACTTCACCCAAGGCGACTCCTAGCCCCCGGACACGGCGAAGCTTCCACCCCCGGCTCCTCGTTCTGACTTCCTTCTTCCTCTCGAATCCTCTCTCCAAAACCGTCTCCCTCTCCTCCCCTCTCATTTCCGTCCACCAATCATCAATCACTTTCGTCATCACCTGACACTTCATTGTTTACCTTCCGCAACCTAGATCGCTGATCTAGATCCAGAACTCTGTCAGTTTCCTAAGTAGGTCGACCTCGTTTCCTAGATAAATAATTAAACTGCAAATTCAAGCTGAACTCTGATCTACTTGTTCCAATTAGGTGTTTGTCAATCTTCCTGGTTCGATTTCGAAATGTTAAACTGTAACTATCAGTTACATCCCCCTGGTTTAAAACAAAAAACTGGGTTTTGTGTTTTCTTATTTTAAACAATTATAATACTGAATTTTGAATAGAAGTTCGAGAATTAGCGAAGTGTCGAGGTGGAAGTTGTGGCGGTGGTGACCCTGGTGGTGATGACAATAGTGGTGGTGACAAAGGTAGTGACATCTTCTGCTTGATCGTAAGAATGTGGATTCTGTAAGCAGCAATAACTAATAAAATTGTGAGCACTGTACACCAAACCAAAAGTACATAAAGAATAACTCTTCTGTCGTCAACGATATCAGTCCACTTAGTAGCAAGATTAATATGTTTAAAGAGAGAAACTTTTTGTAGTTCAGAAGAAACAAATGTGGGTACAGTAATATTCCATTCTGGAAGCATATAGTTTGTGATGTTCTTGAATTCAGGTCTATCACGGTTGAATGGGTCCAGCTTCAGATGATCCAAGTTGGTCCATGGTAGCGGTACTTGATGAAAAGTTGCCGGTGTCTTATAGTCTCTGGAGTCACATGGTATCACAGTTGTTATGAGAGTTGAAGAGCCATCCAATAGTTCACAGTTGCAGGGTAGTTCAATTACCATAGTACCAAATGTAATTTCAGGTATTTTCTTAATGGTGGGGTTGTTATCACATTTTACATAGAGGTCGGTGCCATAATTCGTTATGAGAAATTTATTGACCTGTAGTTGGGTAATAATAGCGTGTTTCGGTGCTTTATTACAGTGGAATTCACAGTGGTTCTTGAGTTCTGATAAGTTGGTACCGTTAATGAGGTATTTTGCACAGTTTGAGGCTGCAGTTGAAGATGAAAAGAAACGTGGTATTAAACATAGATTTGAAGTTCGATAATCACAATCGGGGTTGTCTTCCGTATCAATTATAAAGGTTGAGTGAGTAGAAGATTTCAAAACGATAAAGTTATGTTCTGCCAATTTACATATGTTATTCTCCCACAGCATTGGTATAGGTTGATATTTGTATACTTCGTAAGTGACATTTGTTGGTGTAAGGGGAATTTTAATTTGTAATATAATGTTGCTATCCTCAAAATAACATCTGGTAATCGGTAGGCTGTACAACTTGTGTAATTTTTCATTTAATAAGGCACAGCATTGGTATAGGTTGATATTTTTATACTTCGTAAGTGACATTCGTTGGTGTAAGGGGAATTTTAATTTGTAATATAATGTTGCTATCCTCAAAATAACATCTGGTAATCGGTAGGCTGTACAACTTGTGTAATTTTTCATTTAATAAGGCACAGCATTGGTATAGGTTGATATTTTTATACTTCGTAAGTGACATTCGTTGGTGTAAGGGGAATTTTAATTTGTAATATAGTGTTGCTATCCTCAAAATAACATCTGGCAATTGGTAGGCTTTACAACTTGTGTAAGTTTTCATTTAATAATTTACATGGTGGAGGCGTTATGTCCGTTAATTCGGAAAATGTTGTCTAGGTTTGTTGGAGTCTGGTGATATTTTAAGAAGGAATGTCCAGGCACAATTCAGCGTCTTCTGTGGTAGTAGGTTAAGAATTGTTAGGATTTCTTATTATATCAATTATGCTAATATTTAATTAATTCTGTAGTTGAAACATAATCAAATTAATTTATGAAGGGTTTAAAAGTCTTAAATCAATATCATAACAAAATGCAAGATGCAAGATTGTTACTTAATTTTAGGGTCTGGTCCATGACATTACCTTCCTACCACAATTCCATCTAGCTGGCGGAATTACGGCATAAACTGTCACAAGTTAAATGATATTACTAGAGTAGGATAAGGAGTTTAGGAATTTTCGAATCTGGCTTTACCGTACACAGATACTTTAAAATTGCTATATTTATGGATTTCTCTATTACTGACACAGACATTTATACTCTCATCAAAGATGAACTATTTTCACTTGCTCAAAGCTATAAGCTTAATATTCCTGTAAACCCTAATGAAATAACTGTTGCTGAGCTTAGGCAAAAACTTTCACTAACCAAAGAAGTTTTTAAGAAGGCGAAACAAGACGAAGTATTCAAAATAGCGTTGTCTGAGCTTCTACAGAGTAACGAGCTCTCAATTTCAGATGGTAATGATTTTCCTCTATTACAAGAATTTAGTTAGATCATAGAACATGTTTATAGTGCAGTGTATTATGAAGGTTATCAACCTCCAATAACACAAAAACAAATCTCAGAAACAGCTTCAAATCTTCCTAATTACGAGAATATATCAAATAGTCCGAAGGATAAATTATCATCCCAAAGGAAAGTTTTAGGTTTCTCAGACAATACTACATCTAAAAAGGTCCAAAGTTCCCCTAAAACACCTTCTCCAAAATTATTTGATTTCCATACACAGCTTGAACGTCCCAAATCAGAAAACACGACCTTAGGATCATACAAACACTTTGACCTAAATTCAGTAAATATGGCAGACAACAACAATGAAAATATTCCTCTCATTAAACCTACAATTTTTCATGGACAGCAACATGAAAATGTTACGGAATTTTTAAAGAAATTTGAGATAGCTGCTAGGTGTAACCGCTGGTCTGAAAGAACGAAATTGGACTTGTTCGGTACTTATATGTCAGGAATTGCATATAAATGGTACTCTGACTACATTGATTTAACCCCTAGCGCAAGCTGGGCAGACCTAGTTAATGACTTTACAAAAGCGTTCGGTAACACAGGGTTTTCCTTTGACGTGCAAGTTACCCTAGAAAACAGAATACAAAATGAGAATGAAACTCCATTACAATTCTTTTTTGAAATCCGTAATCTTTGTAGGCAGTTAGAGCCAACTATGTCAGATGAACAGATAATAAGCTACACTGTTAAAGGGTTGAGACCTAACTACTTTGATGAAATCATGCGTATGGAACACAGAGATTTAAAACAATTCCAGGAAAACCTAGCAAAATTGCAAACTAGACTTCAGATGAAACAGCAAAACACTAGGAAATATAATATGCATTATGGTTACGACTATGTACAAACTATAGGACAGACTAATACTCCCACACAATTTGTACACGACACCGGGACTAAGAAAGTTGAATTCTACCATTCATCACTAGGAAATTGCCCAAAATGCAATTTCCGATCTAACTAAAGCAGTCCAGAAGTTGAACACTAATGCTAATTTTAGTTCATCTCCGAAATCAGACAGAAAACAGACTTACGACAGACAACCCCGCAATTACTATCGTAGGGACCGAAGTAACTCACCGAGGTTTTACCGCAGACATGTATCACCCTCGCCGAAGAGACACTATGAAGTGGAGAGGTTTCAGAATTCAAGGTATAAGGACAGAGTTAACCGAGACACTCGCACATCCAGGAACAATTCACGGGTGTACCTTAATAGTAATTATTATCCTCAGTATAATTCACATAACACCAAACGCCATAACTGTGACATTTGCCAGATGGATAACCACACCACTCAGAATTGCATTTATAACGTGAAAAGCCCTCAAAATTACCGCTCTCAAACTAAACGGCCTCGGGATCGTTCGGTTGGAAGTAATTTCAACAAACCACAATGAAATCAAACTCCCCTTCCCCCTTTTCGAAAAAACTAACAAGTGGGTGGGAAACTAGTGGACGAAAACCATGTGATGTTTCTCACCCTTCTCGGAGAAAATCAACCACTCATAACACAAGTATTTCGCAAACCAACGATCAAGTATGTTCAGAGAATAATGTATTAAGTTTACTTTCCACAATGAGTAATAATGTGTATGACCAGGATGAAGAACCTTATTATGGTCAATCCTTATGTTTTGAAAATAAAAACGTACAGAATCAGGTGTTATTCCCTGAAGAAACATATAATGAAACATTCACACCTTTGGAGAACTCACATAGAAGCAGAATGAAACCAGGTATATTCAAAGTGACAACATCGTGCACAACAGAGGCAACACCGCGATACCAGCGTAACGCAGAGACAGCAGTAATATCAAAGCCAACAAGTGCTAACCAGGAAATACCAACACTCACTTCTCCTACTTCGGTGGTAAGCAAATCGTCACCATCGGACAACAATCAAGTTATGTCAACAAAACTAGCTGATGTGAAAATAGCTGACATTGTTAACTCAACAACCTCAGTTTTGGAAAGTGACAACAAATTAGACGGAATTCTTCTATCAATCAGCGATGCCGATACATTATCAGAAACAATAACAAAATGTATCCAAACAGAACAAGTAAAAGCGTATAACTTACGTAATCTTTTGAGAACAAACAAGCGGGAAACCGACTCAACTTTAACCGCTATTTATGAAACGATTTTTTCAGCGAACCAAAGAAGTTCGATTTCCACACTAAGTTTTAAGGCACAAATACATGGCTTGAGTGACAATATAAAATGTCATATAGATACTGGTACTAATTACTCATTTATAGCCTCGCATTTAGTTAATGGGCCTCCACTCGATACTAACAATTTACCAACGATTGCAGCAGCAAACAATGTTTTAATACCGATATTGGGAAGGCTTCAGTTGACAATAATAATCTGTCATAGGCGTTACACAATTCAATTTCTGGTAGTAAAAGCGCTAGCACTGGATATAATTATTGGTAATTGATTTTTGTTAGAAAACTCAATGGAAATTTCATTCAAGGATAAGGAGATTCGGATATTAAACAAGGAAACTTTGAAACCTGATGTGATACCAATGGATGAATCTTGGATAATTGATTTATTAGACAGTAGTACACTCTCATCAATGGTAGACCTACCGACACCTGGAGGAATCACAGAGGTAAGGTCAGATGAAGAATACCACATTAAACTGAGACAACACTTAAAACTAATGGAAGTACCAAACCACGTTACCAATCTTGAATTTGAGCAGAATATCAACCTTCAAGATCGACGAAAGTTACATGCGTACATTGCTACAGATTTTAACACATCTAAGAAATACATTTTTGTTTATAATTCAGGTAATTCACCGAAGAGAATAAAACAAAATGCCTTACTTGGATATTTAAAAATGGATGCACAGGTTAAACCTAATTCCATTATCGAGAAGTTACCAATTGAGACTAAACATAGTAATGTTAAGGAAGTAGAATATCGACTTGATCCGAACAAGATCCAAGTTTATGACAAAAATGGAGACGTCCTTAATATTAATCCCAATCTGACAGTTGATCAGCATAATCAGGTTGTAAGAGTACTTCAAAAATACAAACACATGTTCACTAACAGAACTGAAGATTTAACACAAGCTAATTTACCACCTGTGAGACTTCGATTTAAGGAAAATGCGACACCGTGTCACATACCACCTCACAGGCAACCTTTAAGTCAAAAACAAGCATTACAAGAAGAACTAAACAAACTTATTCAAGCAGGAGTTCTGGAAGAGAGCAAAGGATTTACCGAATTTCAATCACCAATATTTTTGGTAAACAATAAGGACGGAACTAGGAGATTAATATCTGACCTCAGGCAGATAAACTCTCGGATAGTACCGGAGCAGTTTCCTCTATTATCAATAGATACTAGCTTGTCTTTCAGGCATGACTTACTTCAGTAAGATCGATGTAAAAAATTCATTCTTTCAAATTGCAGTAGACCCTAGAGACAGACATATCTAACTGTAGCTTCTGAAATTGGGAAATATCAGTACACTGTATTGCCACAAGGACTCTGTAACAGTACAGCAATATTCCAACGACTTTTGAACAAAATACTTTCAAAACATCTCTTTTCCAAAACATTAAGTTGTATTGGTGACTTAGCTGTTTTAGGAAACACTTTTGAAGCACAACTTGATAACTTAGATACTGTGCTGAGTGAATTGGACAAGTTTAACATTAAACTGAACACAAGCAAATCACAATTTATGACCGATAGTATTGAAATGTTAGGATTTGAAATATCAAAACATGGTGTAAAGCCCCTTAAGAGGAACGTAGAAGCAATAACACAGCTACAGCGACCTAGGACGATTAAGCAAGTCTGTTCTGCTTTGGGAGCTTTTAATTTCTTCCGGACACACCTAAAAATTTTTGCTGAGATAGCTACACCTCTAACTAACCTTATAAAACATTATAATAAAACTAAGCAGTTCCAATGGACGCAAGAATGCGAAGATGCTTTTGAAAACCCAAAGAGAACCTTAACGACTGCACCAGTATTGGCACATTTTGACCAGAATTTAGAAACAAGAATATACACTGATGCAAGTAATGAAGCAGTCGGTGCTGTTTTATGTAATTATAATCCAGAAACAAAAGAAGAAAAACCTGTTCAGTACTTTAGCAGGAAGCTGAAACCTACACAAAAATCATTAACTGTCAGCGAAAAGGAATTTTTTGGACTTGTAACTGCGCTTTGCAAATGGCGCGAGTTTTGTCTAGGTAGAAAAATTCATGTTTACACGGATCATTCAGCCCTACAATTTTATCAGAATTTCAAAGGTTCTTCAAGCAGGTTAACAAGATTAGCGTTGCATATAGTTGATTATGATATCGAAATACACTATAAAGCGGGAAAAAGTTTGAGCCTACCAGATTACCTTTCTAGGAATCCAGTGCCATCTAAAGAAGATGACCAATTGAACGATATTGATTTAGAAACCCTAAACACGTTGCTTCATGTTGACGTGGCACAACAACAAGAACAAGATCCAGAATTAAAACGGATAATAAATGCTATTTTAAACCCACAAAATGCCTCAAGGAAGGACAGGACTATATCACAACAATACAGAATTTTCAACGGAATTCTTTACAGAAGGAAACCAGGAGAGAACAGACATTATACATTGGTAATACCAACTTCTCTGAAAGAACAAATCCTAAAAGACTACCATGACGATCCTATGTCTGGTGGGCATGTGAATGCAGAAAAGACTTTCAGCAAGATAAAGGACAAATATTATTGGTATAAGATGAGAGCAGATATAGTATCATATGTGAGATCTTGTGATAGCTGCCAGAAACGTAAGATTCTGCCCAGGAAACCTTTTGGCCATCTCCAACCCATCCCACCAACCCTAAAACCTTTTACCCGTATCCAAGCAGACATTATTGGACCATTGTGTCCTAGTAATAGATTTAAATATATTATTTGTGTTACATGTGTTTCAACACGAATGAGTTTTGTTTTTCCACTTATAAACGCTGATGCTAATTCTGTGGCGAAATGTCTACTAAAGTTAATTAATACATATGGAATTTTCAATGTTTTACAAACAGATAGAGGCACAGCATTTACTGCTCAAATAATTCATCAATTGCATGTAGCCTTAGGCATGTGTCAAATTTTCAGTAAAGCATACAGTCCTAATGTTAATGGTCTTGTGGAGGCATTTAATAAGACTTTAATTAACATATTGTCTCACTATGTGTCAGAAAACCCCAGCAAATGGTCTTATTGTTTACAACAAGCACTATTCGTGTACAACAACACTCCACACAGCTGCCACAACTACAAGCCTAGTTATTTATTTCTTGGTTTTGAACCGCAGATGCCGAGTGACACTTTATTAATTTTGCCTGATACAGACAATGACCTTGTTGAGAACATAAAACTAATTGATAATGTACGTAAAACTGTTCCTGATTTAATTAGAAAAGAACAACGTAAACAAAAATTTTATTATGATAAATTTAGGGATAATGTTGAGTTTAAGGCAGGCGACGAGGTCTTAGTATGGTTTCCGAAGAATTTAAGAGACAATCAAACAAAATTTGCTTACAAATATGAAGGACCTTATTATACTGTTACTAAGAAAGTATCACCTGTATCATATGAGATAGAATTATTTAAATACAGAAAGTTTATGTTAGACACAGTGCATGTACAGAGATTAAAATTATACCACAGAAGGGGTTGAATTGTAAATTGTTATGTATTGAGAATTGTAATATTAATAATATTAATATTATGTCTCAGTTCCAGAGAAGAAAAGTAATATTGATGCTCCATAACTTTAGATATATTTGTTTAGTTTCTTCAAAAGATATTGGTTAGCTGAGAAAGTGACATGAAATAATATATATTTCCTCTAAAAGCGCAAGCCAGTATTTCACCGCAATCTAGGATGGGGCGATCTTCTAGACTCTTGGACTTGTTGTAAATTTGTAAATAATGTGCGCACATTAGGTCACATTAGGTTAGAGCACAGTACATTAGAGCATATTAGTTTTGAGTTTATTGAAATATAAAAACATTACGCTGTTTAGGAGAATGTAAATTTTAGGTGACAATGTGTATAAACAAAAACGTGAATAAAATACAAGGACTAACATATAGACATGTTTAATGTAGTCTTCTGTGATAATGAAACGAGAGTTGATAATATTCTCGTGTTAATGTACTCGACACAGAGTGAATTGAAGAGATATATTTTTTTTTATCCATGCTGGAAGGGAGGTTAAAAATAGCCCTTACCCGCACCGAAATGCGGGCCCTCTACGCCGCTCGCCCAAGAGAGCAAAGCGACGAGCAGGGGTCTCCAACCTCTGACAGACAGCATCAGTGTCAGAGGGCCCGCCTCGAGGCTTGAGGCGGCTAGGAGCGTACAGTTGTCTGTACGTCTCCTTGGGCATACCTACTAAAAAAACCCCCTCGTGTGCTGTCACCACATCATTGCGATCGACCCGAGCATCTGCTCATTGCGATGCCTCTGGTCCCTTTCAGGACTCCGCGCTGCTGTCCCTTTCGGGACTCCTCAGTCGGTGTTCAACCGATCTTCTGGTGTCCTCGGTTCTGGGGTCACTCGAGACACCCGTCTGTCCTCTTCTGGCGCAGGACGGACATGACAAAGTCAGCCACTGCATTCCAGCTGATGCTGCCCTGCAGCATCTTCCCCACGATGGTGTCCGGGGTCAGATGACCGCCGACCGAGTCGGCGAGGGCAGTCCGTTCTTCGTCAAAGCGACGGCACACGAAGAAAGTGTGATGCACGTCGTCTCCATCGTGTCCGCAGTACTTGCACCTGGGCGAGTCGACCTTGCCCATTCGGTGGAGGTACAGACGGAAGTAGCCATGACCTGTCAAGAACTGGATGAGGTAAAAGTTCACCTCCCCGTGGTCGCGGCAAACCCACGGCTCCAGGTTCCTGATGAGTCGCCATGTCCTCCTTCCAGTCGTGTCTTCGTCCCATCGACGCTGCCAGGCGGCCATTGTTTGGCCAAGGGCCAGCTCGGGAGCACGCCCCCAGATGGTCTTCTTCTCTTGCGCCAGCAGGTCGATTGGGATGACTCCCGCAATGACCAGCACCGCCGCCTGGGAGACCGTGCGATACGAGGACGCGACCCTGAGCGCACCGCGTCTCTGCACCGCCAGCATGCGAGTCCGGTATTTCTTCACCTTCGTCGCATCTGCCCAGATCTCCGCTCTGTAGAGCATGATGGCCTGTGCCGTCGACAGCAACAGCCTCCGTTTCCCCTGACTCGGTCCTCCGATGTTGGCCATCAGTCTTCCGAGGCAGGACGTCACTTCGGCCGCCTTGTCGCACACGCTTCTGATGTGGTCCCAGTAGGTGAGCTTGTTGTCCAGCACCACCCCTAGGTACCTGGCCGTCCTCTGCGTCTCGATCACTCCGGTACCCACCCGCATCGGAATGATCGTGGGTATCCGCCTCCTCGTCAGCATGACTATCTCCGTTTTGGAGAGAGCCAGCTGAAGGCTGTGATCGCGCATCCAGCCTTCCACCAGGCGCATGACCTGATTCAGCCTCAATTGGGCCAACTCCGCGTTTCGTTCGGTGATGACCGCCGCCACGTCGTCGGCGTATCCCACGAGGAACGTTCCGTGTGGCATCTCAGTGCGGAGCAAGCTGTCATATGAGACATTCCAGAGATCCGGCCCCAGCACTGATCCCTGGGCTGCCCTAGAGGTGACTGCCCTGGTTACGAAACCCCGGTCCGTCTCGTACATCAGCCGCCGGTCCCTTAGGTAATCTCTCACCATGGCGAGGAGGTACCCAGGTAACCTGAATGTTCTTTCCAGTGCGACCAGAATGTCGCACCACCGTGCCGAGTTGAACGCGTTCTTGACATCATGCGTGACCAGCAGCACGATCGGACGAGCCGCGTGGCACGCCTGATCCGCTCGTGTCACCGAAGCTACGACCTCCGAGATGGCGCTGAGTGTCGAGTGGCCCTCTCTGAACCCGTGTTGTCGGGCCAAGAGGTCCCCTGCCGCTCGCACAGCCTCTCCGATTCTCGGTTTCAACAACCTCTCCATCAGTTTTCCAGCCGTGTCCAGCATGCACAGAGGGCTGTACGACGATGGAGCGTCCGGTGGGCCCTGTTTTTTGCTCAGAAGGACGAGCTTGGCCAGTTTCCAGCGGGATGCGAACACTCCCGCTTTCAAGCATACGTTGTACATGTCCAGAAGGAGCTGAGGGCGGCATTTCGCCACCAGCTTCAGCACTTCTGACGGTACGTTGTCCGGGCCTGGGGCCTTCTTGTTCTTCATGGAGCTGACCGCTCTCTCCAACTCTTGGCGCGTGAACAAAGGGACCTCTTCGGCGATCACCCGCAAAGGGGTGTCGTCTCTGACCCGGTGATCCGGGAACAGTCCGTCCACGATGGTCCGCAACTTCTCAGCCTCCATCGGCACGTACCCGGGTCCCTGCGCGAGTTTCCTCATGACCAGCTTGTACCCCTGTCCCCAGGGGTCGCTGTTCACGTCCTCGCGCAGTGCGCTCCAGCAGCGCGCCTTGTTTTCTGTGATCGCTTTGACCAGTTCTCTTTTTGCCGCTCTGTACTGGCTCGACCTCTCCGCCGCTTCGGGTCTGTCCCGGGAACGCTGGGCTCGCCGCCTGAGTCTCAGGCAGTTTCGCCGCAGCTCGGCGATGCGGTCGGTCCACCAGTACACCAGGCGCTTTCTGGTACGTGCCGACTTGCGGGACATCGACGCGTCGCAAGCGCGATGAATGAGGCGCGATGTGGCTTCCACCACAGCCTCCGCGTCCGCCCTGCTTGGCTGGTCGTCCGGCATCTGGGGGATGTCCCCCATGCCGTTCTGCAGAGCCTCTTGTCAGCCTCCGTTCATCCAATCTCGCCAGGTTCCAGCCGAGCGGGCGCCGGCTGTTGCTGCGATTTCCTTGTCTTCTTTCGGCCAGCTCGAAGGTGATGTATTCGTGATCACTCCCCGAGTAATCACCCATCACCCTCCAGCCGACGATTCGGGAAGCCAGTCCTTCCGATGCCAGGGTCACGTCGGGGATCGATTCCCTGAATCCCGGCCTCCGGTAGGTTGGCGTGTCCCCCTCGTTCATTGTCAGCAGCCCCAGCCTGGATGCCATCTCCAACAGCAACCTTCCTCGGGTGTCTGTATGTGGCATCCCCCACTCTCTCGCTCTGGCGTTGAAGTCACCGGCCAGGAGACACGGACCGGCGATCGCTCGGATCGCGTCCTCAATGGCCTCCAACTTCTGCGTTGTAATGTGCCAAATCCTACACGGGGTACTTTAGCACGTCTGTGCCACGAATTTACTCAGTCATAAATAACTGGAATGTCCAGGGTCTAATTAATTTGACATAACTAAATTTAGAATTGGCTCAGCAAAGAACCATCCACAAGACTTGCTTTAAAATTCCTTAATTCGTTCATCATCGCCCATGTTGCCAATTGAAAACAAGTTATTTTGATAACTTAAGGCCGAAATGGTGAAATACTGGGTTTTTATCGATAAAGAAAATAAAAAGGGGAATTCTTCCCTAATTGGTAAAAGCAGAAATCGCAAACTAAAATAAACTAATGCGTGAAACCCCTATTTCACCAACTATGCAAATGTCTATCAAGTCCTTGTCACTAATCTCAAAATCCTAATTGATTCGGCCTAAAACATTTTATTCAGGGAGCTGTTACGCCCCTGTCCTACCGAACGCAAGTCCTATCAAGTCCTAATTTTATTTAGATTTAAATTTTATTAAACCCAAAGCTGTCACGCCTGGGGCCTATGTTTCCAGAGCTTATACACCCTGGTCCTATTCGACATTTTAATCGTCCAATAAATCGGTAGGCTTACAATTGCCTGCTACAAAATCTGTCTTTATTTTTCCTTGAGTTAGTACACCCAAGTCCTACAGTAAATAGCAAACTCCTAATCCACTATTTTCTTTACAATTCTTTAGTCAATTTCTCTGAGCTGTTTCGCTCGAGGCCTTATTCGTATTTCGTAAAATTACAAGTCACTATAAATACGCAAGTCCAAATCAAAAGTATTTCCAAATTATTTTACCGAAACAATGAAATTAATTATTCAGAGCTTTTCGCCACTGACCTAAATAAATCCTAATAATTTACTTTAACCATTTCTAATTCGTTACTACCATATTATTCGGAAGAATGACAGACACTTACTTTTTATTTTACTAACTCGAAACGCAAAGTCTTTATCCCAAGACTATTTCTCGGAGTTCGGAGGAGAGGAGATGTGACCAGCTACTCGCCCGGTCGTCGACTAATTTGCCTCCGCGGCTTGAGTGAGGGCTCTCGCTTCCCCCTCTCCGCTGCGTCGCCAGCGCTGTGCGTGGCGAAAATAATAACCAGCGTCCAGCTGACTTGCAGGCCAGCCAACGCGGCAAACCAAAATATTCCTCCGTTTCAAACTTAATACCCTCGAAATTGTGCAACAGTTGGTCTGTATGCAGACGATGCAAATATCACCGTCTCAGGTAATAATAAGGAGGAAATTGAAATTTCATCTTTTGTCAATCTTTCAGTTGTAAAAGATTTTTTAATTAACCGCAATCTACTTCTAAATCCATCAAAATCCAACTTCATTTCATTCTCTACAAAACAAACAAAGGAAAAATATAATTTTGACATTGTAATTGATACAGATAATTTGGAACAAGTAGCTACAACAAAATTTGTAGGTCTGGTAATAGACGAAAATTTAAGTTGGGATGAGCACATTAATCATATAACAAAAAAGATTTCATCTGGTCTATACGCTCTGCGTCAAATGACTAGAGTTTCAAATATAAATACTTTAAAAACTGTTTATTTTGCATTAGTTCACTCCCATATAGCATATGAGGTTTGCATTTATGGAGCTACATCCAAAACAAATCTGGATACAATTTTAGTGCTACAAAAAAGAGCATTAAGAATTATTTTTAACTTACAACGATCTGTTTCAGTAAAGAGGCATTTTTCTGATATTGGCATATTTACAATATATGGGTTATATATTTTTGAGACAATCATGTATGTTAAGAATAACCCTATCTCCTCTGAAAATAGTAATAGAAACCCTTACAACTTGAGATTTCACAGGGAGGTGGAGCAACATAGATTACAATTTTATGAAAAGAAGACTAATTTTATAGGTAACAAATTTTTATTTAATTTGCCAATACAGATTTTACTTGAAAATGACATTGTAAAGTTTAGGAAACAATTAAAAAATTTTCTTTTGCAGCTCGCCCCATACTCTTTTGATGATTTCTGGAGTTGCAGAGACAGTTTAATACTTTAATTTTGATTTTATGTAATAGTTAATTTTGTTTTAATTTAGGATGATGTAAATTTAGGGCTAGATGTAGATTTAGGATGATGTAGAGTAGTGACACTATTCAATGTACCAATGTACAGAATGATGAATAAAGAATGTTTGACTTTGACTTTGACTTTGACTTTGTAAGGCCTTACACCGTGAATCATGGAATGCTGTCATTCGGGGAAAAATAACAGCTCACGAACGTGACTCCATTGCTTGTGATCCAGGCGAAATTTTAGCCGTTCCCACTTCTTTCGATGGGGACCACGCGCGGGTCGGGCACCCACAGCGCAGCCCATCCTGTGCGGTCAGGGAACCATAGTGGACCTTTAGCCCTTTGAGGCTCGCTCACGAAGACGAGTGATGTCCCCGTCTCCCGAACGATTTGGTCCACCAGGGAGCTTGTCGCGATGCTCCCGTTTAGGTTTCCCTGGATGACCCTCAGCATCCGCGCCTGTCAGTCTTCTTTGAGACCAAAAGGTCTCTGAAGGTCCGACAAGCGCCGGAGCCTTGGACATGATCCGACGGTCGGCCGTCGGTCGCCTTCTTGCAGGGAATTGAAGAGATTAGTACTACAGTAATTACAGTTGATCATCAACTAATTAGACAAGGACTAGTAATGAATACCATGTAAGGTAATGATAATGACGACAAATGTTAATGTTTTAATGGCAAAGAGACATTTCTGTCATACCTTGGGGATGACATATGCTTGACCGAATAGACAATAATGTTATGGTACTCGAAAATAGCTTGAGCGCTTGAAAGCAGACTGATCACCTGTTATTTGAGTGGCTCCGATTTGAGTAACCTTCATATGATCCAAACTTGAGATAGTAACAAACGAGTGTAGGCCTACAGAAATGCTGGATGCAGCATATCAAACTAGAGTAGTAAACATGTACTTTGGAAAGTAACGAACGTGTTAAACTCATAAAGTGACGTGAGTAATAAGAGTATCAAGAATGCATACTCTACTAATGCACAAGACTTATATTAATTTGTATGTTGAATATACCTAATATATATATTTATAGTATAATGGATTTATGGTACATAACAATTTTGTTATTTTTAGGAAAGATTAAATATGAAAGTATAAGTTATTAGTTAGCTCATGAACTAAAAAATATAAATCATGAACTAAAAAATATAAATGGTTGATATAACAGTAATAACGAGGAAAAATATATTATAACACTCTCTGGACACTGAGCACATTTTCAATCATGATATGTGAAACCAGCAATGCAATTATTATACTAGCAGGCTTTGCTCAGGTATCAAATTATGACTATACAGGTTCAGAGAAGTGCGCCATTGACCTTCGAGTCAGCTGAGTAGTACTACGTGCGGCCTTGCTGACATCACCTCTACAGCAGCGTCTGCTCAGCACGATGACACACTTACACGTCTTTTCTCTCCTCTTACTATGGCAACAAATATTGCCCTCTGCACTGGCTAATGTACCGATTCACCTGATATCAGGCGCAAGATTTGTGCAAATGACGACCATCATCCCGTATCATTCATCAACTCAGATTTTGTATAAATTCCCTTACCACACTAAAGCCTTAACTAAGTTACCAACTACTAAATTCCAAGCAGCCACTTGTAAGAACTCGTTAGTAAACCCAGACACCTTCTGTTCAAGTAAACAATATCTGCAGCAAATTCAAAATGAACTTAACGAAATTCTTAACATAATTGAGAATAACCTCAACCCAGAATTCAAATTAAAACCTGAAAATCTTCATTTTTCTTCACGACATAAAAGGGCACTGAATTTTATTGGTGATGCTATGTCATGGTGTTGCAATACTGCCACAGTGACCAACTTACATGATTTATCAACGAATGAACAACAGGTTGACAACAAGTTAAACGATCTTCTTGATTACGTCAAGGCGGAACACTCGGACATCACTTTAGCAGAAAACAAAATGAATAACTTTACGAGCAGTATGAATCATGTACTAAGACAGTTACACGCTTCGTTATTAAAATATGAACAGAACATGAATATGGAAATTAGTGTGACCAGTTCTAGCATAGATAAAAAAACTTCTTCAAAACAACTTAGAAATAATGTCTTATATTTATTTAACATCACATTATGCAACACTTTATAAAATTGAACAAGATTGTCAGCACAATTTTACCCCGGAAGATTTGTTAGATAAGTTAACCTTACGATCAGACCTTCAAAAGCTTACCACGAAATTACAAGCACTAAACCTCTCCATTGCCTTATTAAATGAAAAATTACACAAGTTTTACAGCCTACCGATTGCCAGATGTTATTTTGAGGATAGCAACATTATATTACAAATTAAAATTCCCCTTACACCAACGAATGTCACTTACGAAATATACAAATATCAACCTATACCAATGCTGTGGGAGAATAAAATATGTAAATTGGCAGGACATAACTTTATCCTGTTGAAATCTTCTACTCACTCAACCTTTATAATTGATACGGAAGACAACCCCGATTGTGATCATCGAAGGAAGAAAACCCCGATTGTGATCATCGAACTTCGAATCTATGTTTAATACCACGTTTCTTTTCATCTTCAACTGCAGCCTGGAACTGTGCAAAATACCTCATTAACGGTACCATCTTATCAGAACTCAAGAACCACAGTGAATTCCACTGTAATAAAGCACCGAAACATGCTATTATTACCCAACTACAGGTCAATAAATTTCTCATAACGAATTATGGCACCGACCTCTATGTAAAATGCGATAACAACCTCACCATTAAGAAAATACCTGAAATTACATTTGGTACTATGGAAATTGAACTACCCTGCAACTGTGAACTATTGGATGGCTCTTCAACTCTCATAACAACTGTGATACCATGTGACTCCAGAGACTATAAGACACCGGCAACTTTTCATCAAGTACCGCTACCATGGACCAACTTGGATCATCTGAAGCTGGACCCATTCAACCGTGATAGACCTGAATTCAAGAACATCACAAACTATATGCTTCCAGAATGGAATATTACTGTACCCACATTTGTTTCTTCTGAACTACAAAAGGTTTCTCTCTTTAAACATATTAATCTTGCTACTAAGTGGACTGATATCGTTGACGACAGAAGAGTTATTCTTTATGTACTTTTGGTTTGGTGTACAGTGCTCACAATTTTATTAGTTATTGCTGCTTACAGAATCCACATTCTTACGATTAAGCAGAAGATTTCACTACCTTTGTCACCACCACTATTGTCATCACCACCAGGGTCACCACCGCCACAACTTCTACCTCGACACTTCGCTAATTCTCGAACTTCTATTCAAAATTCAGTATTATAATTGTTTAAAATAAGAAAACACAAAACCCAGTTTTTTGTTTTAAACCAGGGGGATGTAACTGATAGTTACAGTTTAACATTTCGAAATCGAACCAGGAAGATTGACAAACACCTAATTGGAACAAGTAGATCAGAGTTCAGCTTGAATTTGCAGTTTAATTATTTATCTAGGAAACGAGGTCGACCTACTTAGGAAACTGACAGAGTTCTGGATCTAGATCAGCGATCTAGGTTGCGGAAGGTAAACAATGAAGTGTCAGGTGATGACGAAAGTGATTGATGATTGGTGGACGGAAACGAGAGGGGAGGAGAGGGAGACGGTTTTGGAGAGAGGATTCGAGAGGAAGAAGGAAGTCAGAACGAGGAGCCGGGGGTGGAAGCTTCGCCGTGTCCGGGGGCTAGGAGTCGCCTTGGGTGAAGTGCAGCCAACTGGACATTATAGTTTAAAGTAAGATTGTTTAATATCTTTGTATTGTAATGTAGAGCAAGCCTGGCATTCAAAGATTAAGATCTAGATTTCAATTTCTTTTCTAAATTATGTAGTTTTCCAAATCTCTTTAGTTTGTTCCAATTTCTTAAGATCATGCCTTCTGCTTTTAGTACCCTCATTTTGAGAGGTCTTTATTTATTTTAAATATCTTATGAATACCACTCCAGCAAACTTGACAATGATTGCTAGGGTTGAATTTAACAAAAATGAATTTTAATTCGATAATGCATTGCTGGTTATCTAAACTTTTTGATTTAATTACTTGCAAATTTGAAACTTTGTAATCTTGTTTGTAAACTGTTCTATTTTTATTTTGGTCAATATATCATGTTATTGTAGCATTCCCTAGTTTGATTCCAGTACCCTTCTCTAGCCAAGTGACTTGAGACTTAGTCCATTCTTTTGACTATTATTGTTCAGTTAAACCTTTTTAGAGTTTCTCTCTGATTTACGTAAAGCTTACTCAGCTGAACTTTACATGATATATTGATCAAAATAAAAATAGAACAGTTTACAAACAAGATTACAAAGTTTCAAATTTGCAAGTAATTAAATCAAAAAGTTTAGATAACCAGCAATGCATTATCGAATTAAAATTCATTTTTGTTAAATTCAACCCTAGCAATCATTGTCAAGTTTGCTGGAGTGGTATTCATAAGATATTTAAAATAAATAAAGACCTCTCAAAATAAGGGTACTAAAAGCTGAAGGCATGATCTTAAGAAATTGGAACAAATTAAAGAGATTTGGAAAACTACATAATTTAGAAAATAAATTGAAATCTAGATCTTAATCTTTGAATGCCAGGCTTGCTCTACATTACAATACAAAGATATTAAACAATCTTACTTTAAACTATAATGTCCAGTTGGCTGCACTTCACCCAAGGCGACTCCCAGCCCCCGGACACGGCGAAGCTTCCACCCCCGGCTCCTCGTTCTGACTTCCTTCTTCCTCTCGAATCCTCTCTCCAAAACCGTCTCCCTCTCCTCCCCTCTCATTTCCGTCCACCAATCATCAATCACTTTCGTCATCACCTGCACTTTCATTGTTTACCTTCCGCAACCTAGATCGCTGATCTAGATCCAGAACTCGGTCAGTTTCCTAAGTAGGTCGACCTCTCCTAGATAAATAATTAAAACTGCAAATTCAAGCTGAACTCTGATCTACTTGTTCCAATTAGGTGTTTGTCAATCTTCCTGGTTCGATTTCGAAATGTTAAACTGTAACTATCAGTTACAGGGGATAAACCTACCCAAAAATGGGTTTTTTGAGTTTTTTACATAGATAAATAAAAGTTATCGATTTTTTTGTTGGCACCATTGAATTCAGCTCAAAAAAACAAACAATTTTGTATCTTGAATCATTGCTCTATGTCCATTGGTTACCGAGATATTGAAAGTGGTAAACACAGTACGTTGTCCCAATGTTAACCTTATGGGAAATAAGTAAAATTCTATATCTCACTTATTTCTCAAAATATCTGGATAAAACTTGGTTTGTGGCTTCATCTAGATGAGATCTAATGTTTAATAGTCTAAAATCACCAATATTTCCATTTTCATGGCAGCAAACCTGCATACTCATTCCCCATGTTATTCTTATGGAGCTTACAAAAACATGTCAAATCTCGCTATGTTGGCTTGAACTATACGTTCTTTTGCATTTGAAATTCGCTGAGCATGCAGGTCTGCTGCAACAGGGGTACTTTATTTCCCATTAGGTTAACATAGGGAATGAGTATGCAGGTTTTGCTGCCACAAAAATGTAAGCATTGGAAATTTTATACTAATATACATTAGAACTCATCGAAATGAAGCCACAAACTGAGTTTTATTAAGAAATAGACAAGAAGTAGGATTTCATTTATTGATCACAAGGTTAATGTTTGGACACAGGAAGTAAATAAAACTGTATAGTTCGCTTTGGTCCCAGCCTAAGGGCTATAGGGGAAATTCGCTATAACATTTTCTCAAACACAAAACATGCACAAGGATGACAAAAACATATTTAGAAAAAATAATTGGAGAAGTATTCAATACACGGCATGCAGTATTATAGGATGATGTGGCATGACAGAGGTGTGGTTGAAGTAGTTACCCACTCCCCCTCTCATCTCTTGATTCGGCCTTCTTTTATCTGTTACCAAACTACCCATTATACAACTAAATTACACATTATATAGCTAAATTTAAGTACAGAAAAATTATGTGTAGACTGAAGCTCCCTCATGAATTTTCGTTGTTTACAGGCAAGACACTCAAAGACTGCCTGTGCCTGTATTTTCGCATGAAGGAGCACGCGTTTGTTGGGAACAAGCCGTACCCCAGCGAGCCCCTGGAGACCATGCTGCAGCAGGCCCTTGGCACTGAGACCGTCATGGCTGACATTACACATCCCAAGTATGTGGTCAAACTAGCACAGTTAATCATATTGACATTACTCCTGATATTTTGTTTAATTGATAATCTCTGATTTCAAGAAAAAAATTTGGATAGCTGATCAGTGATTGCTCATAAAAATTTATGAGTCAGGGTTAGGGGTGTGCGATGCAGCAAATTCTTTTCGATTCGATGCATCGATGCGATTCATAGAATCACAATTCGAACCGATGCGATTCGATTCGATGCATTGCGGCATTATTTGCTGTTAAGAGTTATTTACAGCTTGCATTACTGTAATGGGTCAATAACCTTAAAGAGGACTTAAGTAGAAAAATTCCACCCTGTTTGAATGAGTCTAAACCAAAGCATTTGTAGTAGGCCTAGGTACTGACCCATTCATTATAAATAGGAATTTGGAAGTATAAATAACTATATCTTAATTCCAATACATCCTTTCACAATCTCAAGAAATAGTTATTATTACTAGGCCTAAAGTTTTTCTTAAAAAACACAAGCAGTCAAAGTAAAAATGAATCAGTTCAAAGTTTGTTAAATCATCTCATAATTTTATAACAACTAGCCTAACGGTACGTCCTGAGTGCATCCAGTTCCTATTCCGATTCAGTTTCAGATTATCGGCGCCTGTTTAGGCTGAATCAGATATTTTGTAGGTGGCCATAGTGGAGGCTTGAAAGGCTTCGCCGACTCGGAGAGCAGGCAATAGAGTTGCCAATGTTGTGTACATTATTTCACCATTGATTGTACAGCTAATGTAATAAATAATTAATTTAATAAATGCCATTAATTACTTTACACGACATACTGGTAATTAAGGAGGCCTCAGAGAAAAAGAACGGGGAGTGGTAAAAAAACACTAAGCAATTAGTTGGAAGGGATAGCAGGCTTACCTTAAAGAAGATAATTCAAGGTGATAGTACACTGATAATTGAATCACAATTGGAATATTTCGGTGTCACTGACACCATTTTCAACCAGGAAGTGAATGAATCAGGAATTCTTTTCATTCACTTCCTGGTTGAGAATGGTGTCAGTGACACCGAAATATTCCAATTGTGTTTCAATTATCAGTGTACTATCACCTTGAATAATCTTCTTTAAGGTAAGCCTGCTATCCCTTCTAAATAATCCTAATGTGACCTAGAGTCCTATACCAATGATCTAAGCAATTAATTGTTTTATTATGGTAAACGGCAGCAAAGCAAGCTTAACAACAAAGATAATTTATGCTCGCAACTTCGACATAGTCAGGATTTAATTTGCGTACTTTATCTCAAGTCTTTCTAGTTCGTGGAAATCAACAAAAATATATTAAGATAGTGCGACGAGCAGATAAGGAAACAACAATGGATTTACAAAAAATTGGAGGCGTGTATAAGGAATATTTTAACTCTCATTTTAGCTGACTGATATCATAACCTATCATTTCAAATTTGACCTTTAGTTCCTGTGACTTGAAACAGACCATTATATACTTTCTTTTAAGTTTGAGTAAGCTGCTTTATTTGTAAGAAAATCCTTATTTTCTCTTATCCATTAGGCCTACAGTCATTGAACATAAAACAAGTAGGCCTATTGTATAAATGATCTTGCACAAATAGGTTGTTTCACTAACCTTAAACGCCGAGCTCCAATGAAATTTCTTTGCAACATTTATCTGTTATATCTCTGTTTGAATATTCTATGAGTATTTAATCCTAGATTGGTGGGTTTCTTGCAATATGAGAGATTATAGCTGGTAAATCCATTAAACTGCTGAATTAATTAGATTTCAAAATTAAATGTTGCTATTAAAAATGGCGGCTGGAGCAATCGGAAACTGGAATCCGCAACCGGAATGAATAATACATTCCGGTGAGCAGGCACCTGCGCGCAAGCTCTGCTTCCGGCTGTCACAATGGCCACTTCCGTTAAATTACAAGTGTCATTCCTGTCGTCGAAAATCTGAATCTGAGTCGGAATCGGAACCAGCGTGCACTCAGGACGTACCGTAAGTAACTCTTCTCGGATAGAATTAAACGTATCCCTTCCGGTGTCAGTCGGTATCGTCATTCTATCTGTTTCAACAAAGCTTTGGCTACTTGAGCCCGGATCGAGTACGATCTCTTAGTCGCAGTCTTCAAACATCTTTATTTATTTGTCATTCAATTACTCCAAAACAAAACATTCAATTGCATTCGCGCGGCAGTCAAAAGAAACAGACACCTTATTACTGCGCAGTGCTGAGCTTACGACGACGCTGGCAGACAGCTTGACAGCTGAGCATCAAAACAGTGTTACCACTTGTAGACAGTGTTAACCCGCAAAAATACCCATCTCTACTGGAATAAGCTATTGAAAGTATTACGAAATCCCCACACGGGTTTTGAAATACCCGAGAGTCGGGTAATTTCTCTAACAGCAGTAATTGTTTTTGTTCCATTCCTCGGTCAGCCTGTATAACCATCACGATCGTGGTTACACTGCAGCTGCCGCTGACTGTCGTAGTGCTCGTTTTATTCTCGTCATTGAAATTCGTGTTTGGAATTATTCAGCCATACTCTAAAAAGTTGTTTACAATCATTTAAAACTCATTATAAAATAGAGAAACAATATATTGCAATAATTTTCAAACTTGGCAAAAAAATAACAATGCACTACTTTGTTACGCAGCCTTTATTATGCATTCTTTGTTGTTAAGCGTCTAAAGTCTGAAAGTATTACTACGCTCTACGCTTTTCATAACTTCATTACGATTCAATAAACTGTATTGAACATAAATATTAGGCATTCATATAGTTTCAACGATTATTTAATTGCTTTCAACATATATTTTAGACTAATGGCGTCTAGTGAATAGAAAAATACCAATGCATCGAGGCCATATCGATGCATCAGCATTTCGATGTATGCCAAATTGTATGCAAAAAATTCGATGCATCGAATCGAATCGTAATTTCGATGCATTTTCGATGCATCGCACACCCCTAGTCAGGATTATGCTTTTGTTACTGTATTTTATTATTTATTTTGTATTTATTCTCCTGCTGTTTTAAGTTGTTACAACTTTTGACCATGAACAGATTTGAAAGACGTGGTCCTTGACCACTTTCTTGGTTTCAGTAGGTGGATTTTCTTGTTTTGTAGTAGGTGGGTGCTTACCTTTTTTAGTTAGTTGAACCTCTTAGAGATTTCCACAATTAAACACCTCACAACCCAATTATTGGATTTACATTGTTTTAAAAAGATTATTTAAATCTTAAAATGTTTGATCAGAATAATTTAGGATATAATACAATATGGGGTCCTTTGTTTACTCCATGGTGTCGGCAGGTTGATGATCACTGGCGTGCTGGCGGACAGGAAGCCCGTGGAGTTGCACCTGTTCCGCAACTACCAGTCGCCCAGCGAGATGGTCGACCCTCACTCGAACAACAGCGGCCACTTCCCCGTGCCGCCCACGCCCCAGGAGCAGCTGGTGTGGAAGGCCGCCCGTGCCAGCGGAGCCGCTCCCTCCTACTTCAGGTGCGCTTTAGTAGTCAAAATGGGTAGTCCTAATCTGGGTGGCTACTTTGGTTGCCATCTCTGTGTGGTTTCAAGAGGATTAGAGCTAGAGCTCAGAAACTCTGCACACCACTAGTCAGTAAGTAGGGCACTTCCGGTCACTCAAGGTTTATCTGGACTGTGCTGCCATGGTTGATTTTGGAACTGCAACTCACATGTTCAGAAATGAGATTGAACACATGATCATGAAAATGTGCTTTGTGTGATAAACAGTCTTTTAAAATGTGGTTTATATCGACCTATGTGTTTGTTTAAGATTATGTACTAACTTGCTGTGGGCTGTTCCTAGTGGAAGTCAAAAGTCGGTAAGCTTAAAAACAAAATTTTGCTTCCAAGTTTCTGTGTTAGGTTTTAATCCCCAAACCAATTTGGTAAAGAAGAATTTCAATTTGTTCCTTATCTCTTTTTTATCACTTTTTTCTTAACTAGTTTCTTTAAGTTGATTAGACCTATCCATTTAATTCAGAATGTCATTGAAATTTTATCACCTTTGAATTTCAATCCTTTTCTATTTATCTAAATATAATGCACTGTGTTGCAAAAAAAAAACTTAAAAACCAAACACAACCGTTTTAGATAAACACAGTCAATTTTGGAGGTGACCATATATATATGATAAATGATAACTGAACTCATATTGTAATGTCATTTGTAATTATCTCCTGATTCCCTTTTGTTGCTCTGAGCTTTCAATTTAAAAATTTAATCTACATTAAAGAATCAGACATAACCGGCATTATTGGTCTGAGGCTTAACACCACTTGATTTATGTTAACATTTTAAAGTTGTTATTAATATATTTTTACACATGTCCTTAAGTTTTTTCAATAAAAGGTTTATTAATCAACTTCAACATAGTCCTCATAACTGGCAAGAAATAGTCAATAATGTTATCCTAGCTCCAACCACACTCCATAGCATGTCATTAGTGATGTTAGTGCTGCCTTCAGGCTGTGTTTATTCTTCCTTTAATTCTTGGACATCGGAAAATTGGACTCGTATAACTACTACACTTGATCCTTAACAAACCCACGGAAAAAAAAACAGAGTGGAAGGTCCTGGGATCTAGCATGTTGGGCCTATGATGAGTAATTCTTCATTTTAGGTAAGGTTTTTAAGTTTAAATCACTGAGCAATGACATTAAATCAGCAGGTATTTAATAATGTCATTGTAAGAAACTTAATGAGTTCAGTTAGCATGAGGTCACCTGTAAATTTGGCTGTGTTTGTCTTAACGGATTATTTTAGGTTTTGAAGATGTTCAGTTTTTTTTAGGTCTTGTGTTCAACATTTGGGACGTTTTTGGGACTTGTGTATTGGAACTTGTTTTCAATGTTCTTAACTTTTTGGGTGACCCTCGTATAAAGAAGAGATGTTTATTGTACTAATCGGGTGGAAGCAGAAACTAATAAACCAAGTAGGCTGAAGTTTTGCACAAAGGTCATTATCCAAGTAATCTCATAGGCGTATTCTTGTTTTTAAAATCCCCTCAAGCTCCACCCTTTTGATGTACACATTATTTATTCATTTTTGGGACTTCAGTAATTTTCATTTGGTTTCCATTGGATTTATTGTTATTTTCCTGTTCAACCAAGCAAAGAATGAATAAAACTGCTTGTTGATATCATTACAGTTTAACAGACTACAGAGCAGTACAGCACACAGATGTTAAAACATTCTTAGTAGGTCTAATGACTAATATTCGGGCTCTTGTTTAAATAAACATGAATCATTGACAAGTATTTTTGATGCAGGGCGTTTGGCCGGTTCCTGGATGGAGGCTTGATCGCCAACAACCCCACGATGGACGCCCTGACTGAGATACATGAGTACAACACGGCACTGCGCAGTGTCGGGCGGCAGTCGGAGGTGACGCCGCCCACGGTCGTGGTGTCTGTGGGCACTGGCTGTGTGCCAGTCAAGCAGGTGAGTCCACTGAGATACACGAGTACAACACAGCGCTGCGCAGTTTTGGGCGGCAGTTGGAGGTGCCGCCGCCCACGTTCGTGGTGTCTGTGGGCACTGGCTGTGTGCCAGTCAAGCAGGTGAGTCCACTAAGATACACGAGTACAACACGGCGCTGCGCAATGTTGGGCGGCAGTTGGAGGTGCCGCCGCCCACAATCGTGTTGTCTGTGGGCACCGGCTGTGTGCCAGTCAAGCAGGTGAGTCCACTGAGATACACGAGTACAACACGGCGCTGCACAGTGTTGGGCGGCAGTTGGAGGTGACGCCGCCCACGGTCGTGGTGTCTGTGGGCACTGGCTGTGTGCCAGTCAAGCAGGTGAGTCCACTGAGATACAAGTACAACACGGCGCTGCACAGTGTTGGGCGGCAATCGGAGGTGCCGCCGCCCACGGTCGTGGTGTCTGTGGGCACCGGCTGTGTGCCAGTCAAGCAGGTGAGTCCACTGAGATACACGAGTACAACACGGCGCTGCGCAGTACCGGGCGGCAGTCAAGGGTGACACCGCCCACGGTCGTGGTGTCTGTGGGCACCGGCTGTGTGCCAGTCAAGCAGGTGAGTCCACTGAGATACACGAGTACAACACGGCACTGCGCAGTGTCGGGCGGCAGTCGGAGGTGACGCCGCCCATGGTCGTGGTGTCTGTGGGCACTGGCTGTGTGCCAGTCAAGCAGGTGAGTCCACTGAGATACACGAGTACAACACGGTGCTGCGCAGTGTTGGGCGGCAGTTGGAGGTGCCGCCGCCCACGTTCGTGGTGTCTGTGGGCACTGGCTGTGTGCCAGTCAAGCAGGTGAGTCCACTAAGATACACGAGTACAACACGGCACTGCGCAATGTTGGGCGGCAGTTGGAGGTGCCGCCGCCCACAATCGTGTTGTCTGTGGGCACCGGCTGTGTGCCAGTCAAGCAGGTGAGTCCACTGAGATACACGAGTACAACACGGCGCTGCACAGTGTTGGGCGGCAGTCGGAGGTGCCGCCGCCCACGGTCGTGGTGTGTGTGGGCACCGGCTGTGTGCCAGTCAAGCAGGTGAGTCCACTGAGATACACGAGTACAACACGGCGCTGCGCAGTGCCAGGCGGCAGTCAAGGGTGACGCCGCCCACGGTCGTGGTGTCTGTGGGCACCGGCTGTGTGCCAGTCAAGCAGGTGAGTCCACTGAGATACACGAGTACAATACGGCGCTGCGCAGTGTGGGGTGGCAGTCGGAGGTGACGCCGCCCACCGTCGTGGTGTCTGGGCACCGGCTGTGTGCCAGTCAAGCAGGTGAGTCCACTGAGATACACGAGTACAACACGGCGCTGCGCAGTGTCGGGCGGCAGTCGGAGGTGACGCCGCCCACGGTCGTGGTGTCTGTGGGCACCGGCTGTGTGCCAGTCAAGCAGGTGAGTCCACTGAGATACACGAGTACAACACGGCGCTGCGCAGTGTTGGGCGGCAGTCGGAGGTGACGCCGCCCACGGTCGTGGTGTCTGGGCACTGGCTGTGTGCCAGTCAAGCAGGTGAGTCCACTGAGATACACGAGTACAACATGGCGCTGCGCAGTGTAGGGCGGCAGTTGGAGATGACGCCGCCCACGGTCGTGGTGTCTGTGGGCACCGGCTGTGTGCCAGTCAAGCTTGTGAGTCCACTGAGATACACGAGTACAACACGGCGCTGCGCAGTGTGGGGTGGCAGTCGGAGGTGACGCCACCCACGGTCGTGGTGTCTGGGCACTGGCTGTGTGCCAGTCAAGCAGGTGAGTCCACTGAGGTACACTAATACAACACGGCGCTGCGCAGTGTTCGGGCAGCAGTCGGAGGTGACGCCGCTCACGGTCGTGGTGTCTGGGCACCGGCTGTGTGCCAGTCAAGCAGGTGAGTCCACTGAGATACACGAGTACAACACGACGCTGCGCAGTGTCAGGCGGCAGTCAGAGGTGACGCCGCCCACGGTCGTGGTGTCTGTGGGCAACGGCTGAGTGCCAGTCAAGCAGGTGAGTCCACTGAGATACACGAGTACAACACGGCGCTGCGCAGTGTCAGGCGGCAGTCAGAGGTGACGCCGCCCACGGTCGTGGTGTCTGGGCACCGGCTGTGTGCCAGTCAAGCAGGTGAGTCCACTGAGATACACAAGTACAACACGGCGCTGCGCAGTGTGGGGTGGCAGTCGGAGGTGACACCACCCACGGTCGTGGTGTCTGTGGGCACCGGCTGTGTGCCAGTCAAGCAAGTTAGACCACCTGTCATTGGTGTTGTTGTCAGTTTGACTTAAATAAGTCAAAAAGCAAAGAGGACAACTTTTGTTTTCTTCTTTCCCTTCAGAGTATCTATAAACACTATAAGCAACAGCCATCTTGTGGTACATGTTTGAATACGAGCTGTGGAGAAGGTATCCCTTCTGCCAGGCCTGAAGGTTTTGAAATCGTCCCAAGTTGTCAGGTGCATCAGGCGACAAACTTTGGCGTTTATATTTCTGCACGGAAACAACAAAGTCGGACAATGGCAAACCTGTATGGTTTTCTTTTTGATCCTCACTTTAATAGGCTCTTTCCCCTTGTTCTCATAGGTATTGGCAGAGGCAATTCTTATTTGGAAATATTGTCCTTTTGGTTGTTTTATGTATAGATAAAATGGTTTGGAAAATAATTCAAGTATTGCTGAGGAAAAGTTTTCAAGTTGACAAAACTGAATACATTAATTAAAAATACAAAGAACATTTTGTGATCTGGTCAAAGTTGTGAACATCTAGGGGTTTGCAGAAAGGTGGCAGAGACAGAGGGTTCAAGTTGAAGGTCTTATTCTAGGGACTCAGGAAAAATTGTTCCGTCTCAAAACAATTGCCAGAAGAATCACTCAGGAATATGATAGAAAAATCTTTGTCACAGTACTAACTCTAGACTTGGTAAGTTGGATTAATAGGACTTACTCTGTATTCAGATGTAAAATATACAAAATAAATTAAAAATCACTTTTTGTAATGGTAAACTAAATCTTAAATAAAATATTTCTTTATCTATATAAGTAAAGTAAGAAAAAACTTGAAAGTTTCATTATATCATGAACGTATTTAGTTGAAAATGTTCAAATTTTCTAACAGAAACAGTGGAACTGACTTCACATACAATAACCGAAAGGATTGGAAGAGTGGCTAGTAGCCTATGGCAAAGAATACAGTCAGTAACAGAAATCAGGGTGTGGCCAAAAGTGTCCGGTTTTGTTGATATGCAAGGCGACAAACCAGGAGGGTTTAATTTTTGCACTCAAACAACCAAGTTTAATGGCAACAAACCCTGACGAAATAGCGTTTGTCTGGGTTTGACAGACTTCTGCTAAAGTGAGTTTGTCATCATCTGACTTTGTTGTCGTCCAACTTTGTCACATTCCCTTCTCTTACCAGCGTTTTTACGAGTTAATAACACTTTTCTTATATTATCTGTTCCAACAGTTTAATTTAGGAAAGCCTAAATGAACAGTTGTGTGTGTGGCGCAGCTGAACGGAGTGGACGTGTTTCGGCCGGAGAGTCTGTGGGACACGGCTCGGTTGGCGATGGGGATCTCCGCGCTGGGCACGCTGCTGGTCGACCAGGCCACGCTCTCCGACGGCCGCGTCATCGACCGCTGCAATGCCTGGTGCAGCATGATCGGCGTGCCGTACTTCAGGTGAAATAGTCATTTATGTATTGACAGCGTAGAGTGAATCTTTCATGACGATATATGTCGTGCGGTAATTTTAGCGTAAGCGTGAAAGACACTTTTCTCGTGAAATACATAAAACATTTTTCCTACTACTGCATTTTTAATTCCCCAAATGATAAATAGGGAGATCTCAGAATCGCCTTATTCTGCTTCGAGAGGTGATCGCTGAGGTATGCTGCTTGCCTCGCTTGTCTCGCTGCTTGCAACCACAGGTCCTTGGTAGTCCGGGATACGAATTGGTCTACAATACTCAAGTGGAGTCGTTGATTCCTCGGTGCCACCAAGCGGTGCGCGACAGATATGTCACTTTGGTTAAAGGCAATGCTTAAGGCTTTGGCAATTGCACAGCAAAGTACAGAGTAAATGTCTTCCCCTTGGAAACCGGTACACCTTGTATCTCAATATTATTGACACGTGAGTACTGCTGCATTTGTTCAAGTTCACTCTTTTAGGTTCTAGGACACTCTTAGGCTAGAAAACCGATCTTTCAGCTCAATATTGTCTTTCTTCACAACATCTAACCTCGTTGTGACCTCTCCTATTGATTTTTGAATAAGTTCCAGTTTTTGCCAATTTTATCATAAAACTTTTACTTACTCCTGCTAGACTCCGCTACTTCGCTTTTTATGGCAAGAAACATATCCTTTAACCAAGCTTCATCGTTGTCAGACTGGCTGTGATTCGAAGAACCTTCACAATCACAGTTTTCAAATTTCTACTTTGCTAGGGCACTTTTTGACATTGCTGGATGCTTTTTCACCGTCCAAATACGACAACAAGCGACGTGGTAAACACCAGGAGACAAGGAACACTTGGTGGTTTCGCTAGAGTTTTTAATGTCCAAGTTGCATTTACCACAGCAACATATTATTAAATAATATATTAACAATAAGCAATTGAATATGATTTGCACAGAACACCACACAATCTGACAGAAACTTAGAAATGCACCCTGCACTCACTCTGGAAGAAATATTGTAGTCCAAGAAAAAAATCATTTCGATCAAATCGGTACAATCAGGAAAGATTAATTAAAAAATACATTAAAATCACTATATGGCAGGCAGGTCGGATACGCACACGAAAAGTCATGAGTAGTGTGAGTAGCCCGCTCAGACGTCTTTCTTCATCGACTGACTGATAACGACAGAATCGGTCTCCCTTCAGAATGAAGAGGTCGTCTGCATATGCGAGTATTAGTGGAAGCTCTAGGGTTTCTTTCTCTTCTAGTCTAAGCAAGCAGTATTTCTAACAGTTGAGCCTTGCGTAGCACATGGTGTAATGCCACTGTGAAGAGACGGGGCGATAGAGGGTACCCTTGCTTGACCCCCGAATCCTTTCATTTTTGCAGTTGTTCTTTTTCCAAACCACTGGATTCGGTCCTCTCCCACAGACAAGCAATTATTATTAGGTTAATTAAATGGTCTAGTACACTGGATAATGCCTTTAGAGCCTGCAGGATTGCTGATTGAAACACTGTGTCAAAGGCTTGTGCGATGTGAAAGGAAATGATATGAGTGATGCAGCATTCGTTTCACCTTTCCTCTAGGAGTCTCCTTAAGATGTAGATGTTGTCACCAATTGAGCGGTCTTGAATGGAAGCAGTTTGGTATGTTGGCATGTCTCCTATATACCTGTTTTGAGTTTTGAGTAAGAAGGCTGCATAAATTTTGTAGTCAATGCTGCAAAGTGATATTCTCCTGAAATCATTGGTCGATTTTGGCACAGGTTTCTTTGGGATGGGTATTTGGATAGTTTTGTTCCAATCCTTGGGTATCCTGTTTTGTATCCATACCTGTTGGTATTGCAATTAACCATTTGGTCTATGGAAGTTTAGGGCCGGTTAAGATTAGCTCTGTGTTTGTTTCGTCAATACCAGGAACTGTTCCGTTTGCTGCTTTTTTTCAAATAGTCCTGGAAGTGGTTCTATTCCGGTGGAGGGGGAAATGGGAAGTGATAATTTTCCTCAATGGTGGTGGGGGATCTGTGTGGGTTGTTGAGCTAATTCATCTTCCCATTTTGCCAGAGGAATGAAAGCTCGGTTGCGATGTTTCGGTCAACTGTAGATCCTTCAGAATTTGAAGGCTTTTTTGATTCTCTTTTGTGGTGGCATGTCTTGTAGGGATTTGAACAATTCCTCCATCTTTTTTAGGGTTTGGACTGTGGAGTCTTCTTGCCTCGGCAACGCCAGCTTGGGTGGTTTTAAAACTTTTGTCTTCGTTTTTGTGTCTTTTTTTATTCAGCCAGTATTTTGCCTTTTGTTTGTTTGCAATTGCCATTTTTCTTCCTGGGAATGTTTGTTTTGCCACCTTTTTCATAGCATTTATTATGTTGGTCCATATGGTGTTGGTGAATGATGAAGTTGAGACTTGGAAAGCTGATTATTTCTTGTTCCAGTTTTTCCCTGAATTGCTTTCGAGTCCCCAGGGAATTCAGATTTTCGACATTCCTGCTTCTTGGATGGTGAACATTTTCTGCTTGAGTTGTGTGTCTGGATTCTGATTTGTTGTCTTGATCTGGGTTACTACCATTTTGTGATCTGATTTCTTGCGTGTGCCCCAACATGTCCTTGGGAATCTTGCTGTGATATGCTGTGTTTCTTACTCTAGGATGTAATCCAACTGGGAGTAGAATCACCCGTTAAACCAGGTTCATTTGCCGATTTTTTTCTTTTTCCCGAGAAATGTGGAGACTATGTTTAGATCATGGGCAAGCGCAATCCATTTGAGAAAGATTCCATCTATGTTGCAGTAGTCATGAAGAAGGCCTTCCCCAATCCTGGATCTTTCCTCATTACAGAGATAATTTTTTCCGATATGAGCAATGAAGTCGCCTAGTAAAATCAGGGTTATTTTTTGTTTGAATGACCTGTGCAGGCAAGAGTGTGTTTAAGTTTGAGGCTTCTTCGGCAAATTTTGGGTCACTTTCGGAAGGTAGGTGTGTGCATATAATGATTAGGTATGATGTTTCTTTTGCTGTTTGAGAGGCTCACCATGCATGTCCTGTCTGACAAGGGGAAGGAGGATTGAAGTTGGCGGCTGGCATTTTTCCTTATCAGCAACACTACACCCCTTGTTACTCTGTGAGATTGGCCTCCTGAGCAGTGCCATATGAAATGTTTTGTGTCTGATGTCCCAGTAGCTATGTGCTTTTCTTGGATTGCCGCAATATTACATTTGCCATGTAGATCTTCAATATTGTCTCTGTCGTCTGGTTTTTATGCCCCACGAATGTTCCAGGTCACTATTCGATATGCATCTTCTTCTTGAGTCAGGGTCCAAAAAATCTTGGAAATTGTCCAAAATTCCCATGTTTTATTGGGGGTGTAGTGTTGAGATCGTGTTGAGTAAAGGAGGAGGTTGTTGTGATGTTACTGAGCTGCAAGCGAGATCTGTGACTTAGTCGTAGTGATTTTACTCATTGGAGTTTTTGGAGGCCCTCCTGTAGGAAATTATGATTTTTCTGTGGGTGTCAGGGGGAAGTATGTCATTTTTTGATTGATGCCTTCAAACTGAGTTTCAATTTCTACTTTGTTTATTTCAGCTGCTGCTGCAATCAATTCTGCTCTCCTCAAAATCCTGGGCATTTACGCCTGTCTATAAAGAAGTTAAATTTTTCTTCTCTTGGTCGGGAATTGATTTTATCTCTGGGGGGATATATATCGATCTTAAAAAGTCCAGGATTTGAGGGGGATGTCTTTCTGTGTTCTTGAATATGATTGGCAACTTGTTGCCAAACCTCAAGAGAAGACAATGTGTAGAGGTCTGAAGGGATCGGGTGCCAATGGAGTTGATGTGTGGAGAAGAGGCAGTTTCCATCTCCAGGGATTTTGACCCTTTCAATCCAGGAGATATTCCATTCCTCTCTTCTACTCTTGTCGTTGTTGACATGTTCGTGCTTGTCTCACCGCCACCTCTTAACTGTTGCTGTGTTTGTTCCTGAAATCATGGTATGGTTTGGTTTGGTTTGTTGTTCTGGTTCCCCCCCGATGTTTTGTGAGTGAAGGAAGTTTGTATGGACATGATGTGTTAGTATGACACCCAACGGTCACAGATAGTTGTTGGGAGAATTGTTGTCCTGAGTCAACATTTACTATTTCTAGATACTAATTTTTGGGTGGTGTTTTTGTGATCGTTGTGCTTTGGTGCCTTTGTATTTCTGGTGCGATACATTTCTCTGGACATGTTTTGTACAGCAGCGCCATCAAACCAGGTTTCCGTTCAGAACTCCATTGGTATCAGCTCATGAAACAGAAAAAGAAAGAGAAGAGGTATTAGAACAGAAATAGGTATTAGACAGCTGAAAGGGTAAGATTTTGGCATCGCCTCTGGCTAGGCACCTGGTTGTGCAATGGTGGCATAACCACCCCTGGGTGAATTCGCCACAGTCAAACCCAGCGGTGTGGAGGGCAACTTTGGATGGAGTTCTCGGGACAATTTGTTGGGACCTTAACTAACCTTAACAACAATCCAGATACTTGATCTGTACCTGGATGTAATTACAACCTCAGTTGCAAACCTCTGGATTTCTCAGTATCTTTTTGTATACATGTTTTACAATTTTTGTTGTACAGTATACTCCCTCTAACCTGGAACTTGTTGTGTAGTCTCAAAACACCAGACCCTCATCCTAACTCTAGATTAAGTTAATTGTGTTTGGAAAACTTTAAAAGTGATGGCCCTCAGTTTGAATCAGTTTTATAACAAAAAAAATTTAAAAATGTCCACTGTGAATGTGGTTTCATTTTTTTTATACACTGTAGTTATATTCCCTGTCCTACATAAGCAATATTTATCATTATCTTCCATCATTTAAGTTTACATCACTATGTAGCTTGACTTGAAAATCCATTTAAACCAAATTCCAATTTTTTAAGTATTACTTACATTACAATTATATATATTATAATTTAAATATACATTACGATAGTCCAGGGCACAGTTGTCTTGTGCCGTAGCAGGTCGTGTTGCCCTTGTGGCTGTTGTAGAATCCATGATATTGTGCCCAACATGGCTAAAACTTAATGTGTGTGAACAAGGCCTTAAACAAATTATATATTCCCTAGTGATTCAAGGTATGAAAACCCCCTTCTGTGGGCAGATAACTCATTTTTGAGGAATTCTTTCTCTGTACCGACTAATGCCCAAACCAACAAAATTTGGATGAAAAGGATTCTGCCGCATGTGCTGTGATGACTGAAAGTGCTGAAATGAGCTATTATGGTACAAAAATATATTTACGACAAAAGTGGCTGAAAGTCTCAATACGCTACCACTCCATTAGTAGGAGTCATGTACTAACTGTCGTGGGAATGTCGGCAGGTTCTCACCACAGCTGTCAGAGGACGTCGTGATGGATGAGAAGAATGACGAGAAACTCGTGAACATGCTTTGGGAGACCAAGGCTTACATAGTGAGCAACGACGATGCCATCTGTCGGCTGGCGGCGCTTCTGACGGACGACCAGAGCCTCTCTCAAGGTGCCCACAGTTAACAAGTAATCACACGAATGTGCTTTAAACCCTTAGTGTTTATCTAGTAAAATAACATATAAATCTAATGTGTGGAGAGTAATTTCATATAAGCTTTCATCGACGATTTATTTATATTGTATGTAAACTTCTCTCGGTGTAATGAGTAGTTCTTATTATGTACTTAAAACCTTTATTGAATGTTTAACTTGCCTACACTACAAAAACTAACCAGATTTTTTTGTGACTTTGATATTTTAATTAGTTTTAAAATGCAAATTACAATTGCCTTAAATTACAACCAGTTTTGGTATTTATAATTAATCAGATCTATTCATGACTGAGCTTTTGTTGCTTCTTAATATTAACTTCCAAATCTATTTAGCTTTATTTAATTTTCTCTCCAAATGAGTTGTTATTTCATTTAATCATAGGTTTTACTAACACAGATTATATTCAGAATGTTCTGCTAAAAAGAAGGAACTGTTTTATGAGTAGAAGACTTTGCTAACAGTCCAAAAATCCCAAAAAATCTCAATTATAGCACTGTAAATTGAAATTAATACCTTTTTTGGTTAATCCCAAAAAACGTTATTGCTTGATATAGTTACTTTTTTTTAGTTAAATTAAGTTCTAGCTTTAGTACTAAAACATTATTATGTAATATAATCTAATATTAAGTGCAATACATGACCATTCATTTTTATCTGTAAGCTAAAATTATAAAATAGTGCTTTATCCCTCAAGTGTGCACGGGGGAGCCTAAAAGACCCTGTGTATTTTGATTTCTCTCTGAGTTTTTTTAGTGGGTGGCAACACTGCTGTACTGCCAAGGTACCTTCAAGTGGGTCTATGAGTCACTGTCCAGTTCTGCTCTAACCTTTATTGGCAACGCGTACTATGAATTTTTACCGTATAAACATAACAAATTGGATCAAAATAAAAAAATTATAATAGTTTTGAACTATATTAAACTTTAATTTAACTACACTAAGTTTTCTTTTATTGTATGCACTTTAAATGAAATAGTTTGCTTACTTACACTAACTCATTAAACAACTCTGCATTTTACGTTCTTTGGCAATTTTTGTTAAAAAAAAACTATTAAATGAATAAAAAAATTGTGGAAAACTGTTTATAACAAATTAATAGACCAAGTTATTAGGTGCTATAAAAATGATCATATTTATGTATAATTTTAATCAAATTTATCTTATGGAGCCAAGATTACCTTATACACCCACTTCCTAAACAACCAGAAGCAGAGATGTAGCTTTAATACACGCTTCTTAACACTTAAGGGTTAAAGTATTCAAGAAGATGCTGTTAAGTATTGAAGTAGTGTTCATTTATGTTGTTTTAAAGTTAAACTCATGCAGTTTTAAACGAAATTAACTTATTGCATTGGGTAGTCTAAGATATTTAACACATTCGCTGCTGCATGCTGTGCCTGCGCCAGTGCTGCAATGTCAGTCCAACTGGACGCTGTTACACAGCGTCAGAATTACAGTCCTACTAACCAAACTGAATGGCAATGTTCAGCAAGATGCTGCATTGTACGTAGTTCGGGATGAGTCCGATAGGTAGCAGCATAACCAGGGCTGCAGTCGGTAACAATGTCTCACTACTACATAGCACATGTGATATTAGAGGGAAGGAAAAAACTCCGCCGATTTCAACCCTGGTGGCGATTTGAGGAAACAATTGCATCAATAAAAGCCTGAGATACTTGGACAGTGCTACAAACTGCCGAACGTTCCCAGGGCAGTGCAATCTGGGTACTGTAACAATAGAAAATCAATATTCAAAGCGTGGGAAGTCCTGCGTATAGCCCTGCGGCGCAGGTTGGGCGCACGGGATTTCCTGCTTGTAGCATGCAGTGTGTTAAGAAACCCATATTTAACATCGGTTATTTAAAATTCATGATGAATAATTTTTTTATCATTGTATTTAATGGTATGAATCGACAGTTGAAAATAATTTTTTACTTAATAATCTTAAAATTGCATACACTTTACAAACTCATTTTGTCATTGTTTGATAAATTGTTTTAAATATAACCACGACAAACAACCGTAGTAATTTTGTTTTACTGCTCTTTATTATCTATTCATTGGACACTCCAAATCACAGTAAGGACATTTTATTATATGGCCTAGAGTAGGATCAAGCAGTTAATGGTTACGTTACGGAATTTTAATTGATGATGAGGCTGGTGAGCCTCTTCGTCTCTTAGTCCATAATAGGTCAACTCAAGCTATTAAAGTGTCATATCAGCAGCTTAATATATATATATATATATATTGTAAACATTATAACTTGATTTTAAATAATATCATGGTACTACATTTGCCCAATAGCTATCAGGAACATCTCCACTCACATCTTAACTATACATACGTACGTTTAATACAAACTGTTTTAATATTTTGTTACTACTCCTTTTTGGAACATTGTAATATAGTGAAAAATGGTTATGTGAAGTCTGGGAAGTGGTAGAAAACTACTAATCGATGTTTTTCATGTGATTATGGGTCACAGCTTTTGAAACGTCAAAATAAACAACCCAATAACACGCACATGTCCTCATCACTCCCTCATGGTGAAGAAAACTTGGAAATACGTTTTGATAACATTGGTGTCTTGAATAGCTGCCTTTAGCAATTGAATGATTTGCCTAACAATTACAATAGAACCCTGCTTGATGTGACTCTTTGCTTGGTTTGACCGCTCTGTCGGCACAATAGGCTTTCGTTAGTCCAACCTCAGTGGGGTTTCCTCCTCAGTTAGTCTGACCAAGCTTTTTAAAATTGATCTCTGTTTACATTACCGCGACATAACTCCATTCAGGTTAGCTCCTGTTGATGACGTATTATACATTGTCAGCATGTATTTTGGTCAGTTAAGCGATGACAATTGAATATGGTTTCATTTCATTTCATTTCATTTCATTTATTTTAATGTCACATTACATTTGATACAGTTCAGGCAGTATGGTTAGTAATGAGTTTCTATTAAATCCTCAATATTGTTTATTGATGAGTACTACTGTTTATGAACTGTTCGGTATAGTAATTACATGTTTTTTAGGACATATAATACTTAAATCAGGTCTGCTAAGAAAGGAAGCTTGATACCCCATCAATAGCCAAGAAAGAATGTGGACTTCTGTACATCGAAGAGAGTTCTATGTCCACCCCATGAATATTTTGTGGATATGAAAATGGAGCAAAGGCGAGGTTGTTGCCCGCTAAGCAGAAGAACATTACAGACTTTTTTCAGCCATCGCAAGGCCATAATATTCTAGACAGTGATTTTAAGCATTCAGTCTTTTTTTGTAAATCACCATGGTTGATTAATTTACTATTTTTCCAATTAGGCCCTTATGTGGTTTTCTTGCTTGTTAAACGCTCTTCATGAAATATTTACCTTACCTTACCTCCTTGGCCACTCAAACCTAAGTAGGTTTTTGGCCTCGCCAACAAGTTGCCTCCACTGCTGCCGGTCTGCTGCTTGCGCAAGAGATGCTCCCATTCTCTGAAGATCTTTCTGGACCTGGTCCCTCCACCGCAGCTTTGGTCTTCCCAGCGGGCGAGTACCACGTGGCCTTCCATTCTTGACTTTCTTCAGCACACTTTCTTCTTTCCTCCTTTCTATGTGTCCTGCCCTTCTCAGTCGTCTACTTTTCACTGTGGCTACAATGTCTGGATCTTGGTATAGTTCTCGGAGCTCACGATTTTTTCTTATTCGCCACTCACCTTCTTCATTTATAGGTCCAAAAATCTTTCTTAAAATTTTGTTTAAAAAAATAATGAGTTTGTTTTCATGATATTTTGTCATCGTCCATGTTTCTGAGCCATATAAAAGAACTGGTTGAATAATAGTTTTATAAATTCTTATTTTTGTGTTTTTTGATAATATTTTGGAATTTAATAATTTTGATAAGCTCCAGAAGCATTTGGTTGCTAAAATTAGTCGCTTTTCTATTTCTGTTCCTCTTTCGTTGTTCCAATTAACTGTTACTCCTAGGTATTTAAATTCAGGTTCTTTTTCAAATTTATAATTATTAACTTTTAGAGGTTCATCCATTTTGATTTGGGTTCTTCCTACTTTCAAGTATTTCGCCTTCTCTTCACTTATTTGAAGTCCAATCTTATTTGCTTCTTTTATGATAATTTTGGTAAGTTTTCCTAGGTCCTCTTTTGATTCTGCAATTAATGCAACGTCATCTGCAAAAGCAAGTGTGTTTATTTTAGATCCGAGGTTTATACCATATTCTAAATTTTTTGTGCTCTTTAGGGTTTCTTCTATTGCAAAATTGAATAGAATTGGAGAGAGTCCATCTCCTTGTCTAGCTCCTGAGTGGGTTCGGAAGGTTTCTGAGTATTCATTATCTATCTTAACTTTACTTTTGGATCCTTCAACAAACATTTTTGTTAGATTTATTAGTTTGTCCGGTATGCCAACTTTCTGCATTGTTTCCCAGAGTTTAGGTCTTTTTATGGTATCATAAGCTTTTACAAAATCAATGAACAGGATATAAAATTCTTTGTCATATTCCCAATACTTTGATATTATCTCCTTTATCACATAAATTTGGTCTGTTGTTGAACGTCCTTTGATAAAACCAGCTTGATGGTCTTCAATGTATTCTTCTGCATATGGTTTTATTCTGTTCAGTAAAATCTTGGAGAGTATCTTATAAGTAGAGTTAAGTAGGGATATTCCTCTGAAGTTGCTACAGGTTTCTTTATCGCCTTTTTTGTGTATCGGGATTATTAAGATTCACTCCATTCTCTGGGCATTTCTTCTTCTGTCCATATTCGTAGGATCAGTCTATGAATTTCTTTAATAGCATTTATATCACAATGTTTTATAACCTCTATTGCAATCTCATCTTCACCTGGTGCTTTTCCATTTTTTAAGTTTTTTATTGCTTCCTTTACTTCTTGTAGAGACGGTTCTTGTATACAGGGTTGTACATTCTGGTAGATTAATATATTTTCATTGCCGTCTTCTTCTTCTCCCTTCAAAAGGTCCTCGAAGTATTCTTTCCATATTTTTAGAACGTTAGTTTTTTCAGTCGTTTTATTTCCATTTTTATCTTTGATTCCTGTTGTTTTGGGTCTATATCCTTTCTGAAAATGTCTTACTGTAGCATGAAATATTTACTTTTCGAAATACAGTGTCAGTACTTTTAAAGTCAATAAATGCGCTCTTCTGATAATCTGACCTTTTTGATGTTTCTACCATGCTTCTGGACTTGTAGGTAACATGTTAGCGAGGTTCTACTGTAATGCATTTCATGTAGATTGGAATCATCAAAGTTTAGCGTTGGTTTTGTCTCATTCCTAAATAATTAATTCATGGACACTTGCATATTTTCCTACACTTTTTTTTGTTTTGGTTAGGTCTATCTCATTTTTTCAATTATCCAACTCCATAATGTGAAAATACTCTTTACAGTATTGATTTGATTTTGGTTAATCAACCTTTTGGCTAAAAGTACCAATTTTTGATCCTAAGGAGAAAAAACATTCTATGCAAACAAAGCTGACAACAATTCAGATTAGTATTATTTTAACTAGTTTCAGTCTATCTACCTTTTTTTATCATAGCTACAATATTTTTGTTGAATCCTTGTTTTGGTTGTTGGCATTTCAGTAGTGTGATCGTTTTCAGTGGTTCTGCGGTTACTTTGCTGGCTAAGTGTAACAGTTCTTGCTTGATTGGTTCTCAGACAATCTTTTAACCGTAGGTAAGTCAGAAGAGGTCTTCCGTGTGCTTTAACACTATTGGTTCTCCTTTTTTTGATTACAAAGTATTAGAAAATTAATTGTGTTCTAGCAAGTCGGTGAAGATAGCTGGAATGCATTGTTTGCCTTAGGGACTGTTTGTTATTGTTTTGCAATAATGAATCTCTGTTAAATGGCGGCACATAAATCTTGGCTCTTTAACAGCAGACAAACCTTGGTTATTTTTACTGTCCATTATTCTGTTTTGAATTCCAACTAAACATAACAGGATTTGATCTTAATCAGTTAGGAGAATATGAGAACTGTGTGGTAGCAAAAAAGGTGTTAACTATATAGACATTAGACATTAATAATGGAAGTCTCTGACTCATTAAATAACATTATGTATGAACAAACTTAGCATATGATCCAATTTTCGTTTGATAAAGAGACCTAGATTTCAGCATCTCAATGCTGAATGCTCAATGCTAGATTAAATCAGGCCCATATTTAATCTAGGCAATTGGCATTGCAAAAACTTGTTATCATACCTTCCCAGTTAGAGATTTTGTCTTTATAACTAGTAATTTCCACCTGTTTACTTTTTTACTAATCTACATTTTTTTATCATACTTACATTATTTGCATTAGTTTCTTGTTTTAAACTTGAAGAGATGGTCTCTGTTAGTGTCCGTGCTGCACTGGATAAATCTTTTATAACATTCTCACTGAAATGCTCCGTTTGCACACACTGACTGAAACTCTGAAGGACGTTTCGGCTAATGCCATTTTCATCTACAAACACCTAAGTGTTTGTTGCTGTTTGGAGTGATTGTAGTTGAAAATGGTGACAGCCAAAATGTGCGTCCTATAGAATTTCAGTCGGTGCATGTAGACAGGGAATTTCAGTAAAATGTTATTCAAGATTTTTCTTGTTTTGGCTTCTTGCATTTTGGTTATGTAATGTGATTTTAAATCTAAAACTGAGATGTAGGGGTGTGTGAGTAGCAATTTTGAAATTGAGTTGAGTCCAGGCTAATTTAAAAAAATACTCATGTGTTTAAAGTTTTTTTTTAAGTTGAGCATTTTGTTATGTAGAAGTTAATAGTTATCATATTATATAAATCATGATTTTGAAAAAAATATCATCATTAATGAAATAAATTTCAAGTCATTCATCTTGAAAGTGTCTTTGAGTTAAAAGCAAACCTGTTTTCAAATACAATAGAGTCCCGCTATTCCAAACTAATCGGGACCGACCCCGGTTCGGATTAGTAGGAAACTTGGAATAAGCGGATAATGAATAAAATCATTAGATATTTAGGATACTGTAGTACGATTTTTATAAAATGTCAAGATAAATATAGGGATTGTAATTTCCGGCCGATATGTAGCTTAGTAATCGCTGTTTCCGACGGAATTAGAACATTGCAATCGTAATTTTCATTGAGGTACCGAAGTGGATTGTCATAGAAAGCCGATATAAAGGTTGGCGTTCGTTGATCGCGGCCGATAGTTGTCGTCTTTTCTGGCCGAGATAGATTACAGAAGAAAACTATTCTCAATTCTGCGGCCGCGATATATAGTTTGATTGTCATTACACCAAATGTGCTTGGCGATTGTCACTTACGGCCACGATTATGCAGTATAACTGCCCATTATACCCTATATGCGCTTTACGATTGTCACTAATGGCCACGATTAGGCAGTATGATTGCTAATTAATTACACCCGATATGCTTTGCGATCGTCACTTACGGCTGCAATTACGCAGTGTGATTATAAACTAAACAGGATTTGTGCTTTGCAATTTTCAATAACAAAATTGTTTTTGATGATAAAGTAAGTTCGAAATAGGCAGATTTTCGGATTAGCGGGATTCGGAATAGCGGGACTCTACTGTAAAGTGAGGATAATTCAGTAATATCTTTAACTTCATCTATTATCTTTAATTAATTGTTTACCTTCCTCAATAAAAAAAACTTGATTCATTTCATTTCCGAAATTTAAAAAATCTCTGAAGACTTATCTACTGGAGAAGTTTTTTATTGCTTCCTTTACTTCTTGTAGAGACGGTTCTTGTATACAGGGTTGTACATTCTGGTAGATTAATATATTTTCATTGCCGTCTTCTTCTCCTCCCTTCAAAAGGTCCTCGAAGTATTCTTTCCATATTTTTAGAACGTTAGTTTTTTCAGTCGTTTTATTTCCATTTTTATCTTTGATTCCTGTTGTTTTGGGTCTATATCCTTTCTGAAAATGTCTTACTGTAGCATGAAATATTTACTTTGTTATATATTTGTTCATTCTTTATTTTATTCTATGTCCATCTACCTTTCTTTATTTTATTTCCATATGCATCTACAGTTAATTTAAAAAATGAAATGTCACAATTAGAACAGCTGTATTTATAATTTACAAGTTGTGAAGTAAATAATTCAATTTAATGTAATAAATTATTTGATATTTAAATATATCAATTATTTCTCAAAATGTATTTCTTTTACTACGTACATATTAAATGGCGACTTAGAGGTGAAAAAGATACATTAATCAGAATAGATTGAGAACATTTCATAACATGGAGAATCAAGAAATACCGGTAATTGACCATAACAAAGCAGTGTTAGAAGCATTACAAACACAAAATGCTGCTCTTTCTCAATTAATACGACAGTTAATTCCTAACCCAGATCATAATAGAGAATGCAACAATGACACAAATTCTCATGTAAATTCTTCAATAACCTTTGAATCTTTTGATGAAGAAGTGGAAACATTCAAATCTTACAAAGAAAGATTGGAGAACTTCTTTGAACTAAAAAAGTTACATGGAGAATCAAATGAAGTGAAGAAGACCAAAGCAAGAATATTAATTAATGCACTTGGTGCAAAATACTATTCACTTCTGTCCAGTCTAACTGCACCTGACATTCCCTCTTCAAAAGACTATGAATCCTTGATTGCGTTATTGGAAAAACAACTATGTCCACAAACCAATGTACATACTGAGAGACACAAGTTTTTATCTAGAGAACAGGGAGCTGATGAATCAATAACGCAATATCTTGCCGCTTTAAAACAACTTTCCTTAACATCGAAATGGAATTGTCAGGAACGAAACTGTGGAAAACCATCAGGAAGCATTTTACAAGCTCAATTTATTCGAGGTCTTGGAGATAGTGACATAAGAGAACAAATTCTACAACAAGGAAATGACATTAGTTTTGATAGAGCAGTAGAAATTTCTATAGCAATAGAAAATGCTAAAACGCAGAATAAATTATACTGTTCAAGTACAGATATAAAGAAAATTTCAAAATCCAGAGCTCCGAAAAATCCTGGAAGTCGCAAATTTCTAAAAAACAAATTTAGAAAAAGCAAACCAATGTCCGACAAATTCAAGAAAAGAAACATCATTCAAGAACTTGGGTTGGAAAACTTGTGTCTACGCTGTGGGAAAAGTAACCATAAAGCCTCGGAATGCAAATCCAAGAATTTACACTGCAAATCTTGTAACAAATCTGGACACACCGAAAAAGTCTGCATTTCATCTCAAATAAAACAACAGATTAACCAAATACATGGATCAGAATCAGAAATCAGTGAAGTAGATTCTGAATATGACTGCAACCAGGTAAAAACTATACCAATTAATTACAATTTAGGCGAACATAGAGATGATCCCTTTGCAGTCACACTCAATATAGGTGGGAAATCAAAACAATTTGAAATAGATTCAGGAAGTCAAGTTAGTATTATATCTCTTACTGATTTTCAAAATCTAAAATTGAATTTCGATTTAAAACCATCCAAAGTTAGGTTTCGTTCATATACAAATGAATCTTTCACCCCAGTAGGTGTAGCCAGAGTGCCCATTTCATTTAAACAACGGAGAGCTCGTGGTAATTTATACGTTGTAAAAGGGAACTACACACCTATATTAGGTAGAGAATGGATATTCAATAAATACAAAGACGTGTTTCAGTCAAATGTGGGTGTTATTCCGAATTTCAAATGTTCTTTAAAACTTAAAGATGATGCAAAACCCATATTTATGAAACCCAGACCAATTCCTTACGCCTTGTTAGAAAAAAGTAAAAAGGAAATTCAATCTTTAGTTGAACAAGGGGTCCTTGAAAAAGTTGATCATTCAGCATGGGGTACTCCATTGGTCATTGTTCCTAAACAAGATCAATCTGTCAGAATTTGTGCAGATTATAAAATTACATTAAACCCCCAACTAGAAGATACTCATTATCCTATTCCCAGAATCGAAGACCTTTTAAATAAACTAAATGGGGGGAAATACTTCTGTGTTCTAGATCTTCATAAGGCTTATTTACATGTGCAGTTAGAAGAGGAAAGTCAAATCTATGCGGCAGTATCCACTCCATGGGGTACTTATAAAGCAAAACGTCTGTTTATGGGTATCACTACTGCACCAAAAGAATTTCACAAAATCATTGATCAGATAGTAGCTAATTTGGATGGAACTATAGCATATTTTGATGACTTCCTCATTCAAGGTAATTCTTTCGAAGAGTGCTATCAAAGACTTGAAAAGTGTCTGCAGACATTGAGAAAATATGGGTTACACGTTAACATGTCCAAATGTAAATTATTTCTGACTGAAATTACTTATCTCGGGCATCGTATCACAAGTCAAGGTGTCACTAAATGTCGAGATAAAATAGAAGCTGTTACAAAAGCACCTCGTCCTAAAAATGTAGAAGAAGTTAGGTCTTTTCTTGGTTTGGCACTGTACTATGCCAAGTTTATTCCAAATGCATCTTCGATCGTTCATCCTTTGACTCAGCTTCTAAAGAAGGATGTTAAATTCAAATGGAATCAAAAGTGTGAAAATGCTTTTAATAAAATCAAAGAGGAAATTACGAGTGATAGAGTTTTGACTCCTTTCAATCCAGACTATCCTGTTACATTAGCTACGGATGCAGGGCCTACTGGTCTTTCAGCAGTTCTGTCCCATATTATCAATGGTGAAGAAAAACCCATCGCGTTTGCTTCCAGATCCTTAACCAAAAGTAAAGTGTCATACAGCCAACTTGACAAGGAAGCCACCGCTGTGTATTGGGGTATAAAGAAATTTTACCAGTATCTTTATGGCAGGAAAGTTCGATTGATAGGAGATAATAAGCCTCTACAACAAATCTTCAATCCAAGGAAAGCCATGCCCATCATATCAGCTCATCGCTTATTACGATATGCTCAATTCCTTAGTGCATTTGATTATGAAATCATACAAAGGCCGTCTCAAGAACATACGAACGCAGACTACTTTTCTCGATTTCCGATTCCTCTGGACGTCAAAAAGGTAGATTACATTGAAGAGTCTTATAAGGTAAATCAGATTACTCTAAACACTATTACAGACAGCTCAGTTATTACAGCAGATACAATCAGATTAGAAACTAACAGAGATGAGGAATTACGTTGCTTAAAAAGTAAGCTTCTTGCAGGAGAAATAAAAAATCCAGAATTTACGCTTCATTCTGGAATCATTATGCGAGGATCTAGAGTTTACATCCCCAGAAAACTACGATCAAATGTGCTAAAAGAACTACACTCATCTCATATAGGCATAGTGAAAATGAAGAACATTGCTAGATCTTTATGTTATTGGCCTGGAATAGATGCTGCTATTGAAAACATTGTCAAATCCTGTAAAAACTGTGCAGAAGTAAAAACCAATCCGGCAAAAGCTCCTCCTCACTTTTGGGAAGAACCACAAGAAAACTGGCAAAGGATCCACATAGATTATGCTGGTCCTTTTAAAAACCAGTATTTTTTTGTGGTGGTAGATGCCAAATCAAAATGGCTAGAAGTCATAATGTCCATGAAGGCCCCAACATCAACATCGACTGTACATGCACTAGATGAAATATTTTCTAGATATGGGCTTCCTTACACCATTGTTTCAGATAATGCTTCTATATTCAAGTCTGATGTGTTCACTAAATTCTGTAGAAGTAACGGGATTACACAACGTTTCTGTGCACCAAACCACCCTGCGACAAATGGTCTGGCTGAACGATCTGTACAAAATCTGAAGCAGAAATTAAAAGCAATGACAGAAGATAAGGGAAGCCTTAAAGAAAAGCTAAATTTGTTCTTATTTAAATATCGCTCAAGCCCTCTTTACAATGGGAAAACACCTGCAGAACTTTTTATGAACAGAACTTTGAGAACAAAATTACATCTTATGCATCCCATGGAAAATACCAGGAAAGAAATCTCTAATGAATATTCATACCAACTAAGATCTCTAAAAGAAGGAGATCGAGTTCAAGCCAGAAACTATATTGAACCAGAAAAATGGAAATTTGGTACCGTTTCCCAACGTTTGGGAAAGCTTCACTATGTTATAAAATTAGACAACCACCAGCAAATCAAGAGGCATATCAACCAACTCAGAAAAACACAGGTCAATACTAATGAATTGCAAAGAGCTCCAAGATTTTTTCAGAATTATAAAGAGGTTCAAAAAGCACCTAGAGTTTCCCTAGAAAATGCTTCACCGCCTGATACATCTCTAGGGAATATGACGGCTTCACCACTTACTTCATCTTCAGGAAACATGATGTCTTCAGAATATGATTCCCAATCAACTACATCCTCTCCTCAACTAACTCCACGAACTTCAATGAGTACTCCCAAGAAAAGGAGTAATGCTGGATTAAAGGATCAACGAACACAGCAAGCGACACCATCCAGTTCTGAAGAACAGAATGGGGATCAGCCAACAATACGGCGGTCTTCAAGAATAAAAAAAAAAACCTAATAAAGGATGCAGCTGTTGTCAGTATGATCGTTGAAGTCAAGTGGGGGAGAACTGTTATATATTTGTTCATTCTTTATTTTATTCTATATCCATCTACCTTTCTTTATTTTATTTCCATATGCATCTACAGTTAATTTAAAAAATGAAATGTCACAATTAGAACAGCTGTATTTATAATTTACAAGTTATGAAGTAACTAATTCAATTTAATGTAATAAATTAATTGATATTTAAATATATCAATTATTTCTCAAAATGTATTTCTTTTACTACGTACATATTAGGTGTGTGAGTAGCAATTTTGAAATCGAGTTGAGTCCAGGCTAATTTAAAAAAATACTCATGTGTTTAAAGTTTTTTTTTAAGTTGAGCATTTTGTTATGTAGAAGTTAATAGTTATCATTTTATATAAATCATGATTTTGAAAAAAATTATCATCATTAATGAAATACAATTTCAAGTCATTCATCTTGAAAGTGTCCCTGAGGTAAAAGCAAACCTGTTTTCAAATACAATAGAGTCCCGCTATTCCAAACTAATCGGGACCGACCCCGGTTCGGATTAGTAGGAAACTTGGAATAAGCGGATAATGAATAAAATCATTAGATATTTAGGATACTGTAGTACGATTTTTATAAAATGTCAAGATAAATATAGGGATTGTAATTTCCGGCCGATATGTAGCTTAGTAATCGCTGTTTCCGACGGAATTAGAACATCGCAATCGTAATTTTCATTGAGGTACCGAAGTGGATTGTCATAGAAAGCCGATATAAAGGTTGGCGTTCGTTGATCGCGGCCGATAGTTGTCGTCTTTTCTGGCCGAGATAGATTACAGAAGAAAACTATTCTCAATTCTGCGGCCGCGATATATAGTTTGATTGTCATTACACCAAATGTGCTTGGCGATTGTCACTTACGGCCGCGATTATGCAGTATAACTGCCCATTATACCCTATATGCGCTTTACGATTGTCACTAATGGCCACGATTAGGCAGTATGATTGCTAATTAATTACACCCGATATGCTTTGCGATCGTCACTTACGGCTGCAATTACGCAGTGTGATTATAAACTAAACAGGATTTGTGCTTTGCAATTTTCACTAACAAAATTGTTTTTGATGATAAAGTAAGTTCGAAATAGGCAGATTTTCGGATTAGCGGGATTCGGAATAGCGGGACTCTACTGTAAAGTGAGGATAATTCAGTAATATCTTTAACTTCATCTATTATCTTTAATTAATTGTTTACCTTCCTCAATAAAAAAAACTTGATTCATTTCATTTCCGAAATTTAAAAAATCTCTGAAGACTTATCTACTGGAGAAGGCATTTTATTCTCTGCAAGAATACCTAGAAGTGTTTGAATTGTAAATTTACGTTGTGATTATGTATATATAATATGTATTGTTATATATTAAGTAATTTACAATGTACTCTATGGACAAATCACCTGACAAGAAAATTAATCTTATGACATCCTTACTCAATTAATTAAAATTTTAACCCGATTAGGTACACACCTAGCTACACTTGCACTTGTATACTTATAGGAAATTAATTTCTTTTCAATATGTTTTCACAGGTTCAAAAATAAATAATAAAATCAGTCCAATGAGGATGAGTAAGTAAAAATCTCAAATTTGAGAATGGAATAAAGGAAAGATATCTATGGATATTAAAAACTAAAAAAAAAACAATTCTTGTAAAACATCGAAAATTAAAAGTGACAGGTAAAGAGGGGGCTAACGGTATGAAAAACAGTTGTAAAATTTTATCGCACCTACCGATTTTGGGTAATCAGAGGGAGTAACTCCTTGACGAACTTTCGAGAATCTTACAAAACTTTGAGTGAGTCAAATAGTGGAAATTCAGTTTGAAAAAAGCTCAATACTCAAGCACTTGCACACCCCTATTGAGAAGATAATACCCCCGTTGCAGCAGACCTGCATACTCAGTGAATTTCAAATGCAAAACAACATATTTCAATCCTACATAGCGAGATTTGACATGTTTTTGTAAGCTCCATAAGAATAACATGGGGAATGAGTATGCAGGTGTGCTGCTACAGGTATATTAAAACTGGGTGGTTTTAATTCAATATTTAGTAGATCTGAACTAGAAGAAGCTATTTACCAAGTTTTATTGAGATATGTTGAGAAATTAGCGAGATATATAATTTTAGTTATTTCCCATAAGGTTAATATTGGGACAACGTACTATGTTTACCATTTTCAATATCTCGGTAACCAATGGACATAGAGCAGTGTTTCAAAATACTAAATTGTTTGTTTTTTTGAGCTCAATTCAATGGTGCCCACAAAAATTCGATAAATTTTATTTTTCTATGTAAAAAACTCTAAAAACCCATTTTTGGGGGGGTTTATCCCCCTTTACCTCCCCTTCCGGTGGTCCGATCGGGCTGGTTCACGAACTCGTCCAATTGATTACCACTTTACATGTCCGTACCAAATTTCATGAAGATCGGATCATTTTTGCAGCCTCTATCATGCTAACAGACACACACACACACACACACACACACACACACACACACACACACACACACACACACACACACACACATATATATATATATATATATACAAATTCAAACGAATAGTGTTTTTTGCTTCTGGGGGCCCCAAAACAAAAAGTTATAGTGGTCCCGAGCTTAGGTCTTACCATGAGACCTACGGTAATAGCTTCTTCCCTATAGGGGAAATTCGCTAAAATGATGTTGTAGCAACGCAAATGACCTAGAACAAATAAGGGACTGATGATAGCATTACATTGCTGAAACCTATGTCTCCTTATCAAGCAAAAATCGTATCATAACCATTATGATCATGAAGAAAGATTAGATAGTAAAGTGAAACTGTAGAAACAGAGAATAAAAAAATAGTCTGTACGATCTATTTCAAAAACTAATAAAAACAGTGATCTAATCCACATTTACTTAATGTTATGAATCAAGAGGTGTATGACTTAATTTATTGTCTGGTTTTTGTTTTTGTTTTTGTTTTTTAATTATTTGACTCACATTATGACCTTAGATTGTATTTTTTAGTATGATTTTCTCATATATAAAAAAATAACAAGGGTAGTACCTAGCTGCTTTAACAGTTGTTTAAAACTTGCATAAAATCTTGCATGTCGGTTGGTGTTTTTTTAAGACTGCTCATTTAAAAAATATTCAAAGTCAGTTCCATTTTTCATCGACCTCAACTTATTACAAAAAAATCCACGATGCAGTTGTTGAAAGCATAACTTCAGTCACATTTTTATTTTTCGTGTACTTCATATTTTCTTATTTTTATTTTTTTCGAAGCTACTTTCTATGACATTAGTAGAGTTCTCAAATTCAAGCTTTGCTGGTTGTAATTGCTTCTACTAAACAGTTTAACAGAATCAATTTTTTTATTTTCATTTCAGAATTTGTAATGTCATAAATGTACTTTCAGATTCAAACAGAAATAAAAGACAGATAGAAGAAAGTTTTCAAGCAGTCCCCCAAGATATTAAATTCCTGGCAAAGAAGCCTAAATTAGAAACTCCATCTGATAGTGAGGATAAGTCCAACAGTTGGTTTGATCTATGGAAAAAATACTTTTGACTGTTAAAATGTTTGTGTTTTTGTTGTTATTATTATTTTTGGCCTAGAGGAATGCCTATGTTATAAGGTAGTAACTGAGTATAAAATTCTTCCCGTAACCTTTTTTTATGAATTATATTATTAAAGTTTTTTTTATCATATTCTTCTCCATGCTTCACTCGAATATGCATTCATTTAATTAAAAAGTCCATGCTTGTTTTCACTTTTGCAAGTTTTGCTCTATATAATTATAAAAAAAGAAATGTTTAAAGATTTAAGTACGGGTAGGCTGCAAGGCAGATATTTCTTCATGCATAACAAGGATGCTACTAAGCTTAAACAAAATTGGCATTATATTGTCAATGACTGCTAGATGTTCTTAAGCAAAAAGAACAACTGGCATACAAATAGATCAACATAACATTTCTAATGTTTTATTTTTTTTACCAAAATGAAAGAAAATGTGGCTTTGCAAATATTTTATCCCATCAGTATGGTTAAGTAACTACTTTTTTAGAAAAGTATCCCTCCCCCCCTCCACTTACCCCTCCGTGGTAGTTGTTAGTCGCAGGTACATACTTTGGCTCATATGTACGAGTTTTTAGAAAACCATTTGAGTTTCCAGCACTACATATTTCAACCTTCAAAAGGGGGTTTCAATGGAAAAATTTTCTATCTACTATATATTTGTCAAACACCACACCTATAATCTCACAGCCCAAACTACTTGACCTACAACCTTGAAACTTGGCATTGATGTGCCTCTTAGGGCGTAAGTATCCACTAAGGATGGATTTTTAAAAATTCCCTCAGGGCTATGCCCTGTGGTACATCAAAGTTTCAACTTTAAACTTTAGGGAAGCTTATATATTCACCATGTCAACCTCTAAACATTAAACTATGAATCTGAGGAAGTTGTTCTGTTTTCCCTTGGGTGAAACTGGTTGATCAGCTAGTTCTCTATAGTTCTTAATTACTCTTTTCTATTTTAATAGTTTCTTCTTAAACAACCTAACACGCCATAAACTATAGCTATAAACTAGGGGAAAATATTCAGTTTTACTACCTAGAGATTCTTAATTAACTACCTCTATAAAAAATATTTCATTTGGACATCAGTAAGCTTATTTTTCATCTCTCATGAACTATGGGCTAATTGTATGGGGCTCATCTAGCCATGCACAAAAAATTTTTATCCTCCAAAAAAGAGTCGTTAGAATTATAGCTAAAGTTCAACAAATCACTCATTGTAAAGATTTTTTCATCCGGTACAAAATTTTAACTTTATATAGCTCTTATATATACAAATTGGCGCTAATGGTTAAAAGCGGTTTTGGCACATTCATGGAGAGTCAACACTGCCACTCTCACAACACCAGATTCAGAAATACTATAAAACCGGTTCAACACAGACTTAAAACTTTTCATCTGTCTCCTCAGTACATGGGTCCAAAAGTATTCAACAAGTTACCACCTTCAATAAAGAATATTGACTCCTTTTCTAAATTTAAAGAAACTTTAAAGGCTTTTTTACTGGAGAAGGCATATTATTCATTGCATGAATACCTAGAAGATTCCTAATTTTTCTTATTATCTTTATGTCTACTATGTATATATTTGTGCATAATAGAATTAGACACTGGACAAATCACCTGTCAAACAAATTGATGTAATGTGATGATTGTAAATAAATAAATAAATAAATAAATAAACTTATTTTGATTTTAACAATATGTCCAAACTTACATGAAAAGTATTCATAAAAATCAATTGTTCGCAAAATGATCAAAGTTGTTAAAAATTAGAGTTCAATCACCCACACTTTGTTGGGATTAGTAACTGATTAAACTTTCGGTAACAGATGACAGATTTAGAGTACTTATCGAATTCAAATTTTTTCTGGCAGTTTGGTATCCGGACTATTTTTTTTTTGTTGATAGCACCAAACGGTTTATTTTCATGTCATGATAATAAACATGACATGAACCTTTGAAACCTTTAGGCTTCAAAAGGTTTCCTTGATTTTATAAGCATATCTATTTTTATGCTTCAGGTTGACAGTTCAGATGTCTTGAGAGTTTGTAGATTGGATCTGCAGTTTTGCTTTTGAATTAACTCAGAAAGTTGTTGTTTGTACTTTTATAATTCTGCTCTTAGTTCGCTTGTCATATTTTCAAAACTTTTAACATTCATTGACTTGATCCTTATATTTGAAGTGGATAACTTGCCAAAACCAAAAGCTCTTACAAAATGAGCCATGTTTTTGTATATTTGTAAATAAAAATATTAAAGTATGGGATTTAAGTTAAAAACATAAAAAAATTGATAACAAATTTTATTTTTCTGTTTTACTATACTATGTTTTTTCCTTTAGCAATCGGGGAATATTATATTTCACTACTAGTCACGAAAGTAGCCGATTTCGGGGCAAGGTAGTATTTTACTTGTGAGGTGTAAGTAGGGAATCCAATCCCGGACGATAATTTCCATCCCGGGATTTCGGGACTGAAAAACTTTAATCCCGGGATCCCAGGACTGATCCCGGGATTGAGCCAACATTGTATTTGCCAATACAAAAAGAAATATTTAGTATACTTTCGCATATATACGTAGTAGTATCATAATATGATGCAATATAAAAAGCAGTTTTCCGTTTAATTTTGAGTTGTTAACGTCAGCCTTATCATGAAACACTGAATACAGTAGTAGACATCGCAGTGAAACGGTTATGAGGATGGTCTTATATAACCGTGAACTGTGTAAGAGAACCATATTTTTTTAAAAACCTAAAGAAAGTATCATACAAAAATGAATATAGTTACCTTACCAAATAATATCAGGACTTGGAAAGATGTAAGTATAATAGCTAGAAGTACGATAAAAATGATCATGAGAGCATTGTATTGAAACTTAGGAGCAATTTCAGTACACTGTATCAGAAACAAGTTAAAATCCCTACGAATTTTTCCAGAAGCTTAGAAATATTAACTAACTGTAAACTACTTATATTCATTATATAAAACAACAAATAACTCATAAAACCATGATTATTTGATCAAGAACAACATTTAACTGGTTTTTCTTAGTTATAACCTTGTTTTAACTGGTGAGATCCTCGTAAATAATGATTTTGCACGCAAATGTTATAATTCCGAAAATCCCGGGATTGAGAAAAAATATCCCGATTGAATTAGCCCAAAAATCACGCGGGATCTCAGGATCCCGGGATTGGATTCCCTAGGCGTAAGCCGAGCACGTAAAACACTATCGAGCCCCGAATGGGCCTTTTATGACGAGTTGTGAGCAATACTTTTCATCACGATGCAAATAAGTAACCAAACTTAAAAAAATCATTCAACATTTCATAATTTGGTAATTTTTCTATAAGCTAACGCAATACGGCTGAACTGTCTATTTTAGTTCAGAGTCAGCTGGTTGAACTGTCAAAATAGGAACTTCGTTTGTTTGGGTATGGGAAAAGTTTGTTTGGGCTAGGAAATAATTTGTTTGGGTACGGAAATGCAATGTTTGGGTACCGAAAAATCAGCTGATCATTATTTGTTTTGATGTAATGAAATCGATGGTTTTCGTAGATCTCAGCTGTACGGTAACGGGCAATTTTCGTGTACAGAGTGATGGAAAGAAAATTTACTTCTATGAGAGCCAGGCCTTTAGCCATTGGTGGTTGGTGGGTTAAAATATCAAAACTCTTCATAAACAGGTTGCATTAATGTCAGTCTGATGTACACAGTACATCCAACTTGTCTTTTTACATTTGAATAGGCATAGTCAATGTACAAATGTATTAAAACCAAAACAAATAATACCGGCTCTGGCTAATGTTTGTTACAGCTGCGGTCACTTTTTATCTGTTGTGGCTGATATAAAGCCCTAATATTGTTGTCCAAAAAACAACTAATCTATATATATCATAATAATCATAGTCATAATCATAATCATTTTATTGTCATTAAACATTCAAATGCAATAGACAGTGTCAAATTCTTAAAAATATAATTAAAATACAATAAATCATGACAACCTTAATATGCTATGTTAATACTAGCTACTTGTTGATAGCATATTAACATTAAATTGTGACATAGGTCGATCTAAAAACTGATTTACACCATACAGTGGATTGTCAATCAACCAATTATGAACAAGCTTTGAAAAACTTTTTTTATTTAAGTTCTTTATCCCAAGAGGCAACTTATTAAACAGTTTCAAACTAAGTATTTTAAAAGATTTCAATGTCTTACTTAACCTACTACGTTCTATATATACATTATGACTGGATCTTGTAAAATGGTCGTGTATTTCATCAGACAGAGTGAGATTCCCTAGGTTTTCCTTAACATAAATTAAACAAACAAATATATACAGATTAATCACAGTCAATATTTTGGTTTCATTAAACAGGGGTTTGCAGTGTTCATTCCAACTTGAGTTTGTCAAAATCCTGACAGCCTTTTTTTGAACAAGTAAAACATCTTTAATTTTAGCGCTGTTACCCCAGTACAAAATTCCAAATGATAAAATGCTATGAAAGAAAGCAAAGTAGCAAGACCTAAGATAATGATTTGGCAAAATATTTCTGAGGCGACGTAATAGGAAAACTACTTTTGACAATTTCGAGCAAGTTTGAACTATGTGAGTCTCCCATGTTAGCTTAGAGTCAAACTGAATGCCTAAAAGTTTAACTGAACATTCATTTTCAGCCTCTTTAAGAGCAGCTTCATCTAACGAAAAAGTAATGCTTCGAGTTTTATTGACATTGAGGAGAAACTTGTTTGCAGCGTACCACTCAGCTGCTTCACTTAGAACTACATCATTCATATATTTACAAAGGTCCTGGTGGTTTTTATCAGATTTAAAAAAAGTTGCATCATCTGCAAACATTATGGTATTTGCAGAAACATTGTCAGGTAGGTCATTGACCATGATCAAAAATAGGAATGGGCCCAGAACCGAACTGTGGCTGCAGCTGACATTGAACCATTCACAAAAACTTTTTGCTGCCGTGATCATTATATATGTATATATGAGCAAACTGACTGACTCATATTTTTTTCTGACTGACTTTACTTACTGATTGACTGACTCATCACAGTTTCTAAAAACGCTAAAGCTACAAGGATTTGGACCATTAACTTAGTACAAATATTATTAACAGTCTCTTAATATTTTCCTTAAATAAAGAAGATAATAAAATTCACAATGGCAGCCATTTTCTGTTTTCAAAGCCTAATGTCTTAAAAGAAATTTACTGTATTGTAGGCATTTAAAATATCATCAAGAGGAGAAATTCTATTTCTTATACTTAATCTTAATCTTAATCAATTGTTGCTATTGTACCTCGATATCCCTTGATTATAAAAATTTATTTGTCCTGTTAATTCATCATAAACTTTATGGTAGAATCCTTATTAAAATGTAAGATTCTTTTTGGATATTTTAATATGTCATTTTCAGTGGGTTTAAGTTGGCCAATAAAGTCTTATTATTAGAGTAAAAATGTTAATTTTTCAGGATTAACGTAGTTCCTCCTTACAATGGACATCCTAATTACAAAGTCAAAATTTTGCACTGGTACTGGTCAATATTTTGCTATGATTTTAACTGTAAGTAAAACAAGGGGTAACACCTAGTGACAAGTGAAACTGTAGTTAATAATCAAAGCTAATAAAAAGTAAGTTTGATCAGTAATCGTAACCCTGGTGTGGAAAAAACCTTTTCGTCATACTGCTGTGAAAACGACTGTTTTCAATACATGCGTTTTCGGGCGAAAGTAGCTCTTTTCTAACCTAGGGAGGGAAAGAGTCAGCTGATGTTGAGGATGTCAGCTGTTCGTTTATGATGCACTAAAACTGCCAACTTGTGTAAATCAGCGTCGGTGAGCTATCAATTGCATCAAGAGTGGTTATCGTTTATTATTATCAATTGCATTTCATTGTTGTATTGTTGTCGGTTTAATCAATTTGTGCAACTCGCTCATTCCACCAATCGATTATTAAATGCGTTCGATACATCAATAGTTGTTCATTGTTGTCAATCTAACCTAAAACAAAATGAAACAGACAATCAGCTGATTGTTTTAAATAGCAAGAACAAGATTGAAGCATCTTTGGGAGATATCTTTTAAGGTAATAGATTGGTTTTCTTGAGTAGTTAGCGTGTTGTATTGAGCGATATAACGAAAAATATAGTTCATTACACGGGTCAAGAGGCTGAATAATTATTTAATTTTGCCTCAGTGAGAAGATAAGCTTAGCGATAACGATGTTAGCGGTAAGTCTGATTCATGATACGAAACAGTAGATTAAAACATTCATTGTTGCAATCGATAGTACACAGCTTTCGATATATCAATCGTTATCATCACCTGACATAATGTCAAAACAATCATTGTTTTTTTTAAGTAGTTGGCTCAATATTTAATGCAGTGTGACGAAAAATATAGTTCATAACACGGGTCTAAAGTGGCTTTTCGTTACTCGCTCAAATTACGAACTCGCATGGCGGCTCGGTCGTAAACCTTGAGCTCGTACGAAAAGCGTCACTTTCGCCCCTTGTAATGAAATATACTATTGTGGTCAGTAGATGGCACTCTATTATGACATATTGATTTTTTTTGGTGCAGTAGCACTTTTTAGCGAATTTTCCCTATAGGGAAGAAGCTGATACCGTAGGTCTCATGGTAAGACCTAAGCCCGAGACCATCATAACTTTTTTTTTTGAGGTCCCCAGATGCCAAAAACACCATTCGTTAATTTTCATAAATATATATATTTATATTATTACGAATATAAATTTAAAAATTATGAAAATAACATGTTTATTCTCGACATAGTACAGAAAGGCAACAAAATGAACATCCAAGAATAATATCATATTTATGAAAACCATAAAAATGATAAAAATAATATTTTAAATACCATGCTAATAGAAAACAAGAACTCCATATTTGATAAAATCATGAATATAAAACAGAATCAAATTGCACCACAAAAGAATAACGGACAGCTGACTACTGTTTAAGTATAAAATATTATATTTATTTATAGTTGATAAGAGGTTATGTAAAACATGTCGCACTTTGAAAATGACTATTATAGTCGAAACGCGTCAGTGAAATAAAATTATTTTTAAAACAAAAGGGTACTCATGTTAATTTTAAATATTTATTTAATAGTAGCCCTTATAAGTGATCTTTATTTAACAATATATATATGTGTGTGTGTGTCTTTAAGCACGATAACTTGCGTAAAAATGGTCCGATCTTAGTGAAATTTGGCATAGACATGTAAAGTAGTAATTATTTGGACGACTTAGAAAACCTGCCCGATCGGACTACAGGAAGGGGGGGTAAAGGGGGGTAAACCCCCAAAAAATGTTTTTTTTTTGAGTTTTTTATATAGAAAAATAAAAATAATCAAATTTTTGTTAGCACCATTGAATTGAGCTCAAAAAAATGAACAATTTAGTGTTTTGAATAACTGCTCTATGTCCATTGGTTACCGCGATATTGAAAGTGGTAAACACAGTAAGTTGTCCCAATGTTAACCTTATGGGAAAATAAGTAAAATTCTATATCTTGCTTATTTTTCAACATATCTGGGTAAAACTTGGTAAATGGGTTCTTCTGGGTCAGATCTACTAAATATTGAATTAAAACCACCCAGTTTTAATATACCCGTAGCAGCAAACCTGCATACTCATTCCCCATTATATTCTTATGGAGCTTACAAAAACATGTCAAATCTCACTGTTGGATCGAAATATGTTGTTTTGCATTTGAAATTCGCTGAGTATGCAGGTCTGCTGCAACGGGGGGTATTTATAATTTTTTATTGATGTTGTTATAAATAGTTGTTACTAGGCCCGCATTACACTATCAAAAAGATTTTATAAAAGATTCTTTTATAAAAGATTTATTTGTCCAATCAGGATTAAAGATTTTGTTTTGAAAATCAGCTGACTTAAATTCTGATTGGTCAAATAAAATCTTTTATAAAAGATCTTTCATAAAATATTTGATAGTGTAATGCGGGCCTAATAATAACTATTACCGATCTACCCATTGGTCCATGACTGTGGAAATCATTAAAGTAAAATATTTAAAAAAAGTTATTTGTAGCAAGGCGACACTAAAAAAACAGGCCGTAATGCTCAAATTCACATATGATCGTAAGCGATGGCTATGATATAATTACTTTCTAAGTAATCGTTTATTTGTTGTTTGTTATGATAAGCTGCTGAAAATCATAACCTTTTTAGAAGTCTGGAAAAATTCAGGTCAGAACTAATTCGCAATTGATTGTAGGAAATGCCTTCATCCTCTTGTATGCTACTACTACTAGTGTTTCAGTTTTCAGTGTTCCGCAAAAGAGACACAAAAACAGCAGTGGTTAAATTCGATACCACGCTCCAGCTTCACACCAACAAAACGATCAGTGGTATAGGCATTCATTGTTTTGAAGAGCTTTATATTGATCGAGAAAATGTAATCAGCCGTTCTGAATAATCTACTTGTACTGTATAACGCGATCGTCTAAAGATAAGTAATGATGCGGTTCCCTCTTGCTTTAAAAACGAACCATCGCTATCATCACCAGAGTTGTCTGCAAATTGTGACACAGAGATCGAAAGTGTGGCTGGGATGAAAAAAACGACGACGAAATAGATGACGAAATCGTGAGCTGCGGTGAACTTGAAGCGAATTGGATCCTGAAAATGACCGCGGAAATCAGTGCATCAAGAAGAAATTATGTATTTTCAAGTTTCAACAGCACCAGAATGTATCTTCTCCAGGATAACTTCGGCGGAAAATGATTCGCCGAAAATTGATGCGTGTGTGGTGCTTGAAAATGATTTAGAATTATGATTGTACCTAAATAACGAAAACTATTTACTGTATGTTCATTCATAAACAATCATGGACAGAAAATTATTTTTTTATCGGTTTTGTTGATAAATTCTGGAATCGTGACCTTCAAAGTTGTTATGGTTATTAAAGAAATATTGCATCACATAATCTCTCTGCTTTTTATTTCAAAGTTTATAAAATTGTAGCCTTTTTGAAGACACCTTAGTTTGAGTAATAGTAGGAAAATTTGTCAATTTTGAATTTAGAAACACTTGTGTTGAGTATAAAATATGCACGTGAATCCGTTTTTGTGTTTACACAACAGCTACGATGACACTTCATGGTTCAGACTGACGTTGATCAAGGAGCAAGCAGCTGATCACAAACGATTCATTACGTCATAGCCATCGCTTACAATCATATGTGAATTTGAGCATTACGGCCTGTTTTTTTAGTGTCGCCTTGTTTGTAGTCATGAGTTTGTCCGTATGTTTCATGAGGTTTAAGTGTTATTAGAAAATTTGTTTGAGTATCTATACCTCATCTGTCAACGTGTTGTCAAGACCAATCAAGACCAATCTTGGATGAAAATCTTTTACTCCTATCCACGTTCCACTTCCATTAAACAGAATGAGTTTGTCCATATGTTTCATGAGGTTCTAGTGTTATTTGAACATTTATTTGAGTATCCATACCTCATCTGTTAACGTATTGTCTAGGATTCAAGACCAATCTTGGATGAAAGTCTTTTATTCGTGACTTCGTTCTGCTTCCATCAAACAGACTCGTACATACGCTCCTTCTTCTATATACCAAAGATGCTATACATACTTATACATATTTATCACATTTTTAAAATGAAATTAGTAAACTTTGGTTGTTAAAATGCCATAAAACTATGTACAATTTTTTTGTTATCTAATATATAGGTTTTACCTTACATTTTGAGAAGATGATAATTTTTTGTTTGGAAGACTTTATATTTACATATTCTTTATATTAAGAAATATTTAATTTAACTGATTAGAATTTAGTTGTTTAATCTTACATGTGATGTACCTAATATTTCATTTCTTCAAAACCTAACTAGTTTGTGTGCCAATCCCCAGCAGTCCGGGGGTTGAGGCTTGGCATTCACCAAAATAGCACCAATATTTGTTCAGTTGAAAGACACTGTTTGGTAAGATGTTTAATTTTCCTTTGATCCTTTATATCAACAGTAATAAAAAGTAAATATTTGCAAAAAATGAAAACAAGCTTTTTCAAGTATTTTTTTCATGGTTCATAGGTGGTATTATTTGTGATAATTTATCTAGCCTAACTGATACTGGTTATGTAGTAAAGTATTGTGCTGATAATATACCTATCGAGGCCTGTATTGTTCCTAATAAAAGTAGTTTTGTTAAGCTGTTGAGTATTAAGATTTGTTTATTTATTAAAAAATAATAAAAAACTAAGTAGCTTTATTAAGAGTAGATATAGTGGCATGAAATGTAACTCTTATTTTCTATGCCAAGTTGACTTATTTTGAGAAGACAACTTTCTAATTCATCCTTTCTTTTAGAGACTTTTCAACTTTATCAATAAATCCTCTGCTTTTTTTACTATGAAAGTTTAATTTGATGAAGCTGAAAACTGCTCTCTGATTATTGCAATTTTAAGTTGGCATATGAATATTCAAAACATGACATAAAAGGACAAATACTTCTTTACCATTTGTGTATGTGTGTGGATATTGAATAATATAATATATAGTAAAATACTCCTTGAATAGCTTGCACAATCTTGTATTATAATGAAGTTTACATTGACTAGCTAGTTATTTATGTTGTTGTTGTATATTATCTTATATCTCTGCTATGTTACTTGTTGAATAAATGGCTCATTTAATACTAGTTTTACTTATTTATCCTTATATCTAAAACTAGCTGTTCCTCTTGGCTTCGCCCACAATTGAATTGACAGTGAGGTAGTAATGCGGTAGTAAGGGTATCGTCGATCAATCAGAGCACTGAATAAATTGAGGTGGCAGTTTCTTCTACGACACCATGAAGTTGACTATAGTGTATCACAGCTCCCATTTCTTAATACTAATTGGGGATTTAGCGACGTCGCTCAGCCACCTAGTGCACAGGGGCTTAGAGAACTAAAAATCATTATACTTCAGTTGTTCTTGCTTGGCCAAGGAGCTAACGGTTGGTTTAGATAATAATTAAAACTAAACAAAAAGCTGTACAATTTTATAAATTAGCCTAATTTAGCATAATCATATGGTTTAAGGATATTTAGAGAGGGATTATAAAATTAAATTAATCTTTATTACTTTATAAAATTTGTAGAAAAAGAATTTAATTTTCCTCTAATTGATTCTATAGCTTTCTTCGTCTAAGAGGATGATCGATCTGTGTACATCACTTCCTTATGGTATGGTAATAGTAATAGATGGTCCATTAGCATAATTTCAGAACTCTGCCAAGGGCCCTAATTGATCTAATAGGAAGCGATTGAACTAATTGTATCATGTCATTACATGACTCCAGCATTATGTTCCCTTGTCTACATCAATACCTATTTACTAAAATATATCTTCATTCTACTTATGCCACCAAATTAATGATTGTATATCACTTAAACTATAAAGTTAAAAAATGGGTTCGAAGTGTAAGAGAAGGATTTCACTTTAAAGATTTTTATCGTTGTTTTTAGTGATATAAAGTTCCAAAAGCCTTTCAACTGAAGGCTCTCCAAAAAATTTGATGTAAATAAAATATTTTTTCATAAATCCTTTACTGTTATACAAGCAATGTTATCTTGCTTGCTTGTTTCCACAATTATATCAAAAATGGCTCTCAGGATTTCCTTAAAAGTCAGGAAATAAGTAATTTCAGTGACGGATCTAGGGGGGCGCCTGCCCCGGGCGCCGGCCTGAAGGGGGCGCCAGTGGCGCCCTAAGTGACTGGCTCCGGTTATGTAAAAATCGAAACAAATCAATTTAAAGTCAATTTTTTCGCCGGCAAATCTCTCAGTAGCATCACTGCCGGAAAATATCTGTCGCATCGCGGCCGTCAAGTCTTTCTGTCGGCCTGCCTTAGGCATTCTCTGTTTTCGTGACAGTCACAATTCTAGTTATTTAATGGGAAGAAAACCGCTCACTTGCCCCGCGGCCAAAAAATCGCTCGCTCATTTTGTGATCGGAAAATTGCTTGCTTGTATAGCGGCCGGCAGATCTCTTGGTCTCATGACGGACAAGTCTTTCGCTCTTTTCGCGGCCGTTATATTTATTGGCCATATTTTGAACAGATAATCAGTCGTTGCTGGCAAGCACATTTCTTTGTTGTTTCACTGCCGACAAGTATTTCGCTATTTTAGAGGTTGTCATTTATTGCATGACCACATATTGTGGCCGAAAAATCTGTCGTTAGACAACAGCTGGCAAATATCTGTCGTACTTCAACTACCGCTTGCCCTTTTTCATGGCCAGTATAAACCACGTAATGCGACCAGGAAAATTGCTCAGTGTTTCTGTGACCAGAAAATCTCTTGGTCTCATTGCCTCTGTTAAATATGTTGGGACATATCGCGTCCGCAAAATCTCTCGGTCGCATTGCGGCCGTCAAATAAGATTGTATTTTACTTTACATAGATTGGGCTCAAGTTTTACTTTAAGGAGGCAGGCATGTTGTATCCCGTCGAGTGGCTGCCGGAGTACAATAAGCGCGGAGGTTAGCTGGTAATTTAAATGATTAAAATCAACCAAGACAGTTCGGAAGTGGTATATTGCGACTCAAGATACAGGCACAATCACAATGTGACACAACTGATAAAATAATGACAAAGTCCAAAAATCGACACTTAGAATATTCGGAACAAGGAGACGCGCTACGCTAACTGCACTGTCGGGCTCTCTGAGAACACCCTCCAGCCAGTGTAGCTAGTTGTCTCTCTTCCTACTCCAAGTCTAGGGTTTTATTAGAAGGGGTAAAGTAGTGGGGACACAGCCCCAGAGGGTACCTCCTCCAGCTTAGCACCAATAGGGTGTTAGCCACACCCACCTAGACCAATAGGATTTGGATAACATAATTATCGTTAGACTTGTCTAATAATTCTAATTACAAGGGGAACCCTTACAATAGTTCATAGTGACAAGCGTCACCTAAAGTGGTTGCAGCTGCATGTGCGTTAAACTAACGAATTTATGTGACATTCCCGTCTAAATAAGGGTAAAGTATTGATTATTTGAGTTTAGACATATTTATTGGATTAGGCTTGAAATTATTGGTAAACATCTAGACAAGGCCCGCTGTGGGCATGTGTAGAGAACGTGAGGGTCCTCGTAGGTCAAGCGTTACAGTAATTTATTAAAAGGGGAGACTGAGAAAGAATTTGGGCTAGGGGTATCGTGGGACTCACAACACCTCCCCCCCTATTAAAAGAAGTGTAAGCTACAAGCTTGCGCTTCTTACAACATAAACACACAAAATATAAAAGCTATATAAACTAAGATAAAACACAAAAACACTACTTATATGAATTAATACAAACACAACAATATAGATGATTATGCAATACAACACAATACAATGCCACACAATACAATACAATACAATACAACTGGTTATATGAAAGAAATTAAAAACAAAGCTAAAATAATTCATAAATGAATGTGTGAACAATGACTACGGATAAAATATTATTTACACTCTCTTTGTACGAGGTCTCAGGTACTTGTATGTACCTTTGGAGATTTCTTTGATCTCCTTAACATCTTTATCAATGTCATCAATTTGTCTGTTTGCTTGGGCGGCTTTGGCACTAGCCTCTAGCAGAGGTAAGTTTGGGTCCGACCGTGTTGCTGAAATGTCCTCGATAGAGGCCCCATACTGATATTGTTTAATAACAATAGGTTTGTTGCCTATAGTTTGCACTTGTCGCAACGAATCCTCCACTTTTTGTTCCAAATCTTTACTACAACAACGGAACAAATTGCTTAGGCAAAAACATTTAGTTAGACAATTGGTGTAAATATAGTAAACTAATGATAGAATTATAGCTCCACAAATAACATAAGTCAAAACTGAATAATGGGTAAGTCTAGTCTCATTAATTTCATGAACATTATCTTTCTCCAAAACATTCTTTATCTCATTTAAACGGTAACTTGCTGCATCTAGATCATCAGAGTGACTGACTACTGATTTAAATGATTTTGGTAAAGTAAGTACTGGTATATCATTTTTATTTTCAATATCTAATTCACAACAATCGTAAGATAGATCAAAAGGAGGAATAAATTGGCTTGTGGTATTACTGTCATATTCACTGCTAGGCAGGAGAATAACACCAGAGCCATAGGCTCTGCATTTGGCTTGTAGGGAAATAATTCCCACATTACTTAATTGTACGGAATAGATACCACTTAACTTTCCGGGATCTCTACAGGACACCGTCAACGTTTCGTTTATTGGTAACACATATAACCAAGCGTTTGACCTAACCATCTTTTGCCAAATTGGTTGTGTAATTTTAGCTATTCTTTGATCACATCTGTTTGAATTTATGCTTTTAAAAAGTTTTATTTCACATGATTCATGAAGGTGCATGTGATATATAGGTGTTGTCTGTTTACAAACATAAACATCTCTCTTTATACACTTACAGTTCTTAACGTCAGCCGTATTCAAATTAACATAATATTGTTTCACATTATCTATTCCTAAAAATTCTTGCTTAGGTTGTACAAACAAATATTCATTGCCTCTCAATAGTTTAGGCAGTGGATTAACTTTATACAAATCAAATAGTATATCATTCACTAAGGGAATTGTTAACACATAGACAAGTTTATTTTCCTTAAGAAATGTACTTATAGAGAATAGGTCAAAAAATAAATGAATAGATTCATCATCAACAGTAACCGGAAAGGCAAGGCCTGCAGGTAATTTGATCCTAACAGCTTCCAACTCTGTTTGTAACGCCTTAAGGTCAATAACACTACTATGTATTTCGCCTTTTCTTGCATCAATCATAGCTTGCAATAAATCCTTAATGTCTAATTCTAACTGAAATGCTTCAATACTGACAAGCTCAACGTACTGTGCCACCATGGTTTGAATTGTTACATTATTAAATTTATCGTTAACAATAAGTCTAGTAACGTTTTGAAAATTAACAATTTCCTCAAATGCCTTAATAATAGATTCCTGATTGGCGTTAACATCATTAATAGTTTTGTTCATTGTCTTTATTGTAGAGATCATTACTGCTGCTTGTTCTTTCTCGAGCTTTGACATTTCATATTGATTGTAAGAGACTTCCTTGATTTTATCTGAGTAGTAATTTGCATCGTCATGATCCATTACTCCAAAGAGGATTTTTGCAGTTTCACCTATGCTGTCAAACATGCCTCTCTTAAATCTACGTTTAGCTCGTTCTTTTGTTCCAACCTGAATTTTCAATTGCTTCATTTTGTTCTTTATGCTATCAACAGTCCTCTGCATATTTATAACGACTTTATGGCAATATTCTGAGTAATGATTTGCACAAAATCTGGTTAGCTTGTTGAACCTTAGCTTTACGTAATCGAACCTTGAGTAGTAGGTATTTACATCGATGTAGGTGAGAAGCTTCCATTCTTCATTGCTGAGCTGCGCTGTTCCGATCTTCTCAAAGTATACTCCTGGGTTGTTGCGAATCACTTCATTGGTGTAAGCGTTATTATTTCCTTGATTATCTGTTTCACCATGTGCAACAGTAGCAAGTAGTAGTATTAGCCAGATCATCTGTAACATATAGTTACAATTAATCTTCGAACTTCTTTAGACGGTTTACATGAACTTTAACACATTTTTTGCCTTTCTTAATGGTGTAATTAACCTCTGAATCTTTCTTAGCTATCGTGTACGGTCCTATCCATTGTGCACTTAATTTCTTCGACCTGCCTCTTCTTACTGTCTCATCGTGTAGGAGTACCTTGTCTCCGACACCAAACGATTTATCTGTTGTTGTCTTGTCGTATTGTTTCTTGCTCTTTTCTTTCTTAACATTAAGGTTTTGTTTCGCTAAACAATGTGCGCTTTGCAATCTTTTCTTTAGCTCTTCAGAGTAGTCATCATGATTGTATTGTGGTCCTGGCTTCGTTTTCACTAGGCTTGTTGGTAGCTCTGCTTCCCTACCGTGCATTAATGAGAAAGGTGTGTGTCCTGTGGATGTATGCACAGACGTGTTATAGGTGAACATTGCATATGGAATCCATAAATCCCAATTTAGCTGGTCTTCGTCGATGTAGTGTCTTAGGTATTCTGCTAATGTCCGATGACTCCTTTCGAGCGAACCATTCGCCTGCGGATGATAACTTGTTGTTTGCAGCTTCTTTATTTTTAGTAGTTCGCAAACTGACTGCATAACCTCTCCGATCAAATTCTGACCTTGGTCGGTTAGTAAACGTTCTGGCGTTCCATGCCTACAAATAATTTTGGTTGCAAACTCTCTCGCTATAGTATCAGCTGTTTGGTCGACAATAGGAATAGCCTCGCTATACTTTGTAAAGCAATCTTGAAACGTTAAAAGCCATTTAAAACCTTGCGCTGAAACTGGAAGAGGGCCAACTATATCCATAGCCCATTGTTCCATAGGTCTAGATAATTCAGAACTAATTTGCATTGGTACCTTCTTTGTGTCCTTTATGAATGTTTTATTTTTCTGACAACTGGGACATTTCTTTATGTATGCTTCAATGTCATTTCTGAGATTTGGCCAATCATATTTCAGTTTAATTCTCTTGTACGTCCTCGTGACTCCTTGATGTCCTCCCAAAGTAGCGTCATGATATTCCCTTATAATCTCATTTTTCTCCTCTTCTGTTGGTTCATCTCCTCTTAATGTAGTAGCCATATTTATCTCAACACGGCTCAGTGCGTCTGCATTAGTGTTCCTTCTCCCACTCTTATGAACTATCGCAAAATCATATTCGGTCAATTTTATGATCCAGCGCATAAGGCGCGAACCAGGATCTTTGACACTAAACAACCATTGAAGTGGTTTATGATCTGTCACAAGGGTGAATCTCGTACCGTAAATGTACGGTCTAAAATACTTAATTGCCCACACAAGAGCAGTTAATTCCTTCTCTGTTGTGCTATATGATTTCTCTGCTTTGTTAAGTGTCCTGCTTGCATAAGCGATCGGTTTATCCTCTCCAATTTTTCCTTGACTTAAGATAGCTCCCACAGCTACATTGCTGGCATCTGTAGTAATTATAAATTCTTTGGTAAAATCAGGGTATTGCAAAAGCGGTGCAGATACTAATTTGCTTTTCAGTATAAGGAAACTATTTTCTTGTTTTTCAGTCCATTCAAATGTAACATCCTTCTTTAATAAATCATTTAACGGTTGTGCAATCTTGCTAAAATCTTGAATGAAGCGTCTGTAGTAGCCCACTAGTCCGAGGAAGCTCTTGATATCCTTAGCATTTTTTGGGCGGGGATACTTATCCACGGCTTCTGTTTTCTTTGGATCAGGTGCTAATCCTTCATCAGTGATAACATGACCTAAGTAACTAACTTCCTTTCTAAGAAATTCACACTTGTCAGCATTTAATTTCAGTTTATGCTGTCGTAAACGATCAAACACTTCTTTTAACTTCTCCTGATGCTCCTTTAGGTTTGGTGCGTAAATCACAATATCATCTAGGTAGACAAAACATTTTATACCTTGGAGTCCTGACAAGACATTATTCATCAGCTGCTGGAAACACGCAGGTGCATTTTTGAGCCCAAATGGCATTCTGGCAAAGGAATAGTGGCCAAATGGTGTGCTAAATGCTGTTTTGTGTTTATCAGCTTCACTCATCCTTATCTGATGAAAACCACTAGCCAAATCCAATGTTGTAAAATATTTGCTCTTCCCTAACTGGTCTAAAATATCTGTGATATTTGGCAAAGGGAACACAGAACCAATAGTAACATCATTTAATTTTCTGAAATCAATACATATGCGCCACTTTATTTCACCACTTGCATCCATCTTTTTGGGTACAACAATCAATGGTGCGTTCCACTCACTTTGACTTTCCTCTATTATACCTTGGTCTAACATTGAGTCAATTTGTTTTTGAACTTCCTTTTTATGCTGCTCAGGGATTCTGTATTGTTTTATGTTAATTGGTGAAGTATCTTGTTTCAATGGTATTGTGTGCTCAACTGTATCTGTACAGGTTAATTTATCGTTAGGGAGATGAAATAGATCATTATATTCCAAACAAACTTCAAGCAAAGCTTTCTTCTCTTCTTTATTTAAGTGATCAATCCTCAATTGTTTAAGTACTCCTTCACTTCTATTTGTGTTAGCATTTTGTTCATCACCTATTTTAAATATATGACACTCATCAGTTTCAAATCCTAACTTCTCCAGTGTCACACTGGGGACATCAATTTCAACAGCCTCCTCATTAGTGTTAGTTATGCTCACCAAACATTGACCTTTGTATGCTTTTGTGACACCGCTCCCTAAAAGGACGCCGGGTGACAGCTCATGGCAATAAACAACACCCTCTCCAACTGTGCTGGTTTTTGCGGCCAAAATGGTCTCGCTTCTGGGCAGTAAAACTATTTTATTTACATAAGGGACTAACCCCCATTTAGTTCTTACAACTCAGCCTTTTTGGTTTGTAAATATAAATAAATAAATAAATATCTTTAATTATAAGTACAGGTAGGTGACTCTTATATTTTCTTCTTAATTCTAATTAATTATTATTGTTCAAGATGGCGTCATTATAATTAGTGTGATACTAGCCTATTTAATATTTAAATTTGAAATAAAAGAATGGTAATCTGTTACAAAACTATTATTTATTCAACAATAACAATAAATATGAATATCAAAATTGAACTCTAGGGGGACGTACAAGGATTATTACAGTGGATGGGGTTAGATAAAATTACTTATGCTAATTGGATTAATATGGTACAATTTAAGGGCATTAGCTCAGTTCTTGAGAAGCATGATCTCTTCACATAGGGTTCTGGGAATCGTGCGGGCATGACATTGAAAAATTAATTTGTTTGAATATCACAATCATAAATACTTTTAAATAGAATAAATAATTTTGATAATAATATAAATTGCCAATTCTGATCTCTTTTTATATTTAATTAAATCAAGTCTTTGTTTGAAAGTCTGTTCCTCTTCAACAATGGTTGGTGAAGTAAATTTTGGATTGGTCTTACCAAGAGTTTATCTCTTCACCCTGATCTTTTCTTCAGATAGATAAATTTGGCCACTTAAAGGGGAATCAACTAAGATCAGGTTTACCGCTGGCTAACCAAAAAAAAAAATCTACTAATTAAGGGGGATGAAATTTAAAATTGGAACGAGGTCCAGGTACAATGAAGTTAACACTTGGCCATCTCTCTCTGGAATAGAAGCTGGAGTCCTTTACAATGGTTCCACTTTTCACTTTAACAATGTAACACATGGTTCACTAACTTGGTCTTTGGTAAACACTTCACTGAATTATTAGAGATCAAATTTTGAAAAACATGCTATATAAAATAGATAATTTGAGATAGCGTTCCCTGACCCATAAATATAAATTATATTAAATTATGAATACAGCTGATCTAACTTAACTTATCTAAAATTTTTATGGTAGATGGTAATAAATTAATGAATGATTTTAGGAAAATAACATTATCAAATAATTTATATTAACTGAGTGATATACTAGGTTGACATATTATATACAAATAATTATTAAGCTGTGTGTTTGTTTATTTATATGGGTGTTCATTTATGAAATTTAAATGTAAATGTTTGTGAACTATTACAATATCCCCTCAGAGTTGAATTAATTTAAAGAATTGAAATTAATGAAAACTCGATAATAATAGGAACAAATATTTACAAAACTATACTAAATGATAAAATATTTATTTATAATTTAAAATGATGATTTCTTAAAACTAAATGGATTATATGACCTAATATTTACAATCATAACTTCAGGTCCTAATACTGTCCACGCGCACTTCACTTATTTCAAATTTTGTTTCACTGTTCAACATTTATTACACTATTGTTTATATTTACTGGAGTCTTTTATCCCCTCAATCCATAAATAAACAAATTAATCTACAACTTTTAATTAGTTGTCCGTGTATTGTCCAAATGTTTATATAACTGTTAATAACACTATTTACACTGTATTTATTGTTGATCTCGGTTTGGCGTTATATATTTTCTAAGAGCAGTTACATGGTAGGGTCCAAACTCTTGTTCTTCATTTAACTTTTGTACAAAATAAGTCGAATGTCCCAGGATACTTGAGATGCGGTACGGTCCTTCGTATATGGCGAATAGTTTGTTGCCAATATGATGAAGTTAGATCGATACTACTGATAAATTTTGCACCTTGACATTTTGCTAATAATTCATTGACACTTCTATTACATTCGTAATCTGGAATAATAATTTCGTTCGCTTTTCTAGCATCCAAACAAAGTCTTATTTCACCAGTTTTCTTGACGACCGGGATAATTGGGTTTATAAAAGTGCTGTTGCTTCGCTCTATGATCCCTAGGCGTTCCATTTCCCTTATTTCTCGCATGACTGCGTCTTGGTGTGCTAATGGTACTGGGTAAGTATGACATTTAAAATTTTGAGGATTTTCGACTCTTAATACATGCTGGTATTTGTTACATAACCCAGGTTGGTCGGAGAATACATCTTGAAAGTCCAATAACAAATCAGTTAATTGTTGTTTTTGAATACTATTTAGATTTAAATTATTTTTGAGGGATTCTGTAATTATTTCAGGGGATAATTCACATGATGTTCTGGGGTTTGTTTCTTCAATATAATAACACTCTTCGTATGGATCTTCATTGCAGCAGTAATCTTCTAAATTATCCACATTTTTATCATTAGTGATTATATGGCATAAAATTCCAGCTCGATTTGTGTTATTGAATTGAATTACTAAATCTGTATCATTAATATTCATATGCATTTCACCCTTTTCAAAATTTATCTTCATCTTCCAGGCACTAAGTGTATCTATCCCGATAATTACTGATTGTATTAGTTTTGGTACTACGAGCATTTGTGTTAATATAGTTTGTTGACCAATGGTAATAGGAATCATTACGATTTTTGAAATTTTCCGGGATTTTTCATTGGTTGCTGTTCTAATGTGCATATTATTTACTGGTAATTCTTCTATTTTTCCTAATTCACTCCGATTTGATATGTACCAATCTTCTGCTAGACATGTAATGTTAGAACCTGTATCAATGAGAGCTGTAACTTCTTTGCTTTTGATCTTTATTCTTATTTCGGGGCATTTTTGCGATATAGTCGTATGAGTATTTTGTTCTGTTTCTTCTTCAAATAAAAACTCCCGATCACAATAAATATTGCTCAAAGTTAAACTATTGGTATCTGATTCATTATGCATGTTATTTACATTATTTACAATTTCAATTGACCTCTTATGTCCGACTTCTTTCTTATTTTGCACTGAAGATGTGTTCTTCTGATTTGAGCTATTTACATGGAGAATGAGGTCACCACCATCATCAGTGCCTCTCAGTTTAAATCCTGATTATTTTCCTCTGGCACTAGGTTTGCGTTCTCCTCAATAATGGCAGCGCACACCTGGTTTTGTTCTTGTGTCGGGTGGTATCTAGGCAGTGGTCTTCTCTCTTCAGACGGCGGTTGGTTTGATGGTAGATTGGGAAACTGTCTTAGGTCACGGTAATCGTTTCCAAATCGATGGCGTCGGTCGTCTCTTTGGTACCGATTATCGTGGTGGAGGTGATTCTCATGTCTCCGATTGTACGGGTGGTACTTAGGTGTGTACGCTCGATTGTCCGTGTTTCTTTCATTGTAGTGTTGGTTATGACCTTTTCTACCGTGTTGGTGGTGGTTTCTATTTACATGATTTTCCTCAGGTGTATTTTCCTTTTTATGTTTATGGTTTTCGTTCCTTTGATGGTTAGGTGACCTTGCTTGTTCTCGCAGATCTTCTCTCTGGAGTAGAGCTTCAAAATCGCAGACCGTCTGAATATTTTGAACTCTATAGGCATCTTGGATTATGTCTCCAAAGTGGTTTGATAGGCAATCGAGGATTTCTTTTTCGTCCAGGGGAGGGTTTAGCGATTTAAGGGTCAACACCCGCTCTATAAAATACTCTGATCGGTTCAGATAACCATTTGGCCGATATCGTTCATTTTCGATCCGTTGTTTGACGCCTCTTTGGATATCTCGGTTCCAATATTTCGATTCAAACATATGTTGAAAATCATCCCATGTGTGAATATCAGTTTTGATTAAATTGAACCACTTTGAGGCATGTCCTTCTAGGCACATTTCAATGAGATCAACTAGGCTTTCCGCACTATTATTTTCTGGATTTAACTGTAGGTTTTTCTCATAATATTTCTTAAGTTTGTTTAGAAATTCCTGGGAATTATGTGTCTTTCCATTAAATTTTGGGTGGGTCATTTCCGGTGTTAATGTCGATCTGCCGTTACACACAATATTAATAGGGACGGGCGCTTGTGTTGTTTGAATGTTGGGTGTAGTAGGTATTTCTAATATTTTCTTATGACACGCCTCCACGGACTCAGCCAATTTCGCAATTTGGTATTCATTGGATTTAATGTTTGGGTTCAGTTCTAATTTGACTTGGTTGATTTCAGCTGTTACTTGTTCTTTGATTTGTGTATAATTTTCCTTACAAATGTTTTCTACCTCCCTGTGTGTCTCTAATTGAATCTGTTTAATTTGTTCAGTGATTTTTAATTGGGTTTTACAATTTTCTGATACGATGATTTGACTAACCTCCTGTTTATGTTGAATGAGGTCTTGTATTAAATTTTCTCTGATTTTGTATTCCCCTTGTTCTAATTTAGTATCAATTTGATCGACTTCCTTAGCCAAATTTTCCTGAAGAATTTTAAGTTGATTTATGTCAGTTTTAAGATTTGACTGTTCATTGTGAATTTGCTGAATTTGATTTTCGACCCGGGCAGAGTGATTTTGAAATTCAGATCTTAAGTTTGCATGTTGTATTTTAATATCAGATTTGATTGCGTTCATATCGGCTTTAATTTCATTTCTTAACTCGGTTTTAAGCGCATTCATGTCAGTTTTAATCGCAGCATTGCTCGATTTAATTTCATTCATGTCGGTTCTAAGTGCATTGATCGCCGCTGCTATTTGTACGAGTGGGTCGACACTGTCGACAGCTGATTCAGTACGAGTATGGTCTGGAATCAGCACAGGAGGGACGGTACTTGTGTCGCTCGTCAAAGAAACTAGCGTTCTGATTGGTTGTTCCGTTCGGTATATTTCGCTCAATGACGATGTAGCGGGGGAAATCGCCGCGGAAGTAGTGGTAGCACTGATTGAGGTTGGCGTTGGTGTTGAAGTGGGAGACGCCGGCTGGGACAAAATGGCGGAACGTTCTGACATTTCACTCACGGCCGAAATTGTTGTCTCATTATTAGAATCACTCGCGTTGTCGGAATTATTTGAGTCGCCTACCGAAACAATGTTTTCTTTGTTCACTGACGGGTCACTGTCCGATTCGCGGTGTACATTTATTGGTTCCGTGTTATTGCCGAATAAAACAAAACTTGTCTGCTCGGACTGCGTCGTTGAAACTTTAGGTTTGTCGGTTGATCTTAAATGGTATTTATGTTCGTCGCCCATATTGAGGTAGTAAGCACGCAATTAGGATTATTATACAATAAATTGGATATTATACTTATATCTAAATGAGGTGAGATGAGTCTTAATCTAGGCTATCTCCTACAAAATTATCTTCTTGCTATCTCAAATAATGTCTGCGATCATTAACTTTTCATTGTCAATGCCCTTACGTTGCGGCGCCAATTACAACTCAGCCTTTTTGGTTTGTAAATATAAATAAATAAATAAATATCTTTAATTATAAGTACAGGTAGGTGATTCTTATATTTTCTTCTTAATTCTAATTAATTATTATTGTTCAAGATGGCGTCATTATAATTAGTGTGATACTAGCCTATTTAATATTTAAATTTGAAATAAAAGAATGGTAATCTGTTACAAAACTATTATTTATTCAACAATAACAATAAATATGAATATCAAAATTGAACTCTAGGGGGACGTACAAGGATTATTACAGTGGATGGGGTTAGATAAAATTACTTATGCTAATTGGATTAATATGGTACAATTTAAGGGCATTAGCTCAGTTCTTGAGAAGCATGATCTCTTCACATAGGGTTCTGGGAATCGTGCGGGCATGACATTGAAAAATTAATTTGTTTGAATATCACAATCATAAATACTTTTAAATAGAATAAATAATTTTGATAATAATATAAATTGCCAATTCTGATCTCTTTTTATATTTAATTAAATCAAGTCTTTGTTTGAAAGTCTGTTCCTCTTCAACAATGGTTGGTGAAGTAAATTTTGGATTGGTCTTACCAAGAGTTTATCTCTTCACCCTGATCTTTTCTTCAGATAGATAAATTTGGCCACTTAAAGGGGAATCAACTAAGATCAGGTTTACCGCTGGCTAACCAAAAAAAAAAATCTACTAATTAAGGGGGATGAAATTTAAAATTGGAACGAGGTCCAGGTACAATGAAGTTAACACTTGGCCATCTCTCTCTGGAATAGAAGCTGGAGTCCTTTACAATGGTTCCACTTTTCACTTTAACAATGTAACACATGGTTCACTAACTTGGTCTTTGGTAAACACTTCACTGAATTATTAGAGATCAAATTTTGAAAAACATGCTATATAAAATAGATAATTTGAGATAGCGTTCCCTGACCCATAAATATAAATTATATTAAATTATGAATACAGCTGATCTAACTTAACTTATCTAAAATTTTTATGGTAGATGGTAATAAATTAATGAATGATTTTAGGAAAATAACATTATCAAATAATTTATATTAACTGAGTGATATACTAGGTTGACATATTATATACAAATAATTATTAAGCTGTGTGTTTGTTTATTTATATGGGTGTTCATTTATGAAATTTAAATGTAAATGTTTGTGAACTATTACATTTTTCAAATTTTGGTTTGGTTAGCGGTTTGGTCAATATATCTGCCACTTGGTCTTCTGAACAGCGATAGCTGATTTTAAACAGTCCTTGATGAAATTCTTCACTTACAAAATGATATCTGACATCTATGTGTTTGCTCTTCCTGTTCATTTGTCCTGACTTAATCAACTTGATCGCACTTTGATTGTCTACATGAAGTGTTATCTTGATTGGTTTGTGAGTCAATTCCGAGACTAAAGATTTCAAATACTTTATGTCTTTACAACATTCAGCAGCAGACATATATTAAGCCTCTGCTGTTGACAAGGCAATAATTGGTTGCTTTCATGAACTCCAAATTACAGGTGCTCCTCCAAATATCAAGACATATCCTCTTTTTCAGTATGATTCATTTTCTTACAGATAGTACAAGATTTTACATTTTACTTAAACTTTAAAAAACAGTCATTTTCAGAGTGATTTGACTTTTTACAGATACTACAAAATAGTTTGGTTTTCAAATTTGGACAATTACTGCAAATATGTCCGGTTTCATTGCAAGAATAACATTTTACTTGCTTACCTTTAGATTGTGCTTTTACCTTAAAAGCAACAAGTTCACCTGCGTCATTGGCTTTCTTAGATTCTTCATGCATAAGTCTAGCCTTGAGGTTTTCTAGTGTTTTCTCTGACGAAATGGTTGAATCCCAAGCGCTCGAAAAATGTTTGTAATTTTCTGGTAGAATAGTCGAAATCTTAGTTATTAACATAGTATCATCAACCTTTCGATCTAGACGATTCAACTTGAATGCAACATTCTGAATGTGGGCTACATTGCTCATCATATCCTTGGTCGTGTCAAATTGATAGTTGTAAGATTCTTGTAGAAGTAGACATTTTTGTTGTGAGGTGTCTCTTTGAAAAACTTTCTGAAGTGTTTCATACATTTCTTTAGCGCTGTTGCATGATAGAATATGTAGTTTTACTGAATGGTCTATTGTCATAAGTATTATGTGTTGTGCCTTTGCATCCTTCGCTTTCCATTTCTTTATCTTTTCTTGGTCATCTCCTTGATCTTTCAGTGTTTCCGATCCATCAACAGTATCCATAAGGTCTTTTGCTTTGAATAATATTTTAACTTCAAATTCCCACATTGTGAAAGAATCAACATCTCTAAGTTTCTGTATGTTGTATTTATTTTCTTTACTTGTCATTTTTTACTTTTACTGTAAATATTACTTCCAAATATTATGTTTTACTTTATTTTACTTTTGTTTTGCCCATAACCTATTAGAAGTTTTTACTATTTTTACTTACTTTTTACTATATTAAAAATAACAACATTTTATAAAGAGTGAACTTAGAAACCTTCTTTATTCTTTAGTTTTTAATAAGTTATAAAAGTAAATAAACAAAACCATATGTCTAATGACATTTTCACATTGGGCAGTCAATTAGCAATAATTCAACAGAAATTTCAGTATTCTGAAGGCTAAACTGAAAAATTAGAATATATGTTAGCACATTGTAGCCAATGCATACCATTTGAGGGGAAAAGGAAAATTCATCGAGGACACGTTTCATCCTCTCATGTCAATCTGGGATGGAGATGCAACCTTAAGTTTGTAATTAAGCGCTTGAAAACGTATGGTACAGATAAACTATTGAAATCATCAGTCTAATTGGAAATTTGTAAAAATTGCACATTACAAATTACGTATAATTGAACCAAACATTTGTTATCCTTTCAGCGAGCGAAGCCATGAGTATATCTACTAGTACTTTATATTAGCCTGGAAAGGCTTCTGTCTTTATCATTAAAAATCCTTGGGCTCCTACTCCTTATTTAGTTTTAAATATTTTTGCCTATAAACAATTTGTGAAAATATTCATTTTTCAATATATTTAATCATTAATTTTTATATAAATGAATTTATACAGATACTATTATCTGTATTCATTGGTATAGGGTTGATGAAGTTTAGTCTTGTGGTTTCTCAAAAGTTACGGGTAGTTTGGGCTTTATATAGATGTATTTAACAAATTATTTGACCGAATGGTAAATTCATTTTAAACACCGCAGTACGTGTCATGACGGACGCTCATTACTCAAAATTAATATTTCCAAAATTCTGCTGTCTTTTCTTAATTTTGATCGTTTGTTAGCATACTTATATAATTTTCGAATGAAAATATGTCTTACAAATCCTAAAGAATATTCTTCTTCATACTGTATTCGTGTCCGAGATAGTTAATCTTCGTGAACGATGGGAATTGTTCTAGCATATGAGTTTTACGTGCTTTTCTTTCTTGAAACGAGTCTGTTTGCTTAGGTCTGATTGTTTAAGGGGAATCGCGACGTCGTTGTTTGCTCTTCTAGTGGCTGTTTAGGTGAAACAGTTCTTTAAAGACGCTTGGTTTAGCTCGGTCTCCAAAGCAGTAAACATTTTCCAACTCGCATTCAAAAACGTATTAAAAACAAAAAAACACATACAACTGTAGTGTAAGCAGATAAACTATTCTTCCGAGGTTAGAAATAAGCATATCATTTTAGTGCTATTATTTGTTTCAAACCATGGACAAGAAATTTGTCGAAACAAAAACCTATTTCAAAGAAACTGCTTAACCGAACTCAAAAAGCGCCATGAAAATACAGAGTTATTAATAAAATAAACTGTTATACTGATTTTTATATCAAAATATTTATCTCCAAAATTAAATGTTTTTACATATATTTTTCTTACCTTTAGTTAGATTATATGTTACTCAGCTCCAAGGGTTATGTTGGCATCCTGTAAGGTCAAGTTTACTAATTAATTGTAAAAATCAAATTCTAACAGTCTTTCTCGTCTTAAAAGGGACAGTACGAAGCAGTAGGTTAAATTACCACTCGTGAAATGTAAGTAAAATTAAAAAAGATTCTTATAGTATTCAACCATGTTTATATTTGTAAAGTCAGTGTAAATAAAATTTGAACTAAGCAATGTTAAATAATATGATTAAAAAAGTTTATTGTACTTAAAATTTTATATTTACAAACTGTAATTTATGTTAAAACCATTCTCACTGTCTTCACGTATTCATTTCTGATTGTTAAGTTCTGTTGTATTGTAATTTATTTTGAATATTAATCTTAATATAACTAGTTTTATTACACCCATTATTATTTTGTGTGCTTGTTTTGCAGACGAGTTCGTGTAATTATTAGGATATGCTGTGTTGAGAGTCCCCATCGTAAGGCATAGGCTATTTTAATCAAGATGATCATTGTCTTACCTGGGCAGTCAGTAGAGTTTCAGTGTCAAGTGTTGTCTAACCGTCACTCCTATGCCTCAGGAAAAAATCTAAAATAATAAAGTCTGTACGCCAAATTGGCCTCTAGAGGCATATACTGTTTAGTAAATACAGTAGATCGGGTTACATCGATTGAAAAAATAAAGTTTATCATTAGAAAAGGGACATTTCAAAGTTTCATTTAAAAAGAAAATAGTTTCTATATGTGCCCAAGGGTCACATGATAGGCAACAGTTCTATAGTCAAATTCTGTCAAATTCTGACCACTCTCTATGCTCTTGTTATGCGCTGCCTTAATTCCAAGAGACTCAACGATCATGGGGGGGTAAAACCTTTATCTCTAACAAACCCTGCAGGAGGAAGTCGTTTATGGTGAAGTCTGGACTGCGAGGTGGCCAACGCATTAGTGACAAACTGTCGTTAGTTGCAAGACCAATCCAGCGAAGCGGTGATTGCTAATCAAGGTAATTTCCGAAATCATGGTGCCAATGCAGCGGAGCTCCATCTTGAACCGAAATGTAGTCATTGCTATCTTCTTCTAGTTGAGGAATAACCCATTCACTCACCATGTTAAAGTAGGTTAGGCACGTGACTGAACTCTCTTGAAAGAAGAAATACCCTTATTTCTTTTGCTTTTTTACAGCACGATAAAAATAAGATGATAAAATGCCAAAACGCACGAGAGAATTTTTGCAATCCCGTATCACATACACGAAATATTTCAAGAAAAAATTAAACGACGAAGAAAGAGAAACGCGTCGAAGAGTATTACAAGAAAATTCACAGTGACATCAAGAAACTTGTCGTAACAGATTCGAACAGAAAGGGAGACAGACACAGAAGTGTTTAAAGAAGCAACCAGGAGAATCTTCGAAAAAGGGATCAAACAGAAGCTGATGTAAATTAACCAGCTGTAAAAGCTGGTTGCAGGAGGAGGACAGGGAACTATGGTTTGGTTCATAAAGGATACGATTGCCAACCCAATATATGTTACAATGAACACCCGATGTAGTAATTGGTAATATGGACATAATTTGTAGTTATTGCGTATCAAAGAATAACGCAAACTATTTGCTGGTTAAGAGGACAAATAAGAGTGCTACCATCAAATTATGCCACCCAAGACTTTCTCAACTATTAGTTGAACACTAAAATAAATTGAATTAAAAAAACATGTAATTGAAAAGATGGACAAAGTTTGTAGTTATTGCATTTGTAGCAATCTTAATAGTCCTTTTAACCAATATATATATATATATATATATATATATATATATATATATATATATAAATTCCCAAATTACGTCTTTCGGATCTACGATTTAGGTCTTCATAAGATTTTTGCAACTCAGCGAAGCGGGTTAATATCAGCTAGTATTTCATAAAATGAAAAAAATAGTAATCATATTGGTTTGAGATGCATAATCAAGTACATGATAAATATTGAAATCAACTTAAATTATTACTCAGTTCAATCGGACCACAGAGTTGCGCCACTTAATATTATTGAATCAAAGGATGAATGTTGATTATCAGTCAACAATGTCATGACCAACTCCCCAGTCAGTGGCTTTGACATAACATTGATTGACGTTAATTGTTTCATTAAATCATAGCAAATCGGTTACAGGTGGAATGTATTTCCATCCCTTTATGAAATTCAGTTGTTGTAATAGAAACTAATTATTGCTATCATGCTTTAAACAATGCTTCTTTTTTTATAAAAAAACTGTAATGAATTCGATTGTGATTTTTGTCTTACAAAATTTTAAAAAGAATAAATAAATAGGCTAAATAAAACGTTTTTATTTGAAGCACTTCTCAGACATGATAGCTGTTTAACAGAAATACTCTGGTAAAAGTCCTTAACAAGAACTTTTATAAGAAATTTTATATTTTTATAAAAAAATCCTTGTTTTGTTTTTATAAAACAAAATTAGAACATCCTAATTCCTCAAGAATTCCTTGAGAGTTGACTTGAAACTATACAGAGTGTTAGCTTTTTTTTAAATTTCAACAGGGAGAGATTATAAAAAGAAGGGCCAAAATACGAGAAGCCTTTTCTACCCATTTCATGCTTAACTTTAGAAAAGTGCAGCAACTCGTCCTTGACGGAGTTGACGGGTCAGGAGTCTCTCACGCAGGTACTCAGGATCTCCAAGCTTCAGAACCTTGAACATTAGTGAGCACCATCGAGGTGAGCACTTCTGTAGATAACACGATTTTTCAATTGTTAACAATTGCGCCTGTTCTCTAAAGGTGACCCGCCAAGGGAAAAGGGACCTTAACTTCCATTTTTTCTAAATAAAGTTATTGGTATATCCTTAATTTGCATTAAACACCAAAAAAACTGGTGAAAGAATTTTCAAGGAACCTTAAAAAATGCCTGAGTTATAAATTTTTGAATTTGAAATATTAAAACCATCTATTTTAGGAAAATGAGGCTTTAAGTTTTGCAAATTTCTAACTTAATGTTTTTTGTTACTACTTTACATTAATGGCTATGTTTTATGCATCATTTTGTCAGAAATTTGAAGCTGAATATGAATCCACCATTGAATTTGTGTCAATTGTTTGTATTTTTTGTCAAATATTGCTGAAATTGATGAAAATAATAAAAAATACACGTTTTTAAAACAAAATGTCTTGTTACATGATAAAAACTTAGGTTAGTGTTAATTTTACACTCAAATAAGAATTTATTATAAAAAACCTTAACAAAATATGACATTATATCAGGTGCCTGAGTTTTACTTTTTTACTTGCCGGCCTTTTAGTACATTTTTATTAGTTTTGAAACTTTACTTGGACCAGGAGCTAAGTTTTCGACTACTTCTTTTGGAAGATCCTGTACATTTTCAAGATCTGATTCCTGGATCAGGGCTTAGCTAGTCCTGCATTTATTTCTTACAGAACTCTCGGATTTTCTTAACTTCAAAGCGTTAAAATAGCATCGGGGAAGTCTGGTCCCCTTTCTCCAGATTGCAAGGGTTTCGAAAAGAATCTAACCATATTAAAACTTAAATTCAGGTGTAAGATGGACCAAATATTGTTTGGAAACATATAAACAGTAAGAAACAATAAAAATCAGAAACTATGTTTTTTTTACCCTCTCCTCGAAAACTTGCTAGCCTGCAAAATTTTGTCAGGGAAGATAAGGTCCCTTTCCCTTGGCGGGTCAAAGGGAGTTATGCGCTCATATTTCTTAAGGCAATAAATAAATATTATTGCTGAAATCTTATTTGCATTCTTTTCATATCACCTATAGAAATAGTGTTTCCATACACTGGCAAGCAATATTCAAATACTGAAAGCCCCATGGCCCGGAACAATTTTATTTTAGCATCCACTGGTAACATATATTTTAATTTGTAAATACCTCGTAGCCGACTAAGGGCTCTTCGGCACATTAGATTTACATGATCGGTTAGCGTCAGGCATTCACGATAAATTATCGTCTGCGTTAGCGTCTGGCGTTATCGTTAGCGTCTGGCATTCTGTCCAGAATTACTCCAATCGTTTTAACATTTTTACAATTTTCTATTTCAGACCCATTTATTTTATTTCCGTCAGCCTTTACATCATTAAAAATATTCCTAGGTGCAACGTGCAAAACTGAACATTTAACGTAATTTAATTTCAAGCCATGATTTTTTGACCACGCTGCCAAATTGATTAATTCATTGTTCATTATGTCAAATGCTCTGCTACTGGAGGTTTTATCAAAAGAGTAATGCAATTGGCAGTCATCGGCATATAGATGTATGTTGCAGTTCTTATCCACATTTGTATTATAGCAGGGTAAATGTCATAGAAAATCGGTCCTAAACAGGTTCCTTGGGTAATTCCTCTTTCTTTTATCAGGGAATCTTAGCAATTTGAGTTTTATTCTCAAGGTATGATTCAACCTATTTCACAGCATTATTGTCAAATCGTTTGGCCGATAATAACTTAAAAGATATCAAGTAGAATAATCCAACATAACTAAACAGCTGCACTTATTTCCTTTTATTTCAAACATATAACTTTACAAAATTAAAGTGCAGTGCAAGTGCTGTAATCTTTCCTGAAACCTGATTGATGTTTAGGCAAATTCTTTTCATTTTCTATAAATTCAGCTAACTTGCTTGACAACCAACCACTTTCTTCAACACCTTTGATAATGCCGGCAGTACTGATATCGGTCTTAAATGTTCAACATTGGTCGGGCTTTTTGTTTTAAGCAAAGGTCGTACAATACTTTGCTTCCGCAAGCATCAGGGAAACATCCAGTGGTGAGACTCTGCATGGTTTATAAGGTTCGTAATTGCTGGAAGCCAGTAAGGACTTAGTGATTTGATCATATTTATATCAATTTGGTCACTTACTACTGCCTTTGAACATATAATGTTTAGTATCTTTAATTGAAACTTGGCTTCCCTATGTGTTTTATTAAATGCATAGACATCAATGAGACTTTGAGATTGAGTGGTGTCTGAACCCATTTGAATGAAGTGCTTATTTACATCGTTGATATTCATTGGTGGAAAGTCATGATCTCTTTTATTACCGACTATATTATTACTACGCATGATTGTCCAAAATTCTGATGGAGCTCACTCCCCTTAAATCACTTAAGGTCTTCGTGAAGTAAGATTTCTTAGCTTCCCAAACAAGTAAATTCAGCTTGTTTCTTAAACTTATATATTCTTGCAAATCAAAGTTATCCTTGGTTCTCCAATACTTTCTCCTCAATTTATTTATTTTTTATTTTCACTAAATTGTCTATTTCGAGTCTTCTTCAAGATGCCTTTTCCTTTGTTACGCGCTTGTATAAAATAGGAGCATGCTTGTCATACATGCATCAGTAGAGTAGTATAGCCGTTTCTGCGGGTGGTGGGATGTGGTGGGTGATCTCCCACCCTCCCCCCCCTAATTTGCATAATTAATTGATTTTAAATGGAGACGATTTGCTCCCCCCTCCCCACAATTTGTTTTGCAATTTGCACTAATGTGCATGATTTTTGTTTGCAAAAATCTGCATTAATTTGCATAATATTTGCAAATATTTGCACTAATTTGCGTAATTCTTGCAAAACTTGCATTAATTTGCATCGTTTTTGCAAAAATATGCATAATATACGCAAAAATCGCGTATATTCACGTGGAGGGATGAATTAGTAGTGTGATTTGGATGCGGAGCGGCGGCGGAGCGGCTATTTGAATAAAATTAATCCTCTGAGGAGGTATGAAATAGTAGTGTGATTTGGATGCGGAGCGGCTGCGGAGCGGCCACACACACACACACACACACACACACACACACACACACACACACACACACACACACACACACACACACACACACACACACACACACACACACACACACACACACACACACACACACACACACACACACACACACACACACACACACACACACACACACACACACACACACACACACACACACACACACACACACACACACACACACACACACACACACACACACACACACACACACACACACACACACACACACACACGTATATGGCAGGCGTGTGATGATGTCAAATCCTATATGGATTTACCGTGTGATTTGTCAAAATAAGAAGGCTTCTGATTGGTCTAAATAAAGTGGCCTCTAATTGGTTGAGAAACATTGCCGAGTTTTAAATATTGTTTTGAAAAGTCAGTCTGTTCTGTGCATCCAAGCTGGTAAGAAGTGCCTGTGTTAGTTTACTCTTTGTATAACACTACCTCACTACCTTACTTTCATATTTGAAGAATTATCATGTCTGGTGTTGCTGCTTTTGTATTCAATAACCAAACACGCAATATACTTTTAGACGGTGAAACAACCTTTGGTTTAAAGGAGTAGATGTAGCAGTGAGTCTTGGATATGCTAGACCAAGAAAAGCAATTCATGATCATGTCAAATCGAAGAATTATAAAACAGCGCTGGATGTAGGGAGTACAATATCCACGCTTCCTTTGAATACACAACCTCATACATTATTCATTAACGAAGCTGGTCTATGCCAACTAATATTCTCATCCAAACTATAAGTCGCTGACAAATATCAAGATTGGATTCTTGATGAGGTCTTACCTTGTATCAGAAACCGTGGAGAGTACAGACTGATATATGAGAACCAAACGCTTAAAAATGAAATCAACACACTATCACAGCTGTTTGTAAGGGCTATTGAAAATAACCAACAGCTGGCTCTTGCAATTAACCAACTTCAAGTCAGTAAAGCCACAATAGAAGCACTACAGACACTTTGAAAAAATACTCTAACTGAACAGACACCAAAGGTTGTAGTAGTGCCTATAAAAGAAAGTCTGTTTGAGTTTTAAGGTAATTTTATGGCTAACATGGAAAAGGAAAAACAAAATGCAGAAACACATGAATACAACAAATGTTTAGTTTATTGACTAAAATTTATTAAGACTAAAAGACACTGTTTTTTCTGAAAGCGGAGGAGGTTTAGCTGCTGATGATGCAGATGGGGCAGTGATTGAGTGCCCCCATGGAAGTGTTCTGACACCATCCTTACATACATAACGTTTGTCGTCATATGGTGCCAGCGAGCGCTTCTTCACAATAATTGAGTAGATGATGTGTCGCCGACTCATGAAGCGATCGTTTTCCGTGTATTTGATCGTGTGATCTTGAAGACATCTCCTGTAGTCTTCCACACTCAACTCACTCTGCACCACAGCCTTTGGCTCGTTTTTGATGGGTGGAGGACTACAGTCATCTCTGTTGTTTGAATAGGTCATGCAGTATAGTTTGGACATCAAACCAATGAATTCTTCCAGTAGTTTACCACCAGCTTCATCTTTGAACTTCCCCAACTTACGAGCGCTGATGTCGTTATAGCAGAGGTGGAGTGGGGGATAATTACTGGTGTCAAATTCATCCATATGCTTCAGCATGTCTCTGTAGACGTTGGCGGTATGGATCTTGTACACAATTCCGTCAGTATCCATGTACGCCATCTCGATATTTTCCCGTCCGTACCGCTTAACCATCCTGTAGTGGAAACCGTACATCCACCATTTAGAGTGATCCAAAATAGTCATACCCACATACACAGGTTTGTCTAACACCACCTGCGTTTTTGCCATGTTAAGCAGTACCAACTTCTCTTCCAACCAAACTCTATTGCTAAATTTTGACTTGGCTACGTACTTGGTATAGCTATCACGGTCGGTGCAGAGTTTTACGTCTTTGTGTTTTCGCACATTTTGGAGACTCATGCCTTAAACTGCGTTGACCATTAGTTTAAACAACTCTACCTCAAACTTTTCTTTGGCCAACTGACGGAGTCTGGTATTAAGATCTACGTACGGTTTCATCCATTTGTCCTGTTTGAAGCGCAGCACACGGTGTATTCGGTGAATACGCAATCCGTTATTCAATGCTTGTTGTAAGTATCGGTAGTGGATCACGTAGCCAGTTTTATCCTGTAGAGTGGCCATCGGTTTTGGAGACTTCCCAACTCCTGTGGCGAGGAGAACATCAGGATTGTAGGGAAGTAGGTCCTTTGGTGCTTTGACAACTTCCGGGCAGAAAGGTAGGTCTCGGTGGCGTCAAGTGGATACTCTAAATCCACCTCTAAAACATAGCCGTGTTCATTGTCTGACGGTAGAATCATAAGTTCCTTCTCCAGATCTTCTATCTCCCGATCTGAAAGCCACTCAAAGTCTCCGTATGGAAGTGGTTCACACATTGCCCATCCATAAAGATTATTGGCATCATAATAAATTAAGTAGGTGTCGTCGTCAAACTCGATGTCATCACCTCTCGTGTATTTGTTGTCCGCCACAACGTGCCGTGTGACACATTGCGTCAAACCACCCCGAATACCCTTTTCGAAAAACAGATACTGGTCGACATCTTGTACCGCATCAAGGGTAATACCAGTTATCTTCAACTTAACGTCCCATGCATATGATGGCAGAGTCAAGTAATATGCAGGATCCAATTTGTAGTGTTCCTGACACATATCGCGGAAACCTTCGAATACATCAGCGAGTAGCATGACGTCTGTCTCCAAGTAAATGTTAGAGTAGTCCGCAATAGATCTGCAGTTGAATTTCTTCCAAACTTGTTGCGCGTGGGCATAGTCCTCTTGTTTGGTATTTTTCTCAAACTCGGTAATCGGTGGAAGAGCTTATTCTTGCATGACATTCAGCGATTTTATGTAGTTGTAAGGGAAACCCCCTTTTCTCTTAAGAAGCTCAAACTCTTCAAAGTCTGTATGACGGGCTCGTAAGACCTTCATTTATCAACAGGGAGAAGCGAGGCTAATACCGCCAATGATTTAGCCAAGAAACGATATGAGTCCACAAACCGCACTCTCAGATCACCATGATAGCCTGCGTTTGAATACTCAAACCTCTTGGTGAATGAGATAAATTTCTCCTCGTTGTTGGCAAGAACGTTGACTTCACCTCCATCGATTCCCAGTTCTCTAACGATAAAATGTGCATCGTAATTACTGAGATTATGCAGGTAAACGTTTACACAGTCTTGCTCCTTGAACTGAAAGCTGCATAACTGATGTGCTGCTCCTCTGTACTGATAAGGTGGCGAGTGTTGGTGATTCCTTACTTTGACATCAGTTGGACTAAAATCTTCTTGGCAGATATAACATACCGTGGCAGCTTGAAATTCGATCTCTTCATTTTGTTGCGAGTTGGAGTCAGGATAATAATTTTGGAGTAGGCAACTCGCAACAGTTAGGACATGTTAATCGTGCGAGAGTCGAGTGCGGACGGCAGACAGTCGGTGACGCGACCACCTGATTGGTCAGCTTTGTTTGACCAAGTTGATAAATACAAGCTGATCCCGCCGACTCGCCCCATTTCCTCGTTTACAGTAAGTGCGTGCGTTTCTCTAAAATTAAATTATTTTTGTACAGGCCTACACCAGTATTGACAGGATTAACGAATTGAGACCTTGCTTGGAAGTTTTACTTCAACAAGTATTATTTCTCATTCTTTAAACAAATCCTTCGTCTAACCTGGTGTAGTGTCTCAAATAGATTTCAAAATTTTTCTAAATTTAGTTGGCAAATCATTATTAACTTTTTCCGTGAGAACGTGCATCGCACACGCGATTTAGGAAGGTTGCAACCTGTTCCAAATTAAATTATTTTGTGTTTTTGGGGGAATTATTATTAGTTCAAGATGTCTGTTAAACTGTGAATGTTATTTTAATTATATAGTTTATTATAAATTTTATTGTAGTTAATTTAAATAGTATCATGTGCCCCAACAACATGTCTGGAAAACCAATGTAAGTAATTTTAATTATCAGATGCTACTGTTAACTAGTTTTAAGATTCACTCTCTGTTTAAAGCTATATATTTGTATTTACCTGAACTTTAAAATTTTTCTTAAAAGTTTGATCTCTTCTATAAATTATTGGGTAAGAGTTTTTGTCACTAAATTCTAGGGGTTATTAAACCATTAAAAATTGAACATGAATGCTATCTGATTTTTCTGATTTTTGTGTGTTGTGCTAAGCTTAGGCTGAAGCGGTGGAGACCAGGTATCAATTGTTTAAAACTGAACGAGCATTCCCAGGGACAATTAATTATAAAGTTGTAATAATAATAATGATGATAGCTAGGCTTCTCGTCACGAGGTTTATGAGGGTTGGCTGTTGTTAGGAGGTGTTTGCTGCTACTGTATTTTCCCTATATTGGCCACCCTCTGAAAGAAGCGATTCATTTCCCAATTTTTAACGTCCTGCTCGTAAATCTGCGCCACATCTAAGTTCAGGTTGATTCAGGAATTAATTTATTGCACTATACACAACAAAAAAATACAAAAATGAGAAAAGTCGGAAGGCAAGGTGACTAATTGGCCAAAGTTCTAATAATATATAACATATCCCAATAATTGAATATTTTAATTAAAGAAGAAATTTTGTCAGATCCAAATTTAATCATAATAAATTTTAACTGATCATTTCACTGTGTTGCTTAATTTCTAACCTCACAAGGTGTTTCATTAAGTCATATTAAAATCCATGGGTGCCTCATAGGGCCCAGCCACCCAACCACTGCAACTCTCATCCATCTGCTACACACTAATTTATATTATAAATAGAGGATTTTCTATAAACATGATTTTCAGTGGTCAATAAGTTAAGATAAACCTTAACAATTTGGTGTAAGGTGTGGTAAATCACCAGGCTGTCTCTGACCGTACAAGATCCTAGAGATTGTATTCATGTCATTACGCAGAGCGGTCATAAAGTGTTTTCCTGCTTTAGCACCACTGTACAACCGTAGTTTTGAGAATGTCTCACAAGTGTCTATATCATTATCATCGACGTCTCCTTTATCTGCACTCTTGTGATTATCGCATATATAGTATGCGTATGAATAAGGTACATGGACGTTTTTGGTATTGACGCTCCTGGAATTAATACTATCTTCATGGTGGCGGTGGTGTGGTAGTTCCGGTCTCGAGTGTGCCGGATCCCAGGCTGGAGGTGTCACTGTCGGTGTTGGATTAAGTGACCGATCTTCATCATAAGGCACAAGCATGCTCTCAAAATCTGCATAGATAGTGAAGCGACGTCTTTGTGATCTTTCATGGTGACTAAACTGAATTTTCTCATTTTCGGAGATGTCGGTGCGTAGCGGGGCATGCTCGTAGCAATATTGTTTGTGCTCTTCCAACCGATCCTTTCCGGATCCGTTCAGTTTGTTTGGTTGGTTATCGAAATATACATCTTTTGCAAATGTGGATTCGATGACCGTGTTTTGTTAATTGACTACTGACCAATTAGAAATGAAAGCGAAGCGGCACTTTTCATCATCGGTCAAGTATAAAAGGTCGAAGTGGTTTGATTCTTCCTTTTTTGTGAGACGGAGGGGATACATGATATGATGTACTTGGAACTGACCATTCTTCTTTTTCTTTTCAACATCCAAACCGTATACGTTAACACTCACCCCATTCTTAACTTCAAACTTGCCGATTTTGTCCATCCTTACCGGGAAATCGAGGTCAGAAAAGTCCAAATTGGCACGTTCGAGTATTTCAGGTGTAAAGTCCCTGGCGTGCAGCTGACTGGGGTTAGGATTCATCACATACTTAGCTAACACAGCATACAGAAAACACCTTTCGTCTTGTTTTAATACATTGCCAATAGCCTTTTTGTCAGCAATGTGTTTGGGTAAGCAGATTTGAGAGCTTCCTCTAAGCGGGCGGTATACGTTTACTCTCACCTCTATGTCTAACACACGCACAAAAGACCACCCTAAACCCCTTTATCTCACACGTTTCTTTTTCCGTTATTAATTTTTGAAATAATTCTCCACAAATATCCTCAATATTGCTTGTTCTAAGGATACTTCTAAGGATACTTTTAAACGGTGAAAACAACCTTTGGTTTAAAGGAGTAGATGTAGCAGTGAGTCTTGGATATGCTAGACCAAGAAAAGCAATTCATGATCATGTCAAATCGAAGAATTATAAAACAGCGCTGGATGTAGGGAGTACAATATCCACGCTTCCTTTGAATACACAACCTCATACATTATTCATTAACGAAGCTGGTCTATGCCAACTAATATTCTCATCCAAACTATAAATCGATGACAAATATCAAGATTGGATTCTTGATGAGGTCTTACCTTGTATCAGAAACCGTGGAGAGTACAGACTGATATATGAGAACCAAACGCTTAAAAATTAAATCAACACACTATCACAGCTGTTTGTAAGGGCTATTGAAAATAACCAACAGCTGGCTCTTCCAAATAACCAACTTCAAGTCAGTAAAGCCACAACAGAAGCACTACAGACACTTTGAAAAAATACTCTAACTGAACAGACACCAAAGGTTGTAGAAGTGCCTATAAAAGAAAGTCTGTTTGAGTTTTAAGGTAATTTTATGGCTAACTTGGAAAAGGAAAAGAAAAATGCAGAAACACATGAATACAACAAATGTTTAGTTTATTGACTAAAATTCATTAAGACTTAAAGACACTGGTTTTTCCGAAAGCGGAGGAGGTTTAGCTGCTGATGATGCAGATGGGGCAGTGATTGAATATTGACCCCATGGAAGTGTTCTGACACATTGCACGTTCGAGTATTTCAGGTGTAAAGTCCCTGGCGTGCAGCTGACTGCGGTTAGGATTCATCTCATACTTAGCTAACACAGCATACATAAAACACCTTTCGTCTTGGTTTAATACATTGACAACCGCCTTTTTGTTAGCAATGTGTTTGAGTAAGGAGATGTGAGAGCTTCCTCTAAGCGGGCGGTATACGTTTACTCTCACCTCTATGTCTAACACACACATAAAAGACCACCCTGACCCCTTCACCTCACACGTTTCTTTTTCCGTTATTAATTTTGAAATAATTCTCCACAAATATCCTCAATATTGCTTGTTCTAAGGATAGGGACATTCCTCGTTTTGAAAGCACGACGACATGTTTCTCCGCGCACATCGATGAACTCGAGCCAGAGATTTACCTTTATAGCAGAAACACTATTGAGAATGTTGTGCATGAGTGTTATAATATTACAAAAGATGTTAGTCAAGAAAACTGGTAGGACTATGTCAATCGTCGCTGGTTCATGTAGACGATATGTCTTCAGTCGACTATTGAACCCAGACTCAATCTCAACAAATCCATGAGGCGCTAAGTTGTCAGGGATTTCATCAAAGCTGCTTGTGTTGCTCCCTGACGATGTAGATGTAGAAGCGTAGCTCACTGGTCGCGTCGAAACAGGGGCAGGAGTCACCGTTGTAGAATCAACACCATCGCCTCGAATAATCTTGCAGTTATTGTTGATGTGTCGCGAGAGAATGTCCGATCGTTTGAAGATTCGACAGCAGTAGGTACACACAGCGCCTGATGCCAGATTAGAAGTAGATAATGACCGTGTTTTGCAGTTAGGGTTCGTTAGTTGGGTTGCTACATGTCGAAGGATAGCCTTGACATGACGCCGTAAGTTAGTTTGTTTCCCAAACATAGCCCCACACTCTGCACACACCACTTTGTCTCCACCGTGGACAGTCTTGGAATATTCAATGAAGTTTTTCTTATGCTTGAATGCTTTATCGCACAGGTTGCATGTCGTGACAGGTCACAACAGTCAATGTCACTAATCGCACTGAACATTAGTTCTCATGATTTTAAATGTAAGAATGTCTACATACCGGGCAGAAGTGGTTCAGTGATGTAGTTTTAAAATCAACTATCATTAAATGGTCTACCAAGTGTTAAATTCATGCAATAAACTAAACACATAAATGAGGAATGAGTAAATAAGAAAAGAAAAAATGAATACAAGTGTTTAGTAATGTAAAACACATAGAAGAAATAAATACTGGCACTAAGTTCAATTATTATAAACAAAAATTAAAGAAATTACAAAGCTGGTTTTAAAGCAATAGTTTGTAGACTAATAGTAGTTTGTATGTGTAGATTTTCATGCCTACTCACTCATTTGATAAACAACAAGTGCAGTAAACCTTCAATTTCTCACTTTAATGTGCTAGGAGATTGCTTAATAACTTATCTAATATTAAAGTAAAAGATACTTACATTCTCTATAACAGTTTATTCTGAGGTACTGACACAAACTCAGAGAAAACTCTCGTGATAGTTGTAATGTGCAAAGTAACAAGTATGGTTATGCGCTCGGAAAACACGTCCGCTCACCACGAAGACTCGTTAGACACTGAGATCACTCATTTGATAAACAACAAGTGTATTGAACCTTCAATCTCTCACTTACATGCGCTAGGAGATTGCTTAATAACTTATCTAATATTAAATTAAAATATACTTACATTCTCTATAACTGTTTATTCTGAGGTACTGACACAAACTCAGAGAAAACTCTCGTAATAGTTGTAATGTGCAAAGTAACAAGTATGGTTATGCGCTCGGAAAACACGTCCGCTCACCACGAAGACTCGTTAGACACTGAGAAAGATATGTGTTGTACAAGGTAACTTGTAGGTAAAAAAATGCATAAACAGAGTGGCATACAGTACACCACTCATCGGACGCATCCGTTCACTACGATAGTTCGATATAGACTGACCAGGAATGTGTACAGTGCGCAACAGCTTGATGGTAGACATGAAGAGAGAGCAATTTACGGGAGATTTATTCTACAAACACATCCGCTCACCACGAAGACTCGTTAGACACTGAGATCACTCATTTGATAACATGCTTAGCATAAGTTAGGTTTGACGGCGGCGGCCATGCATCCCGCGCGTAAGTTTAAGTTTACGCGTCGATACGTGTAAACCTACGCGTTATTTAATGCATGGCCGCCGCCGTCAAACCTAACTTATGCTAAGCATGTTACCAGACCATAGTATAAAACGGTTATTAGGATTTTTAAACGATAAACTAAAGAATGCTACTGGCTCTCAAAACATTGCTACGGTATACAATGGGATCACGGTGAATTTGTTGCAATACACGGATAACTACAAATAACGAAGAAGAATTATGAAAACAAGAATAATAATCAAGATGTCGAGTTCTACGTTTGCTCTTGTTTTAGTACTTCTTTTACTGTCCCTACTGTTGGCTATGATACAGTAAAATGAGTACCCTGGAGATTGAAAACTATCTGTCAGCACTACTTGTGCGAAATTTCGGAGTATTCGCTACTGATCAAGTTCAAATTGGATATATCAGCTTCAACTGTTGTGATTGTAAATACCAATCCATAAAATGAAGAAGGTATGTTTAAACATGTACTTGTTGACCGTACATCATTCATCTGTAACACAGCACCTTAACCCCTTTTTCTCAGTATCTATCGAGTTGTCGTGGTGAGCGGATGTGTTTGTAGAATAAATCTCCCGTAAATTGCTCTCTCTGCATATCTACCATTCCGCTGTTGTGCACTATACACATTCCTGGTCAGTCTATATTGAACTATCGTAGTGAACGGATGCGTCCGATGAGTGGTGTACTGTATGCCACCCTGTTTATGCATTTTTTACCTACAAGTTACCTTGTACAACACACATCTTTCTCAGTGTCTAACGAGTCTTCGTGGTGAGCGGACGTGTTTTCCGAGCGCATAACCATACTTTATACTTTGCACATTACAACTAGCCTATCACGAGAGTTTTCTCTGAGTTTGTGTCAGTACCTCAGAATAAACAGTTATAGAGAATGTAAGTATCTTTTACTTTAGTTGTAGATAAGTTATTAAGCAATCTCCTAGCACATTAAAGTGAGAGATTGAAGGTTCAATACACTTGCTGTTTATCAAATGAGTGAGTAGGCATGAAAATCTACACATACAAACTACTATTAGTCTACAAACTATTGATTTAAAACCAGCTTGTAATTTCTTTAATTTTTGTTTATAATAATTGAACTTAGTGCCAGTATTTATTTCTTCTATGTGTTTTACATTACTAAACACTTGTATTCATTTTTTCTTTTCTTATTTACTCATTCCTCATTTATGTGTTTAGTTTATTACATGAATTTAACACTTGGCAGACCATTTAATGATAGTTGATTTTACAAACTACATCACTGAACCACTTCTGCCCGGTATGTAGACATTCTTACATTTAAAATCATGAGAATTAATGTTCAGTGCGATTAGTGACATTGACTGTCGTGAATTCTAGTAAACTCTCTCCTTTTTTCAGATTATGGAGAACTCTGTGGATCGTCGTTTCTCATGCAACCTGTGCGATAAAGCATTCAAGCATAAGAAAAACGTCATTGAACATTCCAAGACTGTCCATGGTGGAGACAAAGTGGTGTGTGCAGAGTGTGGGGCTATGTTTGGGAAACAAAACTAACTTACGGCGTCATGTCAAGGCTATCCATCGACATGTAGCAATCCAACTAACGAACCCTAACTGCAAAACAGGGTCATTATCTACTCCTAATCTGGCATCAGGCGCTGTGTGTCCCTACTGCGAATCTTCAAGCGATCGGACATTCTCTCGCGACACATCAACAATAACTGCAAGATTATTCGAGGCGGTGGTGTTGATCCTACAACGGTGACTCCTGCCCCTGTTTCGACGCGACCAGTGAGCTACGCTTCTACATCTACATCGTCAGGGAGCAACACAAGCAGCTTTGATGAAGATAAGATGCAAATCCCTGACAAATTAGCGCCTCATGAATTTGTTGAGATTGAGTCAGTGTTCAATAGAGGACGTATCGTCTACATGAACCAGCGACGATTGACATAGTCCTACCAGTTTTCTTGACTAACATCTTTTGTAATATTATAACACTCATGCACAACATTCTCAATTGTGTTTCTGTTATAAAGGTAAATCTCTGGCTCGAGTGCGAGTTCATCGATGTGCGTGGAGAAACATGTCGTCGTGCTTTCAAAACGAGGAATGTCCCTATCCTTAGAACAAGCAATATTGAGGATATTTGTGGAGAATTATTTCAAAATTAATAACGGAAAAAGAAACGTGTGAGGTGAAGGGGTCAGGGTGGTCTTTTATGTGTGTGTTAGACATAGAGGTGAGAGTAAACGTATACCGCCCGCTTAGAGGAAGCTCTCACATCTCCTTACTCAAACACATTGCTAACAAAAAGGCGGTTGTCAATGTATTAAACCAAGACGAAAGGTGTTTTATGTATGCTGTGTTAGCTAAGTATGAGATGAATCCTAACCGCAGTCAGCTGCACGCCAGGGACTTTACACCTGAAATACTCGAACGTGCAATGTGTCAGAACACTTCCATGGGGTCAATATTCAATCACTGCCCCATCTGCATCATCAGCAGCTAAACCTCCTCCGCTTTCGGAAAAACCAGTGTCTTTAAGTCTTAATGAATTTTAGTCAATAAACTAAACATTCGTTGTATTCATGTGTTTCTGCATTTTTCTTTTCCTTTTCCAAGTTAGCCATAAAATTACCTTAAAACTCAAACAGACTTTCTTTTATAGGCACTTCTACAACCTTTGGTGTCTGTTCAGTTAGAGTATTTTTTCAAAGTGTCTGTAGTGCTTCTGTTGTGGCTTTACTGACTTGAAGTTGGTTATTTGGAAGAGCCAGCTGTTGGTTATTTTCAATAGCCTTTACAAACAGCTGTGATAGTGTGTTGATTTAATTTTTAAGCGTTTGGTTCTCATATATCAGTCTGTACTCTCCACGGTTTCTGATACAAGGTAAGACCTCATCAAGAATCCAATCTTGATATTTGTCATCGATTTATAGTTTGGATGAGAATATTAGTTGGCATAGACCAGCTTCGTTAATGAATAATGTATGAGGTTGTGTATTCAAAGGAAGCGTGGATATTGTACTCCCTACATCCAGCGCTGTTTTATAATTCTTCGATTTGACATGATCATGAATTGCTTTTCTTGGTCTAGCATATCCAAGACTCACTGCTACATCTACTCCTTTAAACCAAAGGTTGTTTTCACCGTTTAAAAGTATATTGCGTGTTTGGTTATTTAATGCAAAAGTAGCAACACCAGACATGACAATTCTTCAAATATGAAAGTAAGGTAGTGAGGTAGTGTTAGACAAAGAGTAAACTAACACAGGCACTTCTTACCAGCTTGGATGCACGAGTTTTCAAAACAATATTTAAAACTCGGCAATTTTTCTCAACAAATTAGAGGCCACTTTATTTAGACCAATCAGAAGCCTTCTTATTTTGACAAATCACACGGTAGATCCATATAGGATATGACATCATCACACGCCTGCCATATATACGTGTGTGTGTGTGTGTGTGTGTGTGTGTGTGTGTGTGTGTGTGTGTGTGTGTGTGTGTGTGTGTGTGTGTGTTTGTTTGTGTGTTTGTTTGTGTGTGTGTATTGTGTGTGTTTTTGTGTATGTGTGTGTGGCCGCTCCGCATCCAAATGCTACTACTATTTCCTCCCACCTCAAAAGAAAAGAGGGGGGGTAATGACTTGTAAGCTATGCAAACAAAGAAATAAAAAAAACGTTATATTCCGTTCATAAGTGTAGGAAGCAATAGAAGCAGTTCTTTCAGCTTGCAGTAGCAGTGAGAGATAGACAAAGGGTCATAAATCAAGGGAAATATGGCCGTGTGTGTGTGTGTGGCCGCTCCGCATCCAAATCACACTTCTATTTCATCCCTCCTCAGAGGATTGATTTTATTCAAATAGCCGCTCCGCCGCCGCTCCGCATCCAAATCACACTACTATTTCATCCCTCCACGTGAATATACACGATTTTTTGCGTATATTATGCAAATTTTTGCAAAAAACGATGCAAATTAATGCAAGTTTTGCAAGAATTACGCAAATTAGTGAAAATATTTGCAAATATTATGCAAATTAGTGCAGATGTTTGCAAAAAATATTCAAATTTAAACAAAAATCATGTACATTAGTGCAAATTGAAAAAAAATTGTGGGGAGGGGGGGAGCAAATCGTCTCCATTTAAAATCAATTGATTATGCAAATTAGAGGGGGGGGAGCAAATCGTCTCCATTTAAAATCAATTAATTATGCAAATTAGGGGGAAGAGGGGGGGATGTCACCCACCACATCCCACCACCCGCAGAAACTGATATATTACTCTACTTGCATCTAATGTTTGATGAAATACATTTTTCAATATCATTAACATCCGTAAGCCGTACAGCACTCTCCTAATTTACTATCGCCATGTCAATTATTGCATGCCTTATATTAAATTTAGAGTAATCTATGTACTTTACCATTTTTATGTCCTTTTTCACCTTTATCCAATCAATTGAACCATATACTACCTTATGGTCGGTAATTTTCATAACTCTATGATATAATGCTGATTACAATGCTGAATCCATTAAAAAAAGCATTCGTTAAAAAGATACACTCAAATGACAATTCATCCTCTTATGGACGTTCCATATTATTTTCAGTATTATTTTTGATTATTTTTCTTATATCTCTCATTTTAATTAAGATATGTAGTTAGTTTAAGTCTTAAAATACTCAGTGAGACGGCGGCTCTAATTTGAGATATTAATCATTGAGATTTTAATTCCTGAGAAAAACAACAATAAGTCATCCATTACATGAAGAAACCTTAACTTTGGAATCAATTGGTAAGAAATTTGATTATTTAGCATTCAATAGACGTCAAGTCTTCCACGATAACGTTATCAAAATAAATGAAAGGAGAAATTGGTCCACTTCCAAACGTTCGTGAACCAAATACACTACAACACAGACAAGGTACATAATCAGCTCCGTGTGAATTCCGTATTCACGTTAGACGTTTGGTGGAAAAACAAATGTAAATTCTTCCTAGCAAATTATGAAAACCAAAATTTATTCATTTGTAGATGTAAATGTTTCTATTAAACCATTACTAGACAAACAAATTCTTGCACTCACCTTAAAAAGCGCAACAGCAGTTGTAGAATCCATTATTCGTGCAGGATTCGAGGTGAGTAAACATCCAATCAGCCATGGGCGACGTCCGCTGTTGGCTGCCGTCCAGTTGATTTTTCCTTACTTTAAACTCTTTCCGGCGACGACAACGACGAGAATAGAAAATACACCCGTTGCAGCAGACCTGCATCTCCAGCGAATTTCCATAAAACAAAATTTAATTATTATGCCTTAAGCATAGCAACGATTGTGCGAGTTATAAACTTCAGCCTTGTTCTCGTACAATAAGTCATAGGAACGTCCTCATAATTAGACCAGTTCATAAATTGTAAACACCAGGCAAAATTGTGGCTCGGATCCCATGTTAAAATGTAGGCCCCTTAATTGAAATTGGCTGTTGGACTATTAATTAACAGTCCTGTCTAAGGAACATGTTGGCCTTTGTCAGTAACAATACTACAAGATCGCGCCAAAATCATCCTTCATTCATCTGTCATTCATACTTACCTGGGTAGGTTGCCATTTCAAGCCATGTATAATGTGTAATATTTAAAGTATATATAGCCTATGATATGCTAATTCATTTTTGACCTACTTCTATCCCTTTTTAGGATGGCTTAAAATGTAAAATCCTAACATTTTTCGTATTCAAGAGTAAAAAAAACTTTCAAGTTGTAACGTTAAAGTCTGGTAAAATATTTTTAAAGTATGATAAATTACTTCAATATTAATCAATTGTGCTGTCATTAAGTGATGGGAATTTCGTTTTTTTTTTAAGTTTAACAAGGTATATTTAAGTTTATTCTTTGCCCTCTGGCAGCCTGCCTGCCTACTGTCTTTTAATGTGTCAATTTGTAAACATAACTTAACCTCTAAAATGCTAACCGTGAACTCCACATAAGTACTTACTAATTATGACTATTTAACGAAATAAACGCCTATATTAACAAAAATCTCAATCCATTTGTGGTTATTATTTGTGTTCTATTTCCGTTGGAGCTTTACATAGTGTAATAATTTAGTGTTAGTGGATGTTTGTGGTAAAAGTTAAAAGGCTACCTACTGTCTGTCAAGCTGAAGAAGAATGCATTTTTTTTTATATATTTAGTAGTATTTTGATATTATCAGTGACATAATGCGCATGAACGTTGGTTTGTATTACTTTATTTAACTGAGCCAAATAGTAATAAAGCCAACATAGTAATATCATGTAGTGGGCAGTGGGTATGGCTTAGGCCACACAATGTTTCAAAATAACTTATTAGATATCGGAAAATGTCGAATCTTTCACATAACGTTTAAACATATATAAGCTATTTTGGTTCTAATAATCAGATTCTCACTCCCATTTCATGGAAGGATTAAGTTACAAATCAACTGTTATGCCATCAGGCCTATGCACTTGGTGCATTATATCTTGAGCCATGGTCTACTCTATTGCGGGAGCTGCAAGGTGTTGTTTATTGTAAATAATATGGGGCAATAAACAATGTAGGCTATAAACAAATTTCAACTAACTCTCATGTCGTTAATTTGCAAATAGACTTAAATTGACAGCTGTGGTGTCCCGATGACTTGCATTAGAGGCCTGGCAGCACTAGTAAATGGCATGATTGCACCTAATGATTCGAAAGCCATTTTCTTCATGATATCAGGAAAAAAGAAAGAAGTGTGCAGTCAGCCGGTGTGATGTAGGCCTAGTTGGGCTCACGCAACTGGGTCATTCCATGTAAAACCAACAAGGCACTCAACCCGACCATCCTAGATTTTGATGAAACTACTTGTTTGTGTTCTTTTGGGTGCAAAATCCAAAAATAATTTTAAAAAAATTCTACCTCTTATACTTTTTTTGCTATGTTTTTTTAAAAATCGGAAATTTCCACTGTTTTTGACATGCGCTCAAACCTATAATGTGCTATAACTCAAGTTCTATTAGGCCTATCAAGCTGATCAAAGGCTCATTTTAAAGAGGATTCCAATGGCTTTCATATAATACCACACTTGACCAATTTAGATTTTAAAGATCTTTTTTCAAAAATTTCAAAAAATGATTTCAAAATTTTTTTTGAGATAGTGATTTTTGAAAAATTTGAAAATTACATATATTTTCATTGCAATGTGAACAACATATGTTGACAATTTCAGAGTGGGATGACAATGGGATCAGCAGTTATGGTAAAAATACTTAACAGCGGTTTTCTATTTAAGTGAGATTGCATGTCACTTACTACCATCTAGATTTAACATGAAGTATGATAAGTATGCGTAATGAAATAAAATTATAAACTATTTCCTAATAAACATAATAAATCATAATTAAATATACACTACCCTATGTATAGGATGTACACATGCAATCAAAAACATGCAATCGCGGTATACATGCAGAAAAGTGTATATACCGGGTGTCTCACCTAAACTGAACCAATAGCTAACTTTTTTTATTATAAATCTGACAAAGAACTTCTTATGGGGGACTTCCCTTTATTTTTAAAGTTACTTTTTGGAATTACTTCGAAATTTTAAAATGTGGCCGTTATTTTCCAATATGGTGGACAACTTTGATTTTTCTTATGGAACACCCTGTATTTTATGGCGGTTTTGAATTTAACGCTTAATTTTAGGAACTTTTTATTCTTTCTCGTTTTTTTCTAAATCCATTGGTTCAGGTGATATGAGCAGTTAAAATTTGATTTTTTTCCATTTAAAATGCATTGGGAAATTGTTGGTAGTCTATATATCGAAAAAGGTTGGGTTTAATAATACATGCCAAAGAGTAAAAGTGTCTTAAAACGTGAGTTTAGTTGAGATTTAATCATAAAATAATTTTCAGTTGAGATTCACTCATAGAAATGTATTATTTCGAATATGCTTTTACTGCATAATGAATACATGGAATGGCACAGCTAAATGGACACAATGCTTTTTAAATGGGAAAAATCAAACTTTAACTGCTCATATCTCTTAAACCAATGGGTTTAGAAAGAATGAGAAAGAATAAAAAGTTCCTAATATTAAGCGTTAAATTAAAAACCCCATAAAATACAGGGTGTTCCGTAAGAAAAATCAAGGTTATCCGCCATATTGGAAAATGGCGGCCATATTCTAAAATGTTTAAGTTACTTCAAAAAGTAACTTTAAAAATAAAGGGAAGTTCCCCATAAGAAGTTCTTTGTCAGATTTATGATAAAAAAGTTAGCTATTGGTTCAGTTTAGGTGAGACACCCGGTATATACACTTTTCTATATGTATACAGGGATTGCATGTTTTTGATTGCATGTGTACATCCTATACATAGGGTAGTTTGTTTTATTACGCATACTTATCATACTTCATGTTAAATCTAGATGGTAGTAAGTGACATGCAATCTCACAAACCGTTGTTAAGTATTTTTTACCATAACTGCTGATCCCATTGTCATCCCACTCTGAAATTTTCAACATATGTTGTTCACATTGCAATGAAAAAAATGTAATTTTCAAATTTTTCAAAAATCACTATCTCAAAAAATTTTTGAAATCATTTTTTGAAATTTTTAAAAAAAGATTTTTAAAATCAAAATTGGTCAAGTGTGGTATTATATGAAAGCCCTTGAAATCCTCTTTAAAATGAGCCTTTGATCAGCTTGATAAGGCCTAATAGGACTTGAGTTATAGCACATTATAGGTTTGAGCGCATTTCAAAAACAGTGGAAATTTCCGATTTAAAAAAAATCATAGCAAAAAAAGTATAAGAGGTAGAATTTTTTTAAAATTATTTTTGAATTTAGCACCCAAAAAATACAAACAAGTAAAGTTTTACTAAAATCTGAGATACCAAAGTTGAAAATGTTTTTTATTTGGTTGATTTGATGTGGAATGACCCAACTAGCGCTTATGACAACTTGTCCTACATTATATAACAGTTAAAAAATTACGATCAAAATATTTTTACGGTCCAATTTTGTTGTAATACTGCTAGGCCCGCCAATTTCGTGAGCCTTACCACGTCATACCAGCTAACTATGGACACACTTTACTTTTTTCTTTAAATCATGCATTTTCTTTACTTTAAAACAGATGATTTTATTTAAAACCAGTTTCCCAGTTTTACGGGTGTGACCTTATTACTTGAGATGGCCACGAATATATCAACAACTACCACATTGATTAATTTAGGCCTAGCTGATCAGTTTAAACATCAACTTGTCTTGTCTTCAAACAAGTCGATTGGTCACCGCTAAAACATCTGCTAGTCTAGTCGTTCAAACTAGTAAGTAGATTAGGTTTTAATAAACCCAGTAGGTGATAGTACAGCTGGTGACTTCTAAGCTGGCACTTGACCGATCGATACTCAATCGATACTAGCCTAATTAAAAAACATAATGTTCCGTCAAGCGGCAACGTCCTCGCGACCCGCGTGAAGGCATTCGTCAGCGGAAATGTTTGCAGACTGGTCTTTTTCTTATACCTCTACCACTCTCCACTCACCCCCGCGCCTATACTGCCCGCGTGAGGCCCAAGTGCCAGCTTAGATGTCACCAGCTATATCCGTTGGCGATAGTATGAAAAAATGGCTGCCAATTTAAACAAATTGAGATGCAGTATACTACTGCAAATTCAAAAATCATTGAGACTACAAATTTTCTCAGAGTTCCATGTAGTTTGACTAAAACTAAAACAGCTCAAGTCATTTAGGACATTCTTGAATTAATTCTTCAAACTACCTTTGTATTCATTTTATCACTGACTGTCAAATATTACTTGTTTATTTAAGTTGTCATGTTTTGTTTTGAGAGAAACTGATGAGCTACACAGCTGTGATATCTGAGCAAGACTCTCAGCCAGACTACTGTTTTGACTTAAAGAATTCTGAAGCAAGGCAAGGCCCCACTGAAAAAACAGGCCATGCTGCAGCGATCCCAGCGCTGCGCCACGTCACACAAGTAGGCAGGGATCTAACATCTTATGTTTACATTTTTCTATTGCTAAATGTCATATATCCCTTGTTTGTTTATGTTTTTTCTGTTTACATTTAAAAATATTACTTGTTTATTTACGTTTTCTTGTTTTCATTTAAAAGTAACTGATGAGCAGCACAGCTGTGTGAGTCCTGAGCCAGACTTTCAGACCACCTACTTGTTTGACGTCATAAATCCTACAGCATGGCCTATATTTGTAGTGTGTCCTTGAGCAAGGCCTCTTCTTTTAGTGAGCAAGACATAAAAACATAATGTTCCGTCAAGCGGATTGCGGCAACGTCCTCGCGACCCGCGTGAAGGCATTCGTCAGCGGAAATGTTTGCAGACCTAAAGCTAATGATTCTAATCTAATTTAACCATTCTCCGAAACATTGTAACCTGTACGCTTGGATATCAAATTGCAGAGGTCCATAGGGTAAACTTTGACATGTGAAGATAGGGCCTAACCCAAATTTAATTTGATTTAGCCTATAAACTGATCTTCGTGTGATAGAGGTAATTTTAGGGTCTTCAACTTTCTGAGATAATCTATAATCGTATGATAATTTAGGATTACATTAAATGAATTTACATTAAATAATTTTCATTAAAGTAATTCAAATTCATATTTGAGATAAATTAATACCTGAGGGAAATTGATGTATAAGCCTCACCTCGTTACTCGCACCGATTAACGATTATTAGGCCGATTACTAGGGCTCGGTGCGCTCGTTACTAGCGCTTAGGACGATTGCAAAACAAACCAGTTAATACAACTCAATCAAATTATTTTGTATGGTCTTAGTTCTGCAGTCAAACCGCGAGATCCGCTAGTTTCTCGAGCCCAACTACTTCATACGCTTGAACCAGCAACCTTCAGGCTATGAGGTGAGCAGTGAACAGTTTGTCCACTCGGCTCTCTAGTCAGTTTGAGTTGACAAGATTTTTTTTTCTAGACGAGGGCCAGGCTTCGAAGTTTTCATGGACATGCACGGCAGCTTAATTAGCTATACACCCTCGAGGTTACGGCATTATCCCGTAGCAAATTGCCATTGGTGATTGGCGGTTTTTTTTGTATTTTGTCTCTTTCTACGCCAGTGGCATTTTTTAACGTTTTATCGGGAACGGTCCAAACCCGGGTCTTGTTACTATCTAATGGCGACCTTTTGTTAGATAGCATCATTAATTCATAGCCCACTGACAAATGGCAACTGGACCCAGTTTCGATCCTGTCAGGAATCGAACCGGCGACCCCCAGGTTATGAGGTGAGCGCTTTATCCGCGCTCACCTCAGGCGCCAGGATCTTGGGAGCCGAAGTCCCATGTTCTACTTCTACGCCAGGCCGCTCCTGAGTTGTAAGGATGAGCTGATTCCCAATTGTTGAGAACAGTCATCTCGCCCACCATTCGACTTGTTTAACTGTTTACTCTGGATGAATTAATTGACTGTTGCGTACTAACTTGCCTTCCTTCTAATACTCCTACTGTACAAACCTAAACCGATGTTAAAATAATTCGAGAACCGATTTGGTGAGAGTTGATTGTATAATCGAGGATCATTTTCACCAAAATGTTCTTTTTAATAAAAAAAAAATTAATTATTATAGGTTTGTAAAGAAAATCCCAAGATGTTTAACAGAACAGCAGGGATGATGGGGTTATCCTTGCCATTTACAGCCAGCCGGCATTTTTTATTTTAATTTAAATCTTGGACTGGGCCACTGCAAGTATAGTATAATGGTGAAATGTAACATCCAAAGCTCACGTTACATTTAGTTAATTTCATGTAAAATTTCCAATATTTTTTAAAATTCTTTTAAAGTTATTACTTACCAAGCAAAATGTTGTTTTCAATTTTTGTAGCTGGTTTTAAACTATATAATAATGTTATATTTACACCTATTCTTTTTATTTACTTTTAAAGAAACTAAATGTTTGATATAGTTTGTGCATTCTGCAAAATCTTGATCAATGAACTTTTAACTATTCAAAATAAACACACATTGAATATTCATCACCTGAAAATTTAATCATATGTTCAGAATTGTATTTTAAAAATCTCTTAAATCAGGGTAGCTGTACTTTTGGAGGGAAAATTAAAAATAATATTGGACAACGTACTGTGTTTAGCACATCCAATATCTAAGCAACGGATTGACGTAGAATAATAATTATTCAAGATGCTAAATTGTTTGTTTTTTTTAAGCTGAATTCAATTTTAACAATGAAATTTTAATACAATTAGTAAAAAGGTGTTAAATCTTGAAAATAAATTTTATTTCGTGAAAAAAACCTTCTTAGTGTAAACCAATCCTGCTGGTTTTCGAACTCGAAGTCATGAATGACGCTTTACACGTTTGTTCCAAATTTCATCAAGATCGGACATTTTTTACAAAAGTTATCGTGCCTACGGACGGATATATGTATATATATATATTTATATATATACATATATATGAAAATGAACGAACGGTGTTTTTAGGGTCTCGGGACCTCAAAATGAAAAGTTACGGTGGTCCCGCGCTTAAGTCTCACCGTGCCGCCTACGGTAATAGCTACTTCCCTATAGGGGGAAATTCGCTAAAAACAATGATTCAGCTATTGAGCAATTATCGGGAGGCTCCGCAAATCTGACAAATACGAATAATATTGGATTTTAATTTATAGTACTCATTTTTAGACTTTTAGAGGCACCGATCTGGGCTAAAAAATAAATAAATAAATAAATAAAATAAATAGATAAATAAATACCCCGTCGCAGCAGACCTGCATACTCAGCGAATTTCAAATGCAAAAGAACATGTTTCGATCCATCGTAGCGAGATATGACATGTTTTTGTAAGAGGGCAATGAGTATACAGGTTTGCTGCGACAGATATGTTAAAACTGGCTGGATTTAATTTAATATTTAGCAGATATGAACTAGAAGAAGCCATATGTCTCGATATGTAAACGATATATTAACTGTTTCACCAGGATATGTCTAGAATTAAGGAACATACCATAGATTTTTTTTCATTTCCTATAAGGATAACCTGGGGAATGAATATTTAGAATTGCTGCCACGAAAATGGAAATATCGAGGATTGTAAACTAATATATATTAGATCTCATCTAGGTAAAGCCATAAACCAAGTTTTATGATGATATGTTTCAAAATGCGCGAAATATGGAATTATACTTATTTCCCTTAAGGTTAACATAGGGACATTGTATCGTGTTGACCACTTTCAATATCTCGATAACCAATGGACCAAAATGATCAAATGATATCTCGGTATCAATGATCCACAATACTACATTGTATGTTTTTTCAAGCTGAATTCTAAAGTACTAACTAAAATTGGATAAAACCTAAAAACCTCTGCTGGAATAGCGGTGAATTAAAACTTGTAAAATCCTATCCTATACTCTTATATGAGTAATGTTATCGTGCTTGTATGCTTGTAAGCTTGCTTGCTTGCTTGCGTGCTTGCACAAATATCTCAAAAACGGCTCTGAGAATTTCCTTCAAAGTCTGTAAATAAGTAGTTTATGACTCAAAAACGTCTTTTATGCAGATTACTTGGCCAGAGAAAATCTAATAATAACGTAATAAATCGAATATTAAAGTTGTAAAATTTTAACATTGGCCTTATGGGTTGCCGTGATAGCAACGAAAATAAACAAGGAAAGTGTAAACAAATGAAGTAATCATAACAGCTGTTTGCAATCTACAGCCATCAAGGAAAAATACAGCAAGTGGGATGAAGAGTCCATGGAGCAATAAAAAAATTTTATGACATTGAAATATTTTATAGTAAGTGGATGAACTGGTAAACATGAAATAACACCGAGCAAGGCTCGGTCCACCAGGTGATAACTATAATGTAATGAGAGCGGTGAACTACCACCTTTACTCACTGGTGGTTGTATGTAGAAGAAGGATTAAGCTCTCTAACTGCAGTCTTATAAGGGTTGAACAGCTGATTCCAAATAGAGCAATTCCATTGCTTGTGTTTTGACTGGCATGATTTGGCGGGAAATTTGAATTTACTGTTTAACTTGAAATTAATAATAATCTCCAAAACCAAATGTAGAAACCTCAAAAACCTTATTTTTGGGAGGGGGGTTATCCACCTTTACTTCCCTTCCGATGGTCCGATCGGGCTGGTTTACGAACTCGTCCGAGCGATTATCACTTTATATGTCTGTACAAAATGTCATTAAGATCGGACCATTTTTACGGCCGCTATCGTGCTAACAGTCATATATATTTATTTATATATATGTTGTAGCCAAATTCTTGATTGGACACTTCATGTAGTGCCCAGCGCTACCTGGACCCTTCATGAATTGTCCAGCACTACCTGGGCCCTCCATGAATTGTCCAGCACTACCTGGGCCCTCCATGAATTGTCCAGCGCTACCTGGGCCCTCCACGAATTGTCCAGCACTACCTGGGCCCTCCATGAATTGTCCAGCGCTACCTGGGCCCTCCATGAATTGTCCAGCGCTACCTAGGCCCTCCATGAATTTTCCAGCGCTACCTGGACCCTCCATGAATTATCCAGCACTACCTGGGCCCTACATGAATTGTCCAGCGCTACCTGGGTCCTCCACGAATTGTCCAGCACTACCTGGGCCCTCCATGAATTGTCCAGCGCTACCTGGGCCCTCCATGAATTTTCCAGCGCTACCTGGGCCCTCCATGAATTGTCCAGCGCTACCTGGGCCCTCCACGAATTGTCCAGCACTACCTGGGCCCTACATGAATTGTCCAGCGCTACCTGGGCCCTACACGAATTGTCCAGCCCTACCTGGGCCCTCCATGAATTGTCCAGCGCTACCTGGGCCCTCCACGAATTGCCCAGCACTACCTGGGCCCTCCATGAATTGTCCAGCGCTACCTGGACCCTCCATGAATTGTCCAGCACTACCTGGGCCCTCCATGAATTTTCCAGCGCTACCTGGGCCCTCCATGAATTGTCCAGCGCTACCTGGGCACTCCATGAATTGCCCAGCTAGTCTGGGCACGTAGTGTAATTGACTGGTTTCATTAAAAATTACAGTATGTGACCAGCAAAATTGGGCTCTTCTTGCTGTAATTATTACTTTTACACCATTTGTCCTAATCATATGTTGGGCACTTCCTGTAAAAACTCAGATCTACAGAACTGCAACTAAATCGCTGTTTGTAGTATTCTGTTAGTAGTATTATGTGTGTATACTTATATACATATTAGTTTAAATACATATATATATATATATATATATATATATATATATAAAATCATTAAACATTTATTTATATTTAACATAATACATCTATACTATTATGAACATTTACAAAAATCTTTCAATTTTTAATAATTACCTACTTACTTAGTCACACGCAATAAAACTTAAAATAATTCAAAATATACCAAGGCAAAATAAATTTGAAGAAAGTGCCATGAAAGTATTACGTGCACAAATTAATTCTACTTTGGTATCAATTAATTCTACCATGATTAATTTCATTGTTTTATTTGTTCATTTTACAATTTTGCTTAAATGACGTAAGTAGAAGCTAAAGTGTTTTTAAATACATTTGTGTTGCTTATACATTTAAAATCATAAGTAATTTGAAGCATAATAAAGCAGCAAATTTACCAAATTAACATAACATTCAATCTAGAAATTTACTTATTTTCTAAATATGTGTAACTTAAGATATTTGAAAGACGCTTATAGTATTTAATATTGTTTACACAGTAACGTAGTGCAATAACACAATATACATATTACGACAATGCAGGGTTGTTACGACACGGATTGTGTAGAGAGTCGCAATGTAATCAATACAATCAAGAACGAATTATATAATTATTTGTGAGCTGAGGGAGTAACGTATAACTGGTGCCAAATCTTAAGGCCCAGTCCATCCGTAAGACTAATGTTAATTTTAGCATCGGGCTTATGGACGGCGTGGGCCTTAAGATTTGGCATCAACTATACAACATTGTCTCACGAGTTAAAATGTGGGCACCCGAGTTTGCCGAGGGCGACAAGTTTTACAATTATTCCCTAGAATACTCACAAAAATTTTTCCCATCTGCATTAGATAAATTTACACACAATGGGAAAAAAGGTTATTCAATTGACATGAAAAACAAAATTGTAAGCACAAGCTGATTGTATTGTATTTATTCAACATGACCTCAAAACCTGAACTGTCACAAAGACGAAAAATTTCACACAAAGGCATGCACTGATAGTAATTATTACTATGAAAATTCTTCCGTTTCCGCTCGAAGCCAATGCGTCTAATCAGCTGTTAGAGTCTGAATTCGATGATGAGCCGCAATATACTTGTATGTTTGCGTGAAAATTTGAAAGCGTTTCATTTTTGAAATATTGATTTCAATGTTGTTCTAATGGATTTATTTTGACTATAACAATGTAATCACTTTACTCCCGCTGGGAGAAAGTGTTATTTTACTTACTCATTAAACGAGTAAAAAGCTTCTAAACAAAGCATTTGGGGAAAAACGTTTTATTATGGATGATTTGTGTAATAACTGTTCCGAACCTGCTCCCAAACGCGTGCGCACGTACGATTTTTAATGTTTTTTTGTATTAAGTGTTTCGTGTATGTTATGTGTAGAAAATCGAAGATTTTAAATAAATTGACGCAGCTTGACAATAACAAAGAAGCCAAGAAAATCGGGAACTGTGTGAACCTGCAAGTGTTAGATAGGTACCTACTGAGCATGGCCTAGCGCCGAAACGCGTCTAACGACAATACTAAGGATTGAAGACGTAAGTAAAATTACGGAAAACGTTTTACTAGGCGTTTCACAGCAAAGGCTGGTATCATTCTTTACCTTAAAACCTATTATCCGATTATGTTCCTACTAAATTGTAAACACTTAAAACTTCATGCATTTAAAATTTTATCCTTGTATTAGGTCAGAAAGTTTCACATAACAGGGAACTTTAATTTTATAGAAGTAAAATTTGTACTTAGGTATTGGGCAAGAGCAATAAGTTTAATACGTGAAAAAATTAGATTTTTTATCTTGAAAATTACGTAAATTGTGAACCAAAAGCCGAATCAGTGGACTTCGATTCGACCAATGCCGTATCGGAACACCTCGATTTAGGTATTCTTAATTATATCCCAAAAGATACAGTCGGACATACTATTAGTTTTTATAGCATTGAGGAAGTAAGTGAAGATTTCCCGTTATTTCACCTTTCGTTTGGAGTCATACAAATCTCATTGTACGGTTTGCTCAACAAACTATTATTTTCCAATGTGTGTATTAATATCATAACTCTGATCGGGGATAACAATGCTGTGTTGTGGTTTCACTTTGCCGTATTTAGTTGTAACCCGCCTCTGGGATTAGTTTGGGTTTTGCGGAGCTGCATGTAGCAGCCACCTTCATTACCTAATCATTACGTCACTAACTTTCTATCGATTAAACTGTACGTAGCCCTACCTCGCTTTATCCAGGGGTGCGTTGTTTGTGAACACATTTGTTGCATTCTGTGTTTATTATTGTAAACCATTTAGAGCTAACGAGAATGGTTTAAGTAATTTTGTTCTCAAAGTTCAAAATTACAAATAGGCGAACTCTACACTGAAGGCCTAAAACCTTTTACATCTGGAACCTTACGTACAGATCAGTAATTTTAAACGGAATATTAGGTGAACCTTGAAACGCATATGTATCTCTAATTTTACATATTTAGTGGGTAAACCTTAGAATCTGTCTTCACTGTTAAAATTGAAGTTATGAATCTATATTTTTCAATTTGATATAAATAATCGATTTCCTGTAAAACATATGTTTTATTGATATTAATTGAAAAATTTTTAAATAAAAAGTTTAGGTAGGCTAAAGACAAAAAAGGTTTTTTATCTTTAGCCCTGAGTTTAGGTTATTATTTAACCGTAAATAAAATATCGGTTTAGTTAGCTCTTTTATATTACAATGAGAGAAAATTATAAACCTAGAATCAGTCACTCAGTCATGGATTGCAAAAATTTGCTTTGTTAACTAATTCTGCTTCATGTGGTATTACGATGATTCTAGGAATGAAACGTGATAGAAGTTATGGATATATTTGTCAGTGTAATCAACGTGGATGTTGGTAAATAGGTAAATGGTTCGAAAATTCCAATATGTCGTCGCTTAACATTGAACTTAACTTATATGTGGAACCACAAGTTTACTCAATTGTAGATATCACGAACCTAATATTTCATCAGCAACATGCGTTACCGGGTTCAACAACTCCAGTTTTTATTTTGTTTTCTACGAGATAATAGTCGGAAGGACGTGCTCAATCCATACCTAAGCAGTTTTTTGCGTCGGTAGTACCGAAGTGTCTTGCAACGTGCATTTTCTCAATCTTTAGAAGGTGCAGCTAAAGTTTATTTGCTCACACAGTAATTGTAACCATGTTTTTGTGATCTTTAATGTTTTATTTAGATTAAATTTGTTTTAATTATTGTTTATGTACTAAACTGTCATGCAGAATAAACATCTATGCTTTAATTATCATTTGGATGATGTTGTTTTGGTAAACATAATCGTGATTGTAAATATTGAAAAATATCGATTCTTACTTCGATTTTAACGGTGGAGACGGATTCTAAAGTTCGCCTATTTAGTCAGGATCCCTTAGAGTAATTTGCACCCAATACTTTAAGCCTATAAACTCCGTTCTATTCCCATGATAGACTACACGAAAAATTGAAAAATTCTTGAACCTTTTCTAAATTTACATAGTAATATAAAATAATAAAAAAACTCATCTAAGAATTAAATGCAAAGGTCTTAAAAATTTGTCATTAGAATAATACACTGGTAACTGTCTCCAGTTGTGTGACCAGTAAATCCAATAGGCACTTTAAAACATGTAAAACGTAAGTTCAGTTCTCATTTGAAATTCCTTGATGATGACGCAGCACTCCGTATCTATGTTTGATTCTGCCTAATGCACATATCATACTGATAATTAGGTAAAATTATTCTTAAACTAGCTAGATAGTTACCTACATGCATGTCTTGTTTAAATAATAACCAACTTTATTTCAGAAATCGATTTTTGCTTTTGAAAATGGCCATGATTTTATTAGCGAGCAAAATGTATTTATTGAAAATCTTTGATTGATTAGTAACTGATTAAAAGGTATTTTGGTCCAACATAACTGAAAGATTGTCGAAGTTAGATTTTATATCTTTTAAAAAGTAATAATTATTGGCAGTCCCTTTGTTGCGCTTTTAATATAAAATAATCTTAAAACTTTAAGCATATACAACTGCTGCATTGGCAAAATCATTAAGCTAACAAATAAAGGCAAAAACTGTTTATTTTAAGTGTGTTAAAATTATTTTTACATAATGACTTTGTGATGTTCTTAATTTAACTGGTAAATGTATAAAAGTGTTTATTCAACAGACCAAACAATACTAGAACTTAGAATGTATAAAGTGCTCTAAATAAAAATGTATCACTAAAGCTCCTTAAAGAATAAAATTTGCGTATTGACATTATAATTTGACTAGGCAAACTGTAATAAGATATTCCCAATTCATTTTCCGTCAATTATCAATTCTAAATATTTAAAACTAGATACTTTTAAGTATATTTAGATGCTTAATCTATAATAAATATAGTTAATTCTGGATACTTCTGGATACATTCAAAATACAGGGTGTTCAAAAAATGTGGGGCAATAATCTACGTAGTGATTCCTTGGGTCAAAATAAGAAAAAAAGTTTACATAAACATAGGTCCTAAAGTGCTTCGTTTTCCGTCTGTGTGTCTGTATTATGATGTTTACATATTTAATCATATCTCACAAACCACTTAACGTATAAACTTCAAACTTGGTATATGGATAACGACTATTAAGAACTATTTTCGTAAGGAGTACCAAATTTCTACTATGTACCATTTTAAAATGGCGACTGTTTTTTGTTTTCAAAGCTAAATATCTTAAAAACCGTAAATTTTATAAAAATTATACAAGAGGCAAAAAAGTTGCGAAATTTAATCTAATGAAAGATGATATTGAGATTATAACAATAGGACAACTAATAATGGAAACATTTAAAAATTTTCCAAATAAAAGCATGCAATTTTCAGACAGAATGTTCTAAGGAACCATGTTTTTATGCAGAAAAGTTAAAATTTCTCCGTTATTCGTAGTCCGATTATCATAATCTTAATATCATAATTAATTAGATAAATTTTTGCAGCTTTTTTGTCTCTTGTATAATTTTTCTAAAATTTACAGGTTTTAAGATATTTAGCTTTGAAAACCAAAAATAGTCGCCATTTTGAAATGGTACAAAGTAGAAATTTGATACTTCTTAAAAAAATTATTCTTAATAGTGGTTACCCATATACCAAGTTTGATTTTTATACGTTAAGTGGTTCGTGAGATATGATTAAATGTGTAAAAATCATAAACAGACACACAGACGGAAAACGAAGCACTTTAGGACCTATGTTTATATAAACTTTTTTGCTTATTTTGACCCAAGGAATCACTACGTAAATTATTGCCCCACATTTTTTGAACACCCTGTATATCTTGAAAATTACGCATTCTACAGGAAACATTCAAATTAAATGTTTAAAGAAGACTGAAGAAATGCTCTTCAATTTAAGTGATTTTGCATCTGTGGAGCTTTTAAGAATCTGAAAATACGATCCTTCAAGGATAGGCAAAGTTGGCAAGGTTGGCAAGGTTGGCAAGATAGGCAAGGTTGGCAAGATTTGTATAGTTCTGCAATTTGATTAATATGGAAAATTGCGAAAATTTGGGAGGCTACAAGAGCAGCGCCTTAAGGAGGTAGGATAAAATTGTTTGCCTAAATATCTATTTCGCGGAAATTCGTACATGTGTGTCAAGTTTCATGGCAAGCGGTTGTACCGTTTTCGAGATAATTGACTTCAAACTTACTAAACCTTTCCATATAACTTTGTGTAAATATATAGGAATTTCAAGTAACTAGTACTTTGAAGCCTGAACCGTATTCAGATTTACAGCCCATTTGTTAATCATTGAAATGCGAAAATCAAGATTACTTTCATCACTCTTCATAATGTTTGTCGGAAAAGGGCTTTAATAGTCTCTTTGCGACATGGACTTTGATCTTCCTAATCTTGTTTCTTCAAAACAGTTCATGTTTCCTTTACATCAGGGTTAGTGTCATCAACAATTTTAGCTGTTTCAGAGAGTACGTATTACTGTTTGTTTGTTTCTTTGCATGGTTATGTACATTACGCGTTTCCCTGAGAAAGCCAATAATAATAAACTTAATTTTTGTAATTTCTGAAGGTAACACTTTTTGACTAGCACATTTATCCTAACCCTTCGAGACAACTCAGGATATTATCTTCGGTAGACTAAAGAATTATTTCCTCATATCCCGAAACGTATTAGAAACACTTAAAGACAAAAAAAACTGGGAACTAGGAATAGTATAAACACTTTATGATTTACTATATAGAGCGCGAGTCTTGTTTGTATAATGGATGGAATTCAAACAGGTTTGAAAACGGGGATATTATTACACCTTGAATGCGTAATTATTTTACGTAGGAAGTCATGATTAAATAATATTTTTCATCCAAACGAGACATGAAATCAAAGCTTTAGTTGTTTTGAAAATTAATATAAACCAGCTTAACCCAAACATACTGTGTGTCCCAAAAGTCCCGGAACGGTTTAATATCTTTTAAAGTAAGCCAGATATCAAAACAATATTTTGCATACCTTTTAGTACTAAAAAAAAACTACTTTTTGATGTATGTGTCATTTCTGCCCCCGCCCCCAAAATTGGATTTTGGGGGGTAGCCCCAAAATTTTAAATGTAAACCCCCATCGTGCGACTGCTTATTTTAAAGGGCTTGTTAAAAGAAACACAACGCTGCAAACCGGAGGTCGATATCATGCTCCAGTCCAAAATGGCAACCATTCAAAAATAAAAAAATGCTGTCCGTCAGTTAAAATTGAAAATTTTCTGTGTTCGGCAATTCACATTTAAATCGAGTAAGAACCACCAGAACACATTTTTACTACTTAAAAGATACAAAAATAATAATTTCTTGTTGTCATCATCAAGGCTCAGCCCTCCAAAATGGTTTGGGGGGGTGGGGGTTTGTCCAACCAATTCCAATATTAACTCACATCGTATGACCACTCATTTTAATTTGTTAGTAAAAAAAATTAGCCAAAGCGTGTTTTAATTAAATTTCAAAAAAGTTACCTTGCTTAATTATAATAAATAAATGAATTTTGTTAGGGTCAAAATTATTTAACTAACGTACTAATAGATATCCGCCTTAATGCTCAGCGGCAAAGGTCTATACCTGCGGAGGGTCGTCTATGCGTTACCTTTTAGAAAAACCGCCATACATGAAGACCAAATATTTGCCTCAAAAATAACTCATTTTTTTAAATTTCATAAACCAAGCTTTGGTTTCACTCATTCAGCATATTAAACGAGTGGTCATATGATGTGAGCTGATATTAGAATTGGTTGGAAAACCCCCACCCCCCAAAAACAATTTTGGAGGGTTGTGCCTTGATGATGACAACAATAAATTATTATTTTTGTATCTTTTAAGTAGTTAATATGTGTTCTGGTGGTTCTTATTCGATTTAAATGTGAATTGCCGAATGCAGAAAATACTCAATTTTAATTGACGGACAGCATTTTTTAATTTTTGAATGGCTGCCATTTTGGACTGGAGCATGATATTGAACTCCGGTTTGCGGCATTGTGTTTCTTTTAAGAAGCCCTTTTAAATAAGCAGTCGCACGATGGGGGTTTACATTTAAAATTTTGGGGCTACCCCCCCAAAATCCAATTTTGGGGGCGGGGGCAGAAATGACACATACATCAAAAAGTAGTTTTTTTTAGTACTAAAAGGTATGCAAAATATTGTTTTGATATCTGGCTTACTTTGAAAGATATTAAACCGTTCCGGGACTTTTGGGACACACAGTATATAGACCATTATGTAACTTAATTTTAAAATATTTGAACAAAAGAAGGTCAATACGATTCTGAAGCCGCTTTGCTTTCGAGAAACTTTGCTCTCTTCTTATTAACGTTGAACTTTAACGGCTTAAACGACAGTTTCACAGTTTGTGGGAATGAAAATTGTAGGAAAGACTGGATTAATCGTTTAACGCCAGTTGAGGTTACGTCATAATCCGCGACGAGGGACTTGTCCATGACGTTGTTGACTGATAAACAATGCTCATTCCTTGATCCTTGATGGTTTGAAGATCCATACCCAGGGACCAAAACAGCTGTGACCTCATATAATTGTACATTTCTCTGCCTTTACTTTTCAATTATATTTAAAATGCGAATATTAGCATCGATAATGGATTTTATTCACAAATAATCATGAATACGTTGTTGTTCATTGCATTCCTGAAATTGTAATTCACAGTATATAAAGAAACAGAACTCCATAAAAACCCTAGAAAGTTGTCTTTGGTTTTTGGCGGCGATGAAAATGTTCTTTCTTTTATTGGATGTCCTTGGCGATGTGCACTTGGGGGTTTGTATTGTGCGTGATTACTAATAGTAAGATGAGAGTTTGATAACTGAGTAATGGTATATTTCATTACTAGGGACTATAGTGACGCTTTTCGTACAAGGTCAAGTTTTTCGATGCTCATGAACCGAGGTCGAAAAATGACCGAGTAACGAAAAGCTACTTTAGTCCCGAGTGATGTATTTTTCGTCATACCACTCAATATATTCCAACTACTTTAAAAACCAAAATTACAGTAATTTTTACTATACCTTTAAATGATTTTCTCCCATTGAGGCTTTCATCTTACTCTTGCTATTTAAAACAATCGGCTGATTGTCTGTTTCTTTTGTGTTTAGGTTAGACCGACAGTCTTTACTATTGACCTATTACTATTGACCTATATCTTCTTCTCTTCAGACCTTGGTTTTCTAAAGTAGAAAACAAACAGCTGACATCCTCGATTTTAGATTATTGTTTTTCTTCCTAGGAAGAAAAAGAGCTTCTTTAGCCCCGCAACACATGTGATAAAAACTACTGTTTTCGTAGCGGTAATTCGAACAATATTTTTCGCTACACAACTATGAAATCACCTGTTTTCGTCGTGTTTATCACCTGCGAAGATTCGTCATTATATTGTTTACTACTAAAAACAATATTTACAAATGCAAAAGTCATGTTTATTATATTATTTTAGACTTTCCCGATATAAACAAATAAATATTTGTTATGGCTTCATCAGCAGTGTAGCGAAAAGGATCGTTCAAATACTGAATGAAAGTTGTCCGCATGTTTTCGACCATAGTGGTCTGGAATATGCTATGACCCACTTTCCACTCTTGAAATGAAATGAACAACTGTTATGATTTACTTCTTTGTAAATATTAGTTGCACGTTTATTTTGTAGATTAATTAAGTGTTTATGGATCTCATTTGTATTACGGAGTAAAAGAAGCGGCCATATGCTCCTAACTTTGCCTGTAAAAATAAACGATTTTTCATTTCATTTTTTAACTTATCTTGCACGTACAGCAAATGTGCATACTTACCAAAATTCTGAACAGGGTGTTTTTTTAACGCAACCCATTTTTAAGATTGAATAATGCACACATAAATATGAAATGAGTATTGTTTTATTGATCTTTACATTTTATACAACCTATTATTTAAGTTTGATCACATTTAGTTTACATTACGTGCTCAAACAGTCCGCAATTGCTTACACAGCCACATGAGGCAGTCGGTAAGCTACGACTTCAGTGGGGCGGTAAGGGCGCATCCCAGTCGAGAAAAGCATAATGCTGTATAGCCTCCAAAGCTGATAAGAACCAATATAACGAGTAATATTACCTTCGATGCAGGACTACTATGGTGTCAGAAATACCTTTTGACGATTTTATAAAGCCAAACACTTTGCTGTCAAAATTTTAAAATAACATCTAACATTAATTAGAACAGCGAACTTTTAAATCAAAACATATTTACCTTAATGATATTTTGTCATTAAAAGGGAAAAAATGCAGTTTTTATAAGTAAGAATCTATATTTATTAAATTAGCAGCCTGCTTCACCTCGTGACTTTAAAATAACATATAGTCCAAGCAACTAAAAGGTGTAGAGGGAATTTTTTGGAACACAATTTTTGACTTTGCAGCTTTGTTTGGACTTGTTAGGAGGTGAACATATCAAAAGTCCCCGTCCGTAGCCCTTGAGCGGTGGGAGGGAGGGGGGTCTAAAGGTACAATTTTTTGGTTTTTCCCAAATATCTTGAAAACTATCAGCTTTTAGTATTCCCTATTAAACTTAAAAATCAAAGAAAATTAAATTTCCTGTAAGAAAAATACATAATATGTCTACTTTGGTCCAACCATTTTCAAGGAAAGGACTAATTTTATCAATATTTTTTTTAAATATCCCTTCCATAAGCAATACATATAAATTTGTGGGTAACATAGATGCCCGATTGGGCAACGCTTTTTCACCTCAAGGAAAATGAACAGCATTCAGGAAATATTGACAAAATTTCCAGTAATTTGACACCTCAATTATAAAAATTGGACCAAAATAAAGGGGTTGGCGAGCTCACACTTTTCAAGAAATTATTACAATTTGTTATAATTTCTTGAAAAATAACGTATTTTGTGAGCTCGCCAACACCTTTAATTTAGACCAATTTTTATGATTGAGGCACAAGTTTTACAACAGATAGTAGCACTTTCGCTGAAATTTACAAAGCCTCCTGTACGAAGGCCTTTTATGTGATATTTTCCAAACCAACAAAAGGCACATCTAGAAAATAACAGCTTTAATTTGATACTAAATATGTACAAATATATTTTCAGGGGTCGATTTGCTCTTTACAAAATCCCAGAAATTCTTTTAGTAATATAGCAGATAGATAGAAGATATAAACACCCCCCGTTGCAGCAGACCTGCATACTCAGCGAATTTCAAATGCAAAACAACATATTTCAATCCAACATAGCGAGATTCAACATGTTTTTGTAAGCTCCATAAGAATAACATGGGGAATGAGTATGCAGGTTTGCTGCTACGGGTATATCAAAACTGGTTGGTTTTAAATCAATATTTAGTTGATCTGAACTAGGAGAAGCCATTTACCAAGTTTTATCAAGATATGATGAGAAATAAGCGAGATATAGAATTTTCTTTATTTCCCATAAAGTTAACATTGGGACAACGTACTGTGTTTACCACTTTCAATATCTCGGAAACCAATGGACATAGAGCAGTGGCTCAAAATACTAAATTGTTTGTTTTTTGAGCTGAATTCAATAATGCTAGGAAAAATTGGATAATTTTTAATTTTCTATGTAAAAAACTAAAAAAAAACCATTTTTGGGGGGTTTACCCCCCTTTACCCTCCCTTCCGGTGGTCCGATCGGGCTGGTTCACGAACTCGCCCGAGTGATTACCACTTTACACGTCTGTACCAAATTTCATTAAGATCGGACCATATTTACAGCCGCTATCGTGTTAACAGACATATATATATATATATATATATATATATATATATATATATATATATATATATAAATTCGAACGAATAGTGTTTTTTGCTTCTGGGGGCCCCAAAATGAAAAGTTAAGATGGTCTCGGGCATAGGTCTTACCATGAGACCTACGGTAATAGCTTATTCCTTTAAGGAAATTCGCTAAAACAAACAACAATATAGTTTGTATCTTTATAAATAGCTGAAACCTCTAAACTCAATAAATAAAACTCTGTCTTTAACTCTTGCATGTTGAAAAAAGGCAATACCATTCAATAAAAAGGGAAAATTGCAGATTTGATATCATGGCTAACATTCATGAAATAAATGGTATAAATTTAAGAAATGCTATCATTTTGTGATACAAAAATGTAATAGTATATTCAACATTAACTCTTGATGAAAAAGGTACTCGTATACAAAATAACAATTGCAACAAAATTCAATTCAATTTCAAATATTTACATTTAAAAAATGTACAAAAATTGCATGCATAACTCCATGCGCTACAAAAAATGTTTGCAGAGTAAAAAATTATACAAGTTTGTTGATTTAATTTTTTCTGGCAATCAAAATAGTCCATGCAAATATCTATGCAGTCTTCATGCAAAATTCTTCATGCAAATACATTATAAATACATTTTTTAAACAGCTGCAAAACCAATCACATGAGTCAGCAAGATAAATATCCTATAAATTTACATAGAAGCATTTTCTAAACAGGAACATGACCAGAGGGTTTATTAAAACAAAAACAAGTAATAATAGTATATTAATATTAAACATGCAAGAGGTTTGTAAAAATCTCGATTGATTTCATTTTAACCTTAGGTTTCCTCTCAAATACATGCAATTACCATAACTCTGAATGAAATCACTGAAGAGCTTAGGACCTAAGTAGCAAAATTGATGTCTACTGGAGTCCTTGACAAAGAATGGGACAACAAGCAAATCATGCTACGTTGCCCTTGTGATTCTATATACGTGCTTTCTTTGAAAATTATGTTGAAATTTGTGAACATGCATAATGCTATTGTTTAAATTTTAACAAGTTGTTATCTGAAAATAAATATCTTTTTCTATCAATATGCCTTACATTATAAACTATTCTTATCAAATTTCGCTGATACATGATCACAGATTTTAAAGTTGTAACATAAGCGCCACCGTAATGTATTATCCCGTACCTTAATAAACTCTCAGACCAAGAATTGTACAGTTGCCTTAAATTTTCAATTTTTATATTGTTTTTCAAATAGCAAAACGCATAATTTACCTTACTTAGCTTTTTTGACAAGTAATTTATATGATCATTTATAAAAACCATTTAGGGTATTGGTCTACAAACATTTCTGAAGAAAAAACAATCTTTCTCCTTTTAACAAAAATATGTAATTTTCTAAAGAAATTATTATAAATGAATTAAACTTATTAATACTTTTTCATCATACTATCCCGAAAACAGCCGTTTTTAGTTCTCTAAATCGTACGCAAAATGATCGTTTTTGGATCACTTCGAATAGGAGTACTGGAAAAACATATGGTAAATTTTGCCGTACTCTAATGTCAAAATTTGTTTATGTTACGTTTGAAAGGTTGAACGATTTCTTATCTTGTGTTTGTAAACAACTAACAGATGTGTAAATGACTATGACTATTTTGGATAACCTCAAAATTATGTAGTCTAATTTTTTAACGATTAAATGATTATTTATACATAATGATGAAAATAGTTGTTCATCACATGGAGCAAAAGTGTCTCCTTGGTACTCGATCGCATTTCCAAGCTCGGCTGCGCCTCGCCTGTAAATTACGATCTCGTACCAAAAAGAGCCACTTTCGCTCCTAGTAATGAAAACTACTATTTTCAAACCCTTAAAAACCACTGATGAATAAATTAGTTTTCTCAAATAAACTTAAAGAAAGTACAGATATCTCGAATTAACTGAAATAAAGTAAAGTAAATATTTAACTCCTTAAAAAAGTCGATTAAAGTGACAGGTCTTTTTATTGACAGCCGGGGAGCAAAAAATTTTTAATGTTTAAAAATGTTTTGTTGATTTATTTAACTAAATAATTTTTTTTGATAATCATCGAGATTATTCTGTTGTTTGTAACTATAGGCTTAATATAAGTCCAAAAAAAAAATCTGACGCTAATTTATCTCATGTATTTCGACTTAGTCTTTATTAAAATTCTTTCTAAAATCGTCAGCAAATATTAAGAGGTCTCCCAAATTTCAAACCCAATGATTTATTTCTCAATGCTTTTGAACATGAGGCATGGAGGAAACAACTCGAACGAGCTCCCAAATGTTAGTTCTTGTTCCATTCAGCACCGGCTGGTGTTTTCTTACACGTCCAATATCCTTCCTCTCTTGATGTGTTGATTCGTTATTTTCATTGTATTTCAACTTTGTAAAACAAATAAGCAACAGGATATCATTACTGGTAAGTTAAATCAATAAATACTCTTTGTTAAATAACAACTCTTTGTTGGTTCTATGTAACAATGCATAAGTGGACAGGTCCACAATGACACGTACAGTAATCTGTCTATTGAAATTATAGGGGTTGGTGCAAAAGAATAAACCAGAAATAAAACACAAGGTTAATCGGAAAAGGACGAAATGGCCAGTTATTTAATGATGCGTTCTTTTATTTGTACTAAATTCATGCGAGGGTTAGGTTAGCACCCATACCGTCTCAGAACACCTCCAAATTGCCGTGAAAGTGTTTACCGAAATACCTTAAATTGTTTTTGTGTAATCCTTCAAAGGGCCAAGAGAAATGTCCGTATATCACTAAAAAAAAATCATCACCACTTGTATTACAAAGCAAACTAACAGGGCGGAAGGAAAGTTGGAGGGAAAACTTTACCCAAGTAATTGAAGGGGTCAGTGGAAAAAGGCGGTATGTTACAGAAAGTAAGTTTTGAGATATTAGGCTTTAAAGTTTGTTAACTGGAACTTTTTTATTTGAGGTTTAAAATATATATACTCAACACATCATTACAGCTAATAATGACAGGATTTTTTCCAATCATGATTTTTCACAATTTTAATATTACATATGATTTGTTTATAGAAATATACATACCACCTTCTTCCACTAGAGTTCGATTTAGGACATATTACATACCACCTTCTTCATTTAGGATTTCATAATTATAGTGTACATACCTCCTTCATCAGCTGGCATTTCTTTTCCTGAGGGATTTTAGGGAGTGGGGGGTGGTGTCAATAGTTAAATTGTAACATAACACCTTCATCCATGTTGACAACTAAATATTCTCAAAAATGTAACATACCGCCTTCTTCCATTGACAATCACCTTCAATTGTGTTTTCGTCGTTCAAAAAAACCTTATAAGCAGAAAGAAAAAAATTGAACATGCTTTGATTTCACATTGTCAGTGTGTTGAAAAGGTCAACAAACTAACTAACTGCACGATGTATACCTATATAATAAATTAAGGTGGAAATGTTGAATAGATGATAACTATTAAACACCAGTTTTTAGTTATTTTGCAATAGAAATTCCATTTCCTACTCTTCGGTTTGAACTTTTAATTCTTTTAATACCTCTTAAGACCGGGATGCAGTATTGCCTCCTTATCTTAACCGGAATATGAGTGAAGGATGAGTGTAGGGAGATTGTGGCGCGATCTTGTTGTCTTGATACTAACTAAGGCCGACATGTTCCTTGGACAGCCAACTGCCAATGGCAACTAAGGGACCTAGATTTTAATGTGGGATCTGAACCACAATTTCGCCTAGTTTACAATTTACGAACAGGTCTGATCATGAGGACGGTCCTATGAACTTAGTACTCATTAGTGCGGTCGTTAATCCCCACTAGGGAACACCGTGTCCACAAGCCACTGTTTATAAATAAACGCAATTCTTAACTTCCAAGTAGTTGGATTACAGGGCACGCCACCGTCCGTCGCAGTCTAATGTATAGGAAATAAAGTCAAATTAATTACTAATGTAAATAATATCTAACTGATAGTAACCTGCTCCGCTGGAAAGGCCTAAATCGTAGATCCGAAAGACGTAATTTAGAAGCAAGCATTATAGCGTCTAATGTGTAAAAAAATCAATATATTTTAAAGTTTTTCAGTACATATATTAAAGGAGGATTCGGGGAAGGAAATCGGGGGTAGCATATTTGATGGTAGCAATCTTATTTGTCCTTTTAACCAGCACGTATTTTGCGTTATTCTTTGTATGCAATAACTACGAATTTTGTCCATCTTGCCAATCACATATTTTTTAAAATTCAATATATTTTGATGTTTTTTCATACATACGTTTCCCTTTCGGTCGATCCTGTGCCTAAGCCTTAAAATATTTCGAAACCCAACCACAATAGTGCACATCATGAGATTTCAAGCTTCAATTTGACACCAAGATCAAGGGCCTACGTGTAGTTTTGGCTGTAGCACGAAATATACTAACACACCACTCTCTTTCTATACATTGATATGTTGATTAATTATATTCTCTAACTTTAACAGTTCACGCTGTGCCACTGCATCTGTGTATTCATCATCAATATTGTGAAACAAAGTTTAAGTATTTATTATTATTCATTAAAATATTAATATTTTAATTATATTGAAGTTAAAAACGCTTCAACAGGTAGCCGAGGCATTCACTTAACAGATCGTCTTGTTTATCAGACAAGCCAATGAAAGACCCTGATAAAATTTGAAATAATAACTACTGGGTGTTTCTAAAATAACCTTACAACTTTACTACCGACCTTACTTTATCTACATACTCGCGAATGCAGTTTATAGCCATTTTGCGTTGTTTTGAAAAGTAGTAAATCTTTTATAGGTTTTTTTTACCAAGTACCTAATAGGCTCAACGTGACTTTTGTTCGTGGTACGACGGATATACAATCTAAAAATATGTTTCCAATTCAATTCCTTAAAAGTGATTCTTATGATACGGAAGTAAGTCCTGAAATCTAAGCTCAAGAGGAGAAGATGCAAACACACTTTATCCATTATGATGACTTGATGTCTAGTTAGAGGAAAATATCTACATCAAGTTCGTAACACTGAAGCTGGATTGCTTCACCGAAAAAGTTACGCTGCAGCCCATAGAAAACCCTGAATCTAAGTAGGATATACGTTGTATCACGAACAGAACACATTGAGTTTACTAAGATATTTGGTTAAGTATTTTGTTACAAAATTAAACCGAAACTGATGTAGTATGTGTATGTACAGTCTTTCAAAGTTGTAGACATATTTTTGAGCCAGCCGGTAGATATGCAAAACGTTTCAACATACTTGGAAAGTTAAAAAGTTCATAAACTACGGACATATTTATCTACGGAATGGAATGAAAAGTAGTGAAATTAATATATTGCTTAAGAGTAGATGACGCGTGAATGCAACTCAAATATCGGAAAACGCTTAGTTAACTTTTAGGGTGCTGTGACCGTTCTAACGTGTAAGTAAAAAATATATGTCTCCTTCTTACCAAATACAAAGATAAATCAATTTTAATCACGTTCATAGCAAAGTAGGAAATATAATAGCAATTAAACGAAATGTATTATATTGTACCATGTTACTTTGTTTCATGAGAGGTAGATGGATTTTGTGGGTCTCGCAAAAATCCTACTCATTAAACCACCTCCTCCGGGTGAATCTTTCCCGGGTATGCCTAGCATCTCCTAGAATCTCCAGCATATGCACATGTGCTGGGAACCACATGCTGGAGATCGCGGTCTATCAGAAAAGAAAACTATTTCCCTTTTCTTCTAGCCGGTTCGGCCATGCGTTGCTGCCCAATATGTTCGCCTTGATTGGCGTTTGCCAGGGCAAGCCTAAGAGCGCGGCGTGTCAGGAACAGCGAGCTAGTCGCACTTTGCTTTAGGCTGCGGCTCACTGCTTCTTGTGCACTGAACCGCGTTGCCAAAATCCCTATGGAGAAGGCCTGTCTCGCGGCACTTGTAGCAGAGTAGGGCTGATCTGATCCCGTGCATTCGCTGCAACGCGACGGTGCCCGCAGCCCAGGGACTTGTAGCACCTACGACCACAGAAGAAGAAGAAGAAGAAGAAGAAGGAGGAGGAGGAGGAGGAGGAGGAGGAAGAGGAGGAGGAGGAGGAAGAGGAGGAGGAGGAGGAGGAGGAGGAGGAGGAGGAGGAGGAGGAGGAGGAGGAGGAGGAGGAGGAGGAGGAGGAGGAGGAGGAGGAGGAGGAGGAGGAGGAGGAGGAGGAGGAGGAGGAGGAGGAGGAGGAGGAGGAGGAGGAGGAGGAGGAGGAGGACCCCCCCCGGATAAAACCCTCAGTTTATCTATACATATGTCTACCTGTATATAAGGCTGAAATTGCCATTGAACAATTGGGAAAAAATACGTTTGACATCCATAAACCCCAAATTATGAAAGGTCGCGGTGAGAAAATTCGAGAAAAGTGTTATTTTTTCCATTAAATCCCCAGGGGCACAAATTTTCAAAGAAAAGGGCTAAACAGCTGGTACATTTGTTTTGATTTACTAATTTATTTTGATTTACTACTGTTTTGTTTACTAATGAGCCACTGAACAGCGATTATCTACTAGTTGTATTGCAATTCATTTTCTATCCATGATAATGTAACTGATGGCTTGAAATGTCCTGTTGTACCACTACGGCAAACATTACCTGGATTACAAATGTAAATTCGATACTTTCAACTGCAAATGCGACAGCAATAATCTTGCCAAACTCGATGAACTGTGAAGGATGCATTACAACTCATTTCATATGCAATACGAACATATAAAATAAACTTGTTTGTGTAAATAAACCATTTATTCATACAAATTAAACTGATTTCTTTTAGCGAATTTCCTTAAAGGAATAAGCTATTACACTAGTACTCATGGTAAGACCTAAGTCTGAGACCATGTTAACTTTTCATTTTGGGGTCCCCAGAAGCAAAAAACACCATTCGTTCGAATTTGTATTTATCTATATATCTATATATATGTCTGTTAACACGATAGCGGCCGTAAATATGGTCCGATCTAAATGAAATTTGGTACAGACGAGTAAAGTGCTAATCACTCGGACGAGTTCGTGAAACAGCCCGATCGGACCACCGGAAGGGGGGGGTAAAGGGGGATAAACCCCCTTAAAAATGTTTTTTTTGAGCTTTTCACATAGAAAAATAAAATTTTTTGCTGCCACTATTGACTTAAAAAAGCAAACAATTTAGTATTTTGAATCACTGCTCTTTGTCCATTGGTTACCGAGATATTGAAAGTGGTAAACACAGTACGTTGTCTCAATGTTAACCTTATGGGAAATAAGTAAAATTTTATATCTCGCTTATTTCTCAACATATGTTGATAAAACTTGGTAAATGGCTTCTTTTAGTTCCGATCTACTAATATTAAATTAAAACCAACCAGTTTAAACATACCTGTTGCAGCAAACCTGCATACTCATTCCCCATGTTATTCTTATGGAGCTTACAAAAACATGTCAAATCTCGCTATGTTGGATTAAAATATGTTGTTTTGCATTTGAAATTCGCTGAGTATGCAGGTCTGCTGCAACGGGGGTATTTAACTACATTTATATACTCCCCTATTTAGACAAACTACTTATTTGGGTTTAAAAAAAAGAATGCTCTCCTTATTGACAATCCAAAATAACGAATGCAATAATTAAATAAATGGTGTTTAAGATCGATAAAATCAATTAATTGACTAATATTACGGATAGGTAACCGTTATCATCTTCCCACCTAAATTAATGAAACCTGAACTTATCATGTAACCAAATTTTACTTGTACTTTGTGGAGTATCATTTCTGAAGGCCTCTTATTTTCCTTTGATTGGGACAGCCTCTTAGGATCTATATTTGTCTTATATTAAGTTACTGTTTTAAAACAACCTCAGGTTTAACGAACGAGAAAAAACATCATATTTGAGCCGTGTTACAATATGTATGGTCACAATGGACAAAACTTAATCCTTATGGAAAATAAAAAAAATCTATATCTTCTTAGTTCTCAACATATTTTGATAAAACGTGGTATACGGCTTCTTCTAGTTCAGATCTACTTAATATTGAATTGAAACCACTTAATTTTAACATACCTGTTGCAGCAAAGCTGTGTACTCATTCACAATATTATTCTTGGGTATATTACAAGAACAAGTTACATCTCGCTATGTTGGTTTGAAATATGTTCGTTTGGATTTGTAATTCGCTGACTAATTCGTCGGTAATTCAACCGACATTGTGAGCAACTGTCTTGTAGGTAAACTGTTTTTTTATTTATTAAATTAATTTTTGTGTAGCTAAAGAGGCCTTTTAGGTAAACTGGTTTTAGGCTATATATTTAATTATTTAACTAGAGTAATTCAACCGACATTGTGAGCAACTGCCTTGTAGGTAAACTGTTTTTTTTATTTATTAAATTATGTTTTGTGTAGGTAAACAGGCCTTGTGATCAAATAGAAAATGATCTACTGGTGGACTCCAGTTCGAAGCATCGATGTGTATATCGATGGTACATCGATGTGTAGTGTATATCGATGGTTCGAAGAGATATGAAGACTGCATCGTGTCGCAGCATGTGGTTGTTTTCATAAATAACATGCGGCGATCCATGTAATAAGTTTAATATAAACTAAATATTGAAATTATATGTACAGATTATTTAATCATCAGCAATTATGTAATTAATTAAATTAAGTTTTAAAACTAAAAAATAATACAATTAAGGATCTAGGACAACACTGTCTTCCTCCTGATTTATAGCCCATCCAATATCCTGAAACAGACAGTATTGACAGAGAGACAACACCACTTAAAGTGGCCGGTCTACCTCTCTGGCGCAGTTAAAAAACCGTTGCTTCCACTTTTTTCTGGATAGTTAAAAAATAGTTAGCCGGAGACAACCATGAAATGATCTTGAATATAAATTTAAATCTAGAATAATTTATGTTGTACATGTAAAATATTATTTTAAAGATTCAATTAATTTTTGCTATTAAAATTGGTTATGGAAAACTTTTAGACTTCAACCATTTTGTAAGCTTTTAAAAAATTTAATAGAAAATTGTCTTTCAAGGAGGCAAAGCAAATAGCGAGTTTTTGCACTGCATGGTAAAGCAATATGATAAATAAACTAAGCTGATTTCCATCAGAATTTAAGTCAGTGTTAGATAATGGTAGTGTTCTTTTAGCGTAGATAGAAAAAACTTCCCCACCTATTCTTCAATTTCAAGTACTATTTAGATATTCTTCAAGAGATAATAGCAAACTTTTTTACTTGCATACAATATTCTAATAATTAAAAGAATCTTGTTTTGAGCTCTGAATTTAGATAGAAAAAACTTTTCATGTTTATATTAATTAATTTAAGTTCTACGGTAGCATTTTTCTTGTGGCTTGATTGTGATTATGAAAAAATGGGTTAACATAGACATATTTATGATGAATAAAACTGTAATGTTGACATGTTTTTAAACAAATAATCCTTACTATACATTACACTTTGCGCAATATCAGTTGCCAAAACAAAGGGTAAGATGTAGTAACACAACTAATTTGCCTCATCTGCCACTTTAATGGTGCAGCAACGACACAGACTTTGATCGTTGTAATTTTGTTTTCTCAGGAACATTTTCTTCGTTTCCTGTAATAACAAGCTTTTTATGAAAGAAAATATTTCTACATATTGAAGATTGATGTAAACGGACGGTTTTATGCTGGATAACTTATGTAACACTCATTATTAATATGTATGATTAAAACTCCACTGTGTTGAATCGTTTACTCAAAGAATGCGTCATAAATAAACTGAGTTGACATCAGTAAATTAAAAAATATCGGTTTTCAAACTAAAAAAAAATATAGACGTTAAATGAATAACAAACTAAGATAGTGCAAGTCATACGCAAGATATGTTTAAGAAGTTCACGGTTTAATGGAATATTTTTTAATCTTCATGAATGGATTTAAAATAGGCCTGCACATTTACAAATTTATTTGTTGGAAAATTAAACTTCGAGTTAATACAAAAGGTTTAGAGGTTTTGGTAAATTGTCTCTACAGGGAATAAGCTGTTACCGTAGGTCTCATGGTAAGAATATACAGTGTGTAAAAAAAAGTCCGTTCCCCACTCCTTAATTTTTTTGTTTGTTAAGACAAACAATTAATCTTTGGGGGATGATCTTTGGGGGCAAAAATTTTGTACCCAGTCAAACTGAAGATTTTACCACACGCCAGTATCGGCAGTGATATATATAATGATTCAAGATTCAATCATATAATAATATCCTAATCATCATATAGAAAGATTGGCAACAGAACATAGCATATTTCCCGTAGCAATACGAATGTACATTTTTAATTTGTCGTTTAGGAGCATGTCACCTGCCGATTACAACCAGAATAATTTTTTTTTCAATTGCCTTCACCTACACCTTCTTTTTCACTTATTTCTACTACACTATATAATCTAGTTAATTAATAAAAAAAAACAGTACTTCTTTTTCTTTCTTTCAGTTAAAACAAGCATTACACAAAACAAGCATTATAGAATATTGTCTATTAGGCTTAATAGGCAAATATACAGGGTATTTATTATATCAGTACACAGCTTAAATTTTAAAATGGAGTTTAAGTTGTTGGGTTTTTAAACTGGAAATAGCATCAATAATACCCCCGTTGCAGCAGACCTGCATACTCAGCGAATTTCAAATGCAAAACAACATATTTCAATCCAGCATGGCGAGATTTGACATGTTTTTGATAGCTCCATAAGAATAACATGGGGAATGAGTATGCAGGTTTGCTGCTACAGGTATATTGAAACTGGGTGGTTTTAAATCAATATTTAATAGATCTGAACTAGAAGAAGCCATTTACCAAGTTTTATGAAGGTATGTTGAGAAATAAGCGAGATATAGAATTTTACTCATTTCCCATAAGGTTAACATTGAGACAACGTACTGTGTTTACCACTTTCAATATCTCGGTAACCAATGGACAAAGAGCAGTGATTCAAAATACTAAATTGTTTGTTACAAATATTGTAGGCTACAAATATTAACTATATACATGCATAAGAGAAAATACATAATCATTGTTTGTTTGGTTGAATTCACTTATGGTAAGTGAAACGCATAGTCCATTCTCCATGAGCAGCGAGGCGATATCTCAGGGGAAGTCCCCGTGGTGAACGATCGCTCATCTTTTTTCATTTCTCGTAGTCGACAAAACCTCCCCCTGGACGTCAAGTTGGATGTTGCTATTACGTGATCACTAGTTATATTAATTACAAGTGTCAGGCTCTCTTTGAATACTCAGTTAGAAGGGTCGTTTTCATTGTTAAAATCTAATTCAAGTAAAATATTTGCAATAATATACTGTATTTTAAATTATTGAATTCTTTATTGTTCATTTTTTACACATACTTAAATATTCTTACATGGAGTATTTCATTATGACTTATGAAATCAATAAAATACAATTTTTAAATACGTCACCACTGTCATAAACGTTTTCTCATTCAAGTACATACAAACCAAAGCGGAGGGTTATATCTTGAAGGGCACTTAGTGTCTTTCTATTATTCAACAAGCGCATTGTCGTTCAAGACTATGAACATGCACTAATTTCATTTCTGGGATTTTCTTAAGCAATGCATTCTCATACTGACTAGAAAAACGTTTAATATTTGTAAATTCGTCGGTTAAAAAGTAAATACAAACCTTTTTACCACAGTCAATTTTATTTTTGACTATATGATAGCAGGGATTTTTAACCGAGGGACTATATTTAGCATATTATAAAATGTATTGCAGCCCTAAACAAAACAGTGGAAAATAAATAAAAATGCTTTTCATTTCAATAATATTTTATAAAAACTGCAATGAAACGGAATAAAGTATAGATGGATTCTGCCCCATAAGGTCCCATTCAATTAACAATGGGATTAACTTTGGATGCCCCATCGGGCTAGCCTTAGGAAACTTAAGAGAAATTGAGAGTTAAATGCAAAATCTGCAACCAAAAGGAATACAATACCATGAAAATTTAGCATCTTAACTTCCCCGTTCCTTACACACGCTCGCGCGCGCTCGCGCGCGCGCGCGCGCGCGCACACACACACACACACACACACACACACACACACACACACACACACACACACACACACACACACACACACACACACACACACACACACACACACACAAAGCAACAAATTCTTTTTCAAGAGTTTATTCGAAATTTCTAACACCTTTCAATTGAACTCATTCGCATCTCATGATCGGCGGGTGTTAAAGTATATTCTTCAATTTATGCATGCATTTCATTTTACGTAAGCAACAAAAAGGGTTAGTGGTTAAAATTTAAAAATATAAGAGTATGTATTTAAAGAAATGATCTATTCAACCATAACAAAATCAACTAAAAGAACTTCAATAAAAATAAACAAAATAAATAAAAATTAGTATTGTCATTCTTGGCAATTCTGTTCACGATTACCCTGCTTCCAAGTTGATGAACAGGACCAGGACATTGTGTTTGTTTGGCTACTAGAAAAGGGTTAGGTTGGTATACAAGGTCAAGGTTAAAGGTTAAATTGCATTTGACTCCTTAGGTTAGGTTGCAGATAAAAGGTTGCACGTGGGGCTAAAAACGTTTTACTTTGTCTAATAAACCATTCACGCTATAAAGCTATGGTCTAACAATATTGCTTGGGAAAGGACTAAACTAACTTACACTGACTAACTTTGATATCAAGCTGAGAAAATATACATACATTTTAACCACTAACCTTATAGCGAATTTCCCCTATAGGGAAGAAGCTGTTACGGTAGTACTCATGTAAGACCTAAGCCCCAGACCATGAAAACTTTTTGTTTTGGGGCCCCCAGAAGCAAAAAACACAATTCGTTCGTATATATATATATATGTCTGTTAACTCGATAGCGGCCGTAAATATGGTCCGATCTTTATGAAATTTGGTACAGACGTGTAAAGTGGTAATTACTCGGACGATTTCGTGAACCAACCCGATCGGACTACCGGAAGAGGGGGTAGAGGGGGATGAATCCCCCACCCCAAAATGGTTTTTTTTGGGTTTTACATATAAAAATAAAATTTATCCAATCTTTGTTGGCACCATTGAATTCAGCTAAAAAAAAACAATTTCTTGAATCCCTACTCTATGTCTATTGGCTACCGAAATATTGAAAGTGGTAAACACAGAACATTGTCCCAATGTTGACCTTATGGGAAATAAGTAAAATTCTATATCTTGAATTTCTTGATAAAACTTGGTTTGTGGCTTAATCTAGATGAGATCTAATGTTTAATAGTCTAAAATCCCCGATATTTCCATTTTTGTGGCAGCAAACCTGCATACCCATCCCCCACGTTATTCTTATGGAGCTTACAAAAACATGTCAAATGTCGCTATGTTGGCTTTACTATATTCTTTTGCATTTGAAATTCGCTGAGTGTGCAGGTCTGCTGCAACGCGGGTATTTTGTTATTTCTTTTACGCATGAGAAAACAGGAGTCTACTGCAATCCCTCTTAAACGTACAAATGCCGTCAGCTTCCACCCAAGCCAGTCAACGTTTATTTTAGGTGGGCCCTCCCACCAACATTTCCACACATTTGCAAGCCTAATGGATGTTGCGCATGATCGGGAATGCGCACCCCCACGCACCTCTGAACGACTTCAACGTTATACTCATCAGTATAGCGCGTTAGCCAACTCCAGCCATGGCGCCACCGTTGACTAGGAGAACGATTGGCGCATAAAGCCTACAGTCAACCCTAGTGGCAAACCAGTTGGCGTAAAGTGAACTATTACGCCAAGCCCTCACGTCAAAAATAGCGTCAAAAATTAATATAATTTTAATAACGCTAGAATGTATCTCGCGCATTAAACAGCAACGCGTCCTGAGGGTGTAAAATCGTCTTTTTATACTAAAACATACCCATGCAAAATCAACCTACTATTTATTCATTGTCAATAGATGAGAGGCAGTTGCTTGTACACCACTGTGTATAGTGTGTTCACCACATCGAACTGTACATGGCTCTAGCTCCAATATTCATCACAGGTTCTGCCACTAACCACTAGTGCACCGTCACAGTCAGTTGAGTGTAAAGCTATGTAACCACTATGGTGTGCTAACTAAACTGGGCTGTGTACGGAGCTTAGCTTTAATATTCAACATTGGTTCTACCACTGACCACTTGGGCAGTATCATTGTCAGGTATAAGTGTAAGGCCCAGCACGGTGGGCTCAATAAACTGGGCTATGTAGTCTTGGATTAGCTTTAGTATTCATCATAGGTTCGACCACTGACCTTTTATGCGGCGTCTTAGATGAATTATGTAAATCCGGGTTTACGAAATAACGTTAACGTTCGGGTTTAGCTTAAGTTATAAACGTTTCACTACAATCAGAAAAATGTGTAACATTGATAATATACAAAATATGATTTATTCAGCACATTTTCTAAATGTTATAAACTAGGATTAAGTTTTAAACTTGTAGCAAATGGTTTACTGTATAGCTTTTGTTAAATGTTAAATGTAGCATATGTAACTGGGCTGATTATCGCTTACGTTAGTTTTAATACTCATCACAGTTTCGACTACTAACCACTTGTAAAGGTGTCTTAGTTAATCGAGTGTCAGGTTATATAACCAGTATGCGGTATGTTCAGTGAATTGGACTTTGTATGGCTTATATTAGCTTTAATATTCATCACAGGTTTAACCAATAACCATATGTAACGTACAGTTTGCTCATGAAAAATTTATTAAAGGGTGCATCGATAGGTATCAAAATAATATTTATTCACATTTGCCATGTAAATGTAGACCCTCAGTAATATTAAACCAAACGTTTGCTATAATTATCTATAAATGTATTGATGTCAATGAAAATAAATAGCAGACAAATAGATCCCATAAAGAAGTGAAATAAACAAAATGATTGATTGAACATATTAAAAAACTAGCATAATTTTTCTAAGTTTATATATTGTATTTTTTAGCATTAAAAGTCAAGTATTAAAGGATTGAAACATCACTTTTCTTGCTTGAAAATGCATGGGCAGTCACGCCAGAAAAATAAGATTACCCGAATTAGTCTGCTTTAATCAGACATTGCAAATTATATTACTCTTTGTAAAAGAAATAATCTTGGGAAAAAAGCTGTCATGAAGTGCATTTAAATTTTTTTTACTTAATGAGGAGCCAAAGAAAAAAAAAGAAAAATATAAATAAATAAATAAATAAATAAGTAAATAAATAAATAAATAAATAAATAAATAAATAAAGAAAGAAAGAAAGAAAGAAAGAAAGAAAGAAAGAAAGAACACTGTAAGCTATTATTTTTATTTTGCGGTTGATTTTAGTGCACATTCTTATAGTACATAATAATTTAAACACATAGTAAGGTCGTTTCCCTAACAAACTTATGAATATAATAATATTACATTTATGTTACATACTGTTACTATACGTCACATAAACATTTAATTATTTAAATTATAATTATTTCGTATGTGAGGAAGCAGCATACCCAGAGCTGGTTCTACGAATTTCGATAACAGTCGATCGACAGAGTCCTTACTGTATCTCTAAATACTGTAATTAAACATGTAATTACGACATTAACATGTAATTAATGAATTAAATTCTTTGTCCTCTTTGTTTACATTAAACAATAAATACTCAAGAGAATTTAGTATTTACTGTAATATGTACAGTGAAGTAAATTAATCGTCACTTAGTGCCAGACAGAATTGTTATATGCAATTAATATTTTATAAAAACACATGATACGTTTAAAGTCAGTTATAGCAATTCGGCCAGCAAATATGTTTATCTTTGGCAACAGTGTTTAGGTCTCTCGAGTGTTTCTACTAGGAATGTGCTTGCATTTTGCATTTGGTCGACCATTTCAAAAGTTGAATCCACCCTTAGACTGACAACGTGCTCCCCAAAGTGAAAGTGAGGTTAGCCCAGTTTTTGAAATCATGGTTTTTATCCTTAATTTAGTGTTAAATTCATGTCTAGTGTTTTTTAAATGTATTATGTGTCATTCTACAACCAAAGAACCCCTACGGGTGGATTCAACTTTTGAAATTGGTCGACCTATATATATATCCTGACTGATGATGAACCTTCGGGTCTGAAAACGATATCACTGGATCAAAATATTAGGACTGCTAAGGTAAGACCTTAAAATGTTAATTGATAAGTAATCTATTATTAGCTGTAATTACTACACAATAAATGTATTAGTTATTGAAATTTAAAACTTGCTGTGGATGATTGATTCCATGATATCGATCAACCAATAATACGTGGTTAAATATTATTAATTTTTAAAACCTAAATAATAGAATCCAAAATTATTGGTATTTATTAAGCTATTTCTCCCTTCTTAAGTTATTAGTCATAACCTAAAAACTTTACCGTACTATCAGAGGTTTTTAGTAATGTTAAAACAATTGACTTGTACGGGTATAAAATTAATAGGTTACTAAGAAATTCGCCTAACACGTAATTTTAACCGAAAAAGGAACTTGTAAGCCATTATCGCAGGATAAATGGCTATTCTGTCGCTTGCGCTGCAAATCCGTGTAATATTCCACCCACAACATCTCAGGGGTAATGGCTAAACATGTGTTGAATACTGAATGGGCATTGCACTGGACGCCTTCATAACAAGATACATGGTTCGCCAACACTCTGATTGTTTAGTCTCATAAGATCATAACGGTGTTTCTGTCCAATTGATTTTTGCTCATCTCAGTGTGCAGAGGGAACACTTTTATGTCTTTAATTTCGATGTTTTCAACGACCAAATTTGGCTCATGTGTTTACCTAAACAAAAACTTATTCAATGATTGCGATCGCTAAGAAGTCTAACACCTATTTTACGTTCATGAAATCACAAAAACACGTTTTAGGGTTATCAGAATGTCAGAATTGAAACGGTGCGAAGTAAAAGCTTTCCGTTGTCCAATAGATTTATTTAAGTGTACTTCACATACTGTTACTTTCACTGGCGGACAGTTCAATGCCATTTAACGCACTTTGGTTTTTACTGATAATTGGTAAGATTGTAATGTTTTTCAACCAATATTTGTTTTTTGCAATTTATTATAAGTTTACAGGCTAAAATTTCTTTCTAACTGTAACATCCGTTAGAAGTTCTCTTTTCACTTATGTAAAACATAAAATTTAAGATGAGCTATTCATCCGATTTAAATTATACATGAGTCTGTCTCTTGAGTCTTTTATAATAAATTAAAAGTTTAACTTAAGGCATATACGACAAAAATTATCCAATAAATATGAATATGATGATTACTATATATTTTTGACCTAAAATGAATACTACTTAGGAGCCACACCTGTACCATAAACATTGTATATCAGCATTAGCTATCGATTCTAAAAACGAACTATTATTTACCCTCGTTATGAATGACATATTAACTACTACTAGAGGACCCACGCTGCTCTGCAGCAGTAAACACCAAGACACGAAATCAACTCAAATAAAATAATTCTTCATTTACAAAATTAATATTACATGCAATGGATCTTTACAACTTCAATGTGACTTGCCCGACACTTGCCTCAGTTGAAAAAGAGGTGCATGTAGCTGGGCCCGGTTATGTTGGAATTTCAGAAAACCAATTAAACCACGATTTATTATCAAGTTGGTAATAATTTGTTCCACAAAGGAAAACGTAGGACTTTCATGAGATATTCTGTACTTAAGTTTTACTTTTTTTTTGTGCCGGGGACAGCGACATGTCAGCCCGGCACATACGACTTTACAAACTAACTATATACCATGCTAAAATACCCTCGTTGCAGACCTGCATACTCAGCGAATTTCATATGCAAAAGAACATAGTTCAAGCCAACACAGCGAGATTTGATGTGTTTTTGTAAGCTCCATAACATTAACATAGGGAATGAGTATACATCAGGTTTGCTGCCATGAAAATGGAAATATCGGGGATTTTAGACTATTATACATTAGATCTCATCTAGATGAAGACATAAACCAATTTTTATCAAGATTAATATGTTGACAAATAAGCAAGATAAAGAATTTTACTTATTACCCAAAAGGTTAACATTGGGACAACGTACTGTGTTTACCACTTTCAATATCTCGGTAACCAATGGACATAGACCAGTGATTCCAAATCCTAGATTGTTCTTTTTTATCTGAATTCAATGGTGCCAACACAAATTGGATGAATTTTGTTTTTCTATGTAAATATTCAAAAACCCACTTTTGGCGGGGGGTTATCCCCCTTTACCCCCCTTCCAGTGGTCCGATCGGGCTGGTTCACAAATTCGTCCAATTGATTACCACTTTACACGTTTATACCAAATTTCATTACGATCAGACCATAAATGGACTCAGAAAAAGAAAACCTAATTTATGTATATATATAAGATTTGTGTTGTTCGGAATTCAGCAGAGTGCTCCAGGTACATCCGATCATAATAATCAATAGCTCAAATGAAAGCTGGTATTTCACTGAAGGTTCTTAGCAAATAGAAGGTTCTAAAACATATAGAATTACTTAATTAGAACTGGGGAAATATATCTTCAATTGAACTCATAATTCGGGAAATAATCAAATTTATGTTTTTTGGTCGAATAATACAGTATATTAATGAATACCGATCCTTGATGGCAAATCTTTGCGTGTATACCTTTAATTTAAGACCTTATTTATGAAAATCGGTCGAGTAGAAGAGCCAAACAGACTCGGAATAGACAAACAAAACTTTTTTTGTGTTGTTCGGAATTAAGCAGCGTGCTTCAGGTACGTCCGATCTTAACAATCAATAGCTGAAATGAAAGGTGGTATTTCGCTGAAGGTTCTTAGACCAAAACATACAGATTTACGTAATTGGAACTGGGGAAATATAACTTAAATTGAATTCAAAATCCCGGAAATAATAAAATTAATGTTTTTTGATCGTTTAATACAGTAGATAAACGAATGCTGATGCCTGATGGCAAATCTGTGCGTGCATACCTTTAATTTAAGACCTCAATTATGAAGATCGGTCGAGTAGAAGAGCCAAACGAACTTGGAAAAGGAAAACCATATTTAACTCCCATAAGAAATGTACAGGGAGGAAGTTGCTTTTGTGCATAACTCGAGTAATACGGCAGATAAATGAATGCGGTTGCTTGATGGCAAATCTGCGCTTGCATACCTTTAATTTAAGACCTCAGTTACGAAAATCGGTTGAGTAGAAGAGCCGGACGGACTCGGAAAACAAAAACCAAATTTTTTTAATATATAGATTATTGCAAAACAATATTAACTACTATTATTGCAAAACAATATCGGAATTAAAATATCTGTAAATAGTCAAACGAAACTAAAAGAAAAAATCAAATGATTTGTATTTTTTTTATTTTATGTCGGCAATTTCTCCTCGTTTGGATAGAAGATCTTTAAAAATTAAAACCATATCAATATAGTAATATGGATATGGAGGTTAGCCTCTGATAACCTAAAGACGGAACATCTTATTTGAGAATTTAACCCATTTTGCCCACAGGGCGTCGATAAACGTCTAAGCTACGATTTTCCCACTGCAATCGCAGCTAAATATTTTTACCTGATAATTTTCATTACAAATGAAATAGTTTTATAGTCATGGCTATATATCAGCTCATATCAGCTGTAATACCAACGGTTTGTGGAGGTAGACTGAGTTACAACAATTTCTAATAAAGCTACTCCCGAAAAAGACTTTTCTGTGGTCACTCCATATTCAATCGTGAAATTTCTTGATGAAATTGGAAACATGTTTTGTTTCATGTAACCGAATGTTAAATGTATTTTTTAAAATTGGGACTGGGAGAAATTTTCTGCTTCATATTTATTAATCGACACCGATCAGTCGGAGTAATCACGGCCACAACAGCTTTATTGGACAACGAAACGCTCTCACAATGTCAGAGTGGTTTTATTCGGATCAGATGAAAATGTTTATCTCTTTTGCTTACATTTTATTCTTTTTCTCGTAATATTAGAAAATTATTTTTTCCACTCAACAATTTAAAAACCTCCCAAAATAAAAATTTTATTTACTAGCCGAATATTTTAAACCAGGCGGTGAAAAGTTTGAATCTTGTTTCTCAAAAGCTTTGATTTTTACGCCAATCTTTTTGTTTTACGCCTTTTATTTTTGTGTATTATTTATTTTTTAATTTTTGAAATCACATAAGTAGGAGGTTAAATTTCATTATAAGACCCTCAGCAGTCAAGAGGTCAACAATAGGTACTTATGACTTTAATCTACGTTTTAGGAGGACCCTGAACCGTAGATTAAAGTCATAAGTATCCATTGTTTAAGGTTCTCCGTTTTTATGCCAAGTAAGGGATTTAAATAGATTACTCGTTTTGAATTTTTTCCAAATTTCAAGTAGTCAGAAACCTAAGATATCATTTATACAACTAAGAAGTATGAAGCAGATCTTAGATTATAAAACCGATTATAGAAATGTGAGTTAATGTACTAGAGAAATGTTGGTTAAATGATTTGGGTTAATAATCGTACACAAGCATCGATGTTTAAGCAATATCATCTAATTTAAAAAAAGAGGCAAACCAGTTTATAAAACATATATACTCGTAAAAATTGAAAACATTTTATAAGTCATGACATTAAACATAATGTGAACACGGACAAAACTATATCATTTTTTGTTTTCTGCTTTTTGCCCATAATGTACAGTTTAGAAGGAAAAGTTACGACGGTCGTTGGAACTATTTGTTGATGAAAAAAAAACAGAATTTGTTCTACGTATATTTTAAATGATATACTTCAAAGCCATTGCTGACCTGTGTCAATTGCTGAATATTGTAAAACAGCTCGCTTATCTTTTAAATATTAAATGTATTATTCAAATAGGTTTCCAGCTGAGAGGAGGAGACGGTACCTAAATGTGTTGCATATTTAGCAGGCAATGTCGAACTTCCATGCTACAAGTTTATCATCAAACCATATTTAAACCCATCTCTAAAATACGACCCGAATATAACTGAGGGCTGATGATGAACGCAGAACGTCAGTCTCGAGCCGGTCATCATAGTGCCAGTCCAAGTTGAAAAACAATTTAAAAAAGAAATTTTGGTGAATACAAAATGATTCAAAACAGTTTTTTATAAATTTTGACCAAAGAAACTGTGTAGTGTAAAAATCATTAAATGAATTATTTATAAAACATTTACATGTAACGAAGGGACTTGATACAAAAAGCACTGATGTCTACATTGACAAATGTTAAATGGTATTTATTAAGCAGTCGTTTGCCGCAAAAACCATATCACTAAACCACTTAAATTTGTCGAAAACCACATTTTTTAACTGTGCCTGTTTTTTTATTGTATAACACAATAAATCTGTCACCGGAATATGACTAATATGATCCCCAGAAATACATTTCCAGACAAGTACCCCCAGCGCTTAAATTTATTCTGTCCAACTCTGGAAGTGTTTCCTCAGAATAGTACCCCCGGAGGGAATGGATCATGGTACTCATACTATCATAGCCATCTCTACTAACAAGACCGCGGCGGCGGCGATAGTAAATGGCAACAACGTGTCTAAGGGTTCAGGTGATTTTTGTTAATCCATACTCTTATGGCATTATCTTGAAATCAGCTAAAACAAGCTTACTTGAAATCAGCTGCCTCTGTAAGGGTTTTTACCATGCAAAAGACCGTGCAAAGCAGCGCGGCGTTGCCAGTTCGAAGGCCGCGGCATTATTTCTACAGACGGTCATGGTATTATGCATAGATGAAGATGGATATAGATTATCGGTTAATGATTATTATTGTGGTTGATTGTATTGACTATACCATGTAAATAAACGACTCCACAATAATTTATTACCTCTCACTATTCATGAACCCCCATATATCGATGTCTCATTGAAAATTAATTAGGATAATATATTGTTTAAGATATTTTATTAAGACAGCGGACGAAGTATAGTTTTGGCATACAATTAATAAGCATTAATGTACTTTAACTCGCCTTATTTTCTATTTTTTCACTCAAATACTCACTGAGGTATGAATTAACTATGAGAAGCAACATGGTGAATCATTTGTTGCATCACTTAAACATCTTGCGCATGCCAGTCATAAATATCTCTTTGGGAAGTACAACGTTATATTTTAATGATAAAACGTAATGAAGGATTTTTCGACCGAAACTAAATTGATTCTGCTCTAATAAGAGTGACAAAATCTTAGATCTAGTCTGCAATTATGATTGTAAAAATAATTAAATGCCATTATGTATTGGTTTAAGACTACCGTTGTTTGTGATGAAAACACATTTGATTTTATGACTAGTTTTAAATCTTAAGATCTTAGTTTTGGCAGGATTTTCCTTTTAAACCTCATAGAAAGTTTTTAAGTAATAACATAAAACGTTTAACGTAAAATTTGTGTAATGTATAAAAACTGTTGTCCAAAAACGTTTTTTAATCAAACAGCTATTTTCCATCCATAAATGAAAATAATATATAAGATGACCAACCACAAAATATGATTTTAAAATTTAATGTATGAAAAGCCTTCTGTTAAATGTTCTTTAATCGGTTATTTTTGTCTTCTTAAAAAATTTATCGCAGTTTTCATTTATGTATTATGATCAAAGTTACCAGCCCTAATCACTAAGTGTTTTATCAGTCGTATAACGTATATATATATATATATATATATATATATATATATATATACACGTTATACGAATGATACTTTATACGACTGTGTATACGTATTAGTATACACATAAGTAGCAGTAGACACACCTCAGGCACTTTGGAATCATTCTTGTCACATTTAGTTTAGTGATGGTTTAGTATGAGCTATATTATTAAATATATTAAATTTTTTCTCAAATTAATTATAATTTTTTTTAACTGGATAGTGAAGGTTTAATATAACTGGATTTAACTAGATAGTGAGGTTAATATAAGCTATAAAGTCGTAACTAATTACTGAAAAACTAAAATATATGTTAAAATCTATTTGTCAAAATTAACATACAATTTTCTAATGTAATGGAAGTGTCATGTTAACAATTCCTGCATACAAAAATACATATAAACATTTATACAAAAATGAGAAAAGAAGCAAAAATGAGACATGAAAGTGATTAATCTCACATCAAACGTGAAATACAAAATTATTGTTAAAATGTCCTTTGATGATGGGGATTTAAGATAAGTTACAGCAATTTCTTAGTCCTTCTGTTATTGTAAGACATGCACAAGACATACAAGTACGATAAAAAATTATCAAAAAAGAAAAAGAAGTATCTTGTGGATATACGTGCGACTAAACTGTAAGAGTTTAGGCATATAGTTTCTAAAGAATCTTTAACACAGGAAGTGGCAGAGCGCGTTCCTTTTGTCTGAAGACCAATAATGATTTTGTGCCTACGTTACTACTTACACGGTCGGTGAATATCCCAAAGTTAAATTTAACCGATGTAAACATTAAGGATAAAATTTTCTACAATTTAGTTTCTTTTGACTTTCCGTTAAACGCATCAAACCTTAACAGTTAGGAATGCCCTCAATGCACACTGTAACGACATTTGGTATTGCTGACTGATCACGACACCGCAAAAGAGGTTAATGGTCGAACCTGTGTTGAATACTGAAGCCGGTAAGCCATATGTTGCCCTAAGTTGTGAGCAATGATTTATTTATCATTAGTTGTGAACACTAAGCTCGTTAAACCCATCAACAGCACCATATTTCTTTCTAGATATATAAAGGAGTTCGAACTGAAAATTCACATTACAACATTTAAATTATTTAATCCCATATTATTACTTACATTATTATTATTCATTACAGCAGAAAATTCTCCTTATAGGATGGAAGGCTTATAGTATGGAAGGAGAAAGTTATCATCTTAGTATAGAATAGAAGGAAATTATTCTTAAAATTAGTAAATATTGCTTTAAGGCAGTAAGTAGTAATTATATATTATTGATACAAGCCATCTTGGTATCAAATCATTCAAAATATCACATTTAATCCAACAGAATGAATAAAATTTCAATTAGACCTCTAAGCTTTAACACAATCAAGATTCCAGCCAGGGATAAGCTAACCAACGTATAATTGCAAACATTTGAAGCATTTATTTCAGTTTGATGAATGTTTTTGATAAAGTTTCAAATTAAATGTTGTAGTTCTAACAAAAACAATACAAGTATTGATCTTAGCCCACATGTAAATAGATAGTGGAACCTGGATAATTCGAACTTGTATAGTTCGAAATCTTCTTGAATTCGAATATTTTTCTTGGTCCCTGGCATTTTGTATCCAAACAATGCTAAAAAATCGTGGATAGCTCGAATTTTATTTTGGATAATTCGAATTTTTTAAGTGCCAAATTAAGGTACATCAATTTCATTCCACGATTGGAAATAGTTACAAATTCATTGGAAAACACGTTTTACTACGACGTTCAATAAAAAATTAACGCCAAACCTATGGCGTGTCAGGTTATAGTCAAATGACTCATCCCTTCTACCTTCCAGGCTTCCCACCCTGCCCCAACATCGCTTGTAACTCGACTCCAATAATGTAAACTAAAACAGTACAGAACGCTGACTGGGTTCGGTAAAGGGTTGCGCTCGCTGTGGCAGCGCCACTATTCTTTTCCCGCTTGATTCTGTGTAGAACGGCTCCCGGCAGACGAGCCATGCGCCAGACCTGATGCGCAGTTTTCTATGTCGACACAAAGGCTACTCAACACTGCGTCCCCCTTCCCTCCCCCCACCAGCCAAACTAACTTCCGAATTGAAGATTCTGTATTAAATGATGAGTACAAAATTCTTATGACAACGAATGGATTTGAGTGTTTCATTAACGAACCAACTAGGATTACGGCAGAAACACGAACTTGTATCGATCATGTCTTTATAAGAGTTGCCTGTAAGAGTAGTATTATAATTGAAACAAAAGTAGAACATTTAGAGATAACCGACCACAGTTTGGTGCGTGTATCAGTTGTAGGTAGTGGTCAAGCAAGGTCGCGTGGCGCCGGCGACAGAGTCCCGAGCGACCCACCGGCTTATCGCGTTGATTACAAAACTCTTAATTGCCTTCTCGATAATGCCGACTGGTCCCATGTTTACCGACAACAAAATGCTTCATTTGCCTACGATTATTTCCTTGAGTCTTTTATAAATATGATATCGGAAAGTAAAGTTGAAGTAGGTAAAAGAACTGTTTTTAACAAGATAAAACCCTGGATCAGTGACTTTATTTGTATGAAAATTAAAGTTAGAAATAGAATTTTTAGAAATGTAAAAAAACATTCAAATAACGAAAAATTATTGAAGTACTATAAAAAGTATAGAAATAAATTAAATCAAGAAATTAAAGTTTTGAAAAATGAGTATTATAAAAAGGTGTTTAATGACTGTAATGGCAATTCAAAAGCAATTTGGGGTGTTATAAATAATCTCACAGGTCAAGAATGCAGGAAGGGTAATGATAACATATTTTTGTCAATAGATGGCTATGATGTTAATGATCCGGAGATTGTCTGTAACGAGTTTAATAACTACTTTCTATCTGTTGTAGATAAAATAAACATAAATACAAATAAGCCTGACAACTTTAAGTCACTTGTAATGGCAGAAAAATTTAAGAGCGTTTTTCAGGTGAATTCTATGGTTCTTGTACCAGTGACAAAAGATGAATTAAACAAAGTGGTACTTTCTTTAAAAAATAGAACATCACCAGGTATTGATAGAATTAGTTCCTCTTTGATAAAAACAGTAATTGAAAAGATTAGTGATGTTCTACTTTATCTAATAAATTTTAGTTTGGAAAGTGGAGTTTTCCCATCTAAATTAAAAGAAGCTGTGGTTATCCCAATTCATAAATCCAATTCAAAAAATATTTGTGGAAACTATCGTCCAATTTCGTTACTATCTTCTTTTTCAAAAATATATGAAAAAATAATGAAATACAAACTTGTCAATTTTTTGGAGAAAAATAACTTTTTTAGTAGTAAACAGTTTGGTTTCAGAGAAGGATTAAATACTGAAATAGCTTTGCAAAATTTTATGGGTTCTATATACAATAATCTGAATTCATCCTTAAAAGTAAGCGGACTTTTCCTTGACATTAAAAAAGCATTTGATACAGTCGATTTTAAAATTCTTCTTTCAAAATTATATCAAAGTAGAGTTAGAGGAGTTGTACAAAATTGGTTTGAAAGCTACTTAATCGGCAGGAAACAATGTGTTAAAATAAATGGCAAATTTAGTGAAATGGGAGAAATTTTTAATGGCGTTCCTCAGGGTTCTGTTTTAGGGGCAGTCCTTTTTCTTGTTTACATAAATGACCTTTGTAATGCATCTTTCCTTGGTAATCTCACTTCATTTGCTGACGACACAGCTTTGTGTTATGCTGAAACTTCATGGGAACAAGTAAAAATGGCAATGAATATTGATTTAATGTCTCTTAAATGGTGGTTCACTCAAAATCACATGGTCTTGAGTACAGAAAAAACCAAGTACGTTAACTTTTCATTAAAAAAATCTTTTAACAACAATGAACCAGCTGTTTATAAATGTATTAAATGCCTCTGCCAACAAACTAGATGCGGGGAGTTTTGTGCTGTAGTAGGAGAGGCTGTTGAAATTAAATATCTTGGACTGATTTTAGATAGTGAATTAAACTGGAAAACACACATTTTTGGTCTCAAGAAAAAGCTAAATAGCTTGTTAAGAATCTTTTATTTTTAAGGGATATATGTAATGAGGACATTTTGAAAAGGCTTTATTTTTCTTTAGTTCAAAGTCGGTTGGAATACGGTTTGACTTGCTGGGGCGGAACGTACAATACAAATACAAATTCAATTTTTTTGCAACAAAAGAACTTTGTTAGATTAATACTAAAAAAAGTAAAGACTGAACCTTCAAAACCTTTGTTTTTCAATTTAAAAATTTTCCCTCTCAAGTATTTGTATGTCTACAAAGTTTTGAAATATTTTTACTGTCAAAGGGGCAGATTGGAATTTAATGAAACCTCTTACCGATCAAAATTAAGAACAGCTAAAGATTTTGTTGTACCAAAACCAGAATGCACTTTCTTTACTAAAAGTTTCGTTTTTATGGCACCAAGAATGTTCAATTTGTTACCAAATTACATAAAAAATGCTTTCAATTTGAAGATTTTTTCAAAAAAGTTGCAGAAATGGCTATTTTTACAAACAAACATCACTTTTCTTACTGATATACAGGCTTAATATTTTTTTAATATAAATTAACTGACACAACTACATCTTTTTCTTCAGTGTACAGCAAAAATTATTCATTTATTCTTTTATTCTTGTGTCTATTTTTTCCAAAGAGCAGGAATAGGAATTGTTATTTATTTATTTTAATTTTAGTTGTCGTCTAAGAGCTGTTTTAGTTTTAAATTAGTTCATGTAAAATGGAGCCTCCAATCAGGCTAAGCCTTGGAGGTCCTAAATTTTCCCAAAATAATAATTAATTTTTGTTTTTATTTGATTATGTTTCAAGGTATGCAAGCCCTTTGTTATTTAATAAATATAGATATTTTATTTTTATTTTTAATGTTGAAGTTTCTTATCAAGAATGTTTTTTTAGTTTGAATTAATGTTAAATGTTGTAAATAATTGTAAATATAGTGTATAAGAAGGTCATGCCTTGGCAAATCAGTTTTTTTCTTTATTTCCTAAGCATATATTATGTAAAACATGGATTTGTAAAAGTGGGAAAATAAACTTCTCATTCTTATTCTTAATTCCAGTGCAGCATTCCGTTGTTTTCGATCGTCCTTCAAAGTGTTTTTTTTTTATTTGTGCAGTATCTTGTTTTTAAGTGTTTGAAAGTTTTTACGCAACATTAAATAAGTGTAGTGACCATGTCGACAAAATCTCGGACCTATAAAACACTCACTTTAGCGGAAAGTCAATGAGCGTGCAATTGTCAATGATACACAAAGTTAAGTTGGTAGCCTGAATCAAGTTCAGAAGTAGCAGAACGTACCGTATTTTTTCTAGCAGAAATCTTTGTATTATCGTACGTCGCGTCGTACGTAGTTAGGCTTTAGGGTAGTTATTTCTGTTTTATGATTACTGTTTTTGAATCCTTATATTTAGCGTTTGTTGATGAATTTATTCTTTTAGGGTGTCAATTTGATAAAGAGGTTAAATTCACAATGTGATGTTTTAATGTTTCGGCCTCATTCTTTAGAACTTCTTTAATTCGAATCTATGGATAATTCGAAGTTTTTAGCTGGTCCTTTGAGGTTCGAATTATCCAGGTTCCACTATAAAAAGGCGACGTTAGTCTGTTTAATTATCCAATAAAAGGTTTTCAACGATAACTCAAGTGGAAATGGAAAGTCTCGAAATTTATGATATTGAATTAAGTACAATTTGGCGTAATAGGCTACTTAACAGCAATAATAATGTGGCGGTGTGTTTATTTAGGACCGAAATTCTCTTGTCGCACTATTTACCTACGGGATTATAATATTATAGTTTACTTCACAAGGATACTATGTTGTAAACTCAGATGGAAAGTGGATGATGCAAGCGGTAATTTTATTTTGTGGCAAAGGCCAAATATTCAATACAGGCCCAGTGTCGGCAGCACATCCGTCATCTGAGCTATGTTATGAATACTGTACCCACAGAATATTCATTATTATCTTTTTTTGACATCTAATTTACATTTCAAGGTTATAAATAGATCCTTCCGGATGTACCAATCTTTGCTGAGGATTTAGCTGCAAAATGGGCGACTTGGGAGTGTAGATTGTATATGACTGAATATGACGCAACCCTCGAAAAAATATTTCATAAATTAAAGGTTTTGAATCACATCTTAAAATTTAAAATAAAACCGAAATTGAACTAGCAACTTCGTAAGTGAGGGGCGCGATGATGTACAGCGGAAGGCAGCCATTAGCCTTGTGTCAGAGCTACGCTGGAATACGTGATCCAACGATCAAGGCCATCATAGCTGGAAAAAAATATCATTTTTATTTCCCTTACCAAGGAATTACTCCAATTTACCAGAAAAAATGGAACTACTGTAATAATATTAATCACAACATAATTATAAATTGTATAACTGTGAATTAGAATAATTATGGTTAGTTTTAATCAACAAAAAATGAATGAACAAAATTTAATTTTTAATTAAATTTAATTCTATTGCTTGTTTAGATTGAATTTATTTTTGAAATTCATGTCTAAAAATGTTACTCAAGTTAAGTTTTTGGCATATTTTAGTGAACTTATCAAACCTTATGTAACAATTAATTTAGGAAAATATCGATTATTGTCGATAAGGAGTAAAATCGGTTTCTTTAAGCAAAAGAGCATATAGGTTATACCTTCCTATACACAAATTTCGATTTAGCACTGCGGTAAGTTTATAAGACACAGAAACGCTTTCAGGTGAACGAGGGGATTCTGCTTTCAAGATGTAATAATTCATTCGTAATCTGCAAGCTTATCAAGTATACATGCTTGAAATATTCTGTTAAATGAATTCTAATGAACAACCGTATTATTAATTTAAATTGAGCACTTATCACGCCTTCTAAATATAGATATTTCCTTCTTCTGCTATATGCTGTTCAAACGACGTTAAACCATCGTAACGATTCTTTAAAAATAGAATTTTAATAAGGTATTATTTTTTACATGACGTTTTACAAAAAGGCCTTAATGAAGGCGCTTATGCTTGCGCTATAAGTATCTTGCTCTAGTTTGACTGTTGCATCTCTCAAATGCGAACTGAGTATTGTTTGATAACATAATTTTAACCTCCTCTTCGTTCATTCTTTTTGGAAGAGCCCTTCAACTGCTTCATCTACAGAGCAGTTGAAAGAAGTCGTAAATTAATTTGAAACTTATGCTAATCTTTAATCATAAGTTATATAGAGCAGTGGTTTCCAAAAAACAGGTAGTCACGGACTCCCGGGTATACAAACTAAACAATCGGGGACCCCTAAAGCTATATTTGATTTACAACATGCTCAGTTGTATGCCCGCGCACATACGATCGCGTTCCGATATCTAACACTGTTGATTCAGTATATTTCATCTAACAATCTTTTATTTTTGCTTTTACCCATCCAAAACCGAATTGTTTTATAACCAATAGGGATGGACGGGATTGGATTTTCAGTTCGGGACGGGACAGGAAAGGATTTTTTTCTTCCCTCTTAAATTCGGGACGGGACATGATTTTTGTATTCCCTAAAGCTTCAGGAAAAGCTCGTTCACAAATTTATTTTACTTTATTACATCAGGTTAAAAACATTGTCATATATAACGGTTTGTGATCAATATCCTACCTACTCAAAAAATTTCACGAGATAAATTTAAGTGAAAAAATACCAATTTATATGCAATTGACAAAATAACAAACATTAAAACACATTCCAAAATAATAAAAAAGTAAAACTTAACTCAATGTAATTGTTAATTGTAAGTCAAATACTAACTTATATAAAATGGTAAAGTTATTGTTTATTTATTATTATTTTTTATTGAATTTTAATTTTTATTCTTACTAATTTTAATGCATTGAAACCCATAAATATTATATAAGAAATAACAATATAATAATTTTTTCAAGGTTTGACAAAACACATTAGTTTTTAAGTTTTTGCTTTTTGATTTTACTGTTTAGTTTCCACAAAGCCTAAAGTAAAATACTTGAGTGGTTATTGCATGTTGACCATATACTGTCAAGTATAATTAGTAAACATGTTATTGTATTTTTATAAATTTTAGGCTATCGCTAACATTAACAGCTAAAACTGTTTTTCATCTTTATTATTATAAAGATGAAAAACAGTTTTCATCTTTATAATACAGGGTGAATCTTCTAAGCCGAGCAAAAATTTCCATTTTACCATATAAAACCCATGTTAATGTGCAGTACTTAAGTTGAATGGATGCAAATGTCTTGAAGACTGCACATTTAACATGGGCTTTATAAGGTAAAATGGAGTTTTTTCTTATAACTACAAATCCACCGAAGATAGGAGGAAGTTGTAAATTGAAAGAATGTTTGTCTTTGCAGGACCTGAAAAATGATGTGCTATTTGACTTATGCTGCCATTTTAAGATTTGATTTTCAGGGCTACCAACATTAAAACAAAACAAAATGCAGTGACACGAACTTTTATTTTATAAATGTTGGCACGTTGTTTATCAAATTAAAGCTGAGTTTACGAGGATTAATAATTTTTAAACAGAACAAAAATATGTTTTGTGATTCTCGAGATCCAGGGTATTCCGTAACTATACTTCATTAAATGAGAGTGAAAAGTTAAGCCACGTCTCATGCATCAGCTGTAATGTTGGCAAACTGTGTCACATGAGTACCTGATGTTATTGCTACAGATATCCAAAGAGCTTTAGTAAAATCTGGAGCTGTAATTGGATGTCTGTTGACAAAGCCAATTATAGTTATGTTTGTCTGCAGTGAACGTAAAATGCACATGAGATTTACAATAAGGAAATAAATTGTTTATAAGATTAATTTGGCTACTGAATTAATTAGGCCTAATGCATCCACACATGCTTTCTTTATTATTAAGATCATATAGTATTCATTCAATTGAAATCACTAAGTGCTGTGAACCATCCCCGGGAACATATGGACTCCCTCTTCTCTGATTGGTTCTTTTCTATACAAATGTTATTAAAGGGGAGGGGCTTTACTTTATACACTCACTGAATGAAGTATACCAATATTTTTCACGATAATGGCCGCCATTTTGAAATGAATACAGATAAGTGAATTCTGTTTTCACCAAAATTGTTCGTCTTGTTTAGAGCTTTAAAATTATGCATAACATATGTTTACTTTAAAAATTATGAAATTCGAACCCATGACCTCCGGTTTTGGAATATCCTGTATTTTAAAAAGGTTACAACTATTTTTACGTTGTTCCTTGGGTATGAATGAACTGGTGGAGAAAGGTTTAGTTTCGTCTTTTCATGTCAAGCCGTTCGTCTAAAATCTGTTGTGGACGGCTTAGAAGATTCACCCCGTACATAAAGTGATTAACGGATAGTGTTTTTGGCATCAGGGGGTCTTAAAACTATAAATTATCTTGGTCCCATGCCTCTAAGCCACCGTGCGGGTGATGTCCGTGCACCGTGCACCGTGCTTTAGGTTGCAATGTTTGAGAACTAGGCCTAGCCTAGATTATCAAGGTTTGAGCACTGTATTATCATATTTTCACTTGTAGTCTGATTATTATGTAGGCTTAGGTTAAGATTTCTTATTATTTGATCAAATTAATTAATTTCATATCCATTTCAACTTGTAGCCGTAATAAGCGTAAATACACCCGTTGCAGCAGACCTGCAGGGTTCAGTGCACTCAGCGAATTTCAAGTGCAAAAGAACATATTTCAACCCAACACGGTAAGATTTTACATGTTTTTCTAAGCTCTATAAGAGTAACATGGGGAATGAGTAAGCAGGTTTGCATCAACGGGTATGTTAAAACTGGTTGGTTTTAATTCAATATTTAGTAGATCTTAACTAGAAGAAGCCATTTACCAAGTTTTATCACGATATGTTGAGAAATAAGAGATATATCGAATTTTACATATTTTCCCATAAGGTTAACATTGGCGCAACGTACTGCTTTTACCACTTTAAATATCTCGGCAACCAATGGACATAGAGCAATGATTCAATATACTAAATTAATTGTTTGTTTTTTTGAGCTGAATTCAATAATGTCAACGAAAATGATATTATTTTTATTTTTGCATGTAAAAACTCAAAAAACCCATTTTTGGAGGGGTTTATCCTTTATCCCCCTTTTCCCCCCCTTCCGGTGGTCCGATCGGGCTGGTTTAAGAACTCCTCCAATTGATTAGCACTTTGCATGTCTGTGCCAAATTTCATAAAGATTGGACCATTTTTACGGCCGCTATCGTGCTAACAGACACACACACACACACACACATATATATATATATATCTAAAAATTCAAGCGAATAGTGTTTTTTGCTTCTGGGGGCCCCAAAACGAAAAGTTATCATGGTCGTGGGCTTAGGTCTTACCATGAGACCTACGGTAATAGCTTCTTCCCTATAGGGGAAATTCGCTAAAATGTAGTAATGTCTTTCAATTACCGTTGAGGTTAGGAAATCCGATTATCGTCATTGTAAATAAAATCACAGTCTATATTTTCTTTACTCATTTGTAAATACTTTGTTTCTATTGTAAAATAATTAAAATTTATTAGTTTTAAGTTAGAATAATCCATATTTAACAAATAAATGACAATAATTTAATTAAAAAATGAATGACAATAATTTATTTAAAAGTATACTATAAATGTAAGTGAAAAAATACCACTTTATATGCAATTGTTTGGTATATGACTGATTATATATTGTATGTTTATATTTTATATGTTTACATTTCTATTATGATGTGAAATGGTGGCAATATTGTAACAGTAGACTGTTGCATCGGCTGATGGGTGGTCACGTGATCATTCCCAGCTGATCAGTGCTATTTAAGCCGAGCTCCTGTGACCGGCATTTTCAGACAGATTTCGTCTCACGGGCTGATGCTGCGCTCTCTCTGAGAGGTCTGCAATTGCATCTCCCATAAGGGAATAGGAATTTTAGGAACGGTAGAGGCAGAGTCCCCCGTATTCTCAAATAATTTTCAATTTAATTTTCGTATTTGATTATTTTTGGAACGGTAGTGGCAGAGTCCCCCGTGACCCCAATTAATTTTCATTGTAATATTTGTATTTGATTAATTTTGCATTTGTAAAAGTTATTTGAGGCTTGTAGCCAAGTAAAGAGCATTGTACTTATTACATTTCACAAGTAGAAATAAAAGATCAATCTATCCTATTCCCGTTTTCCTTATTTCTTACGTAATAATTGTAGACTTTCAAAGGTTGGCGAATTTGGTGAGCAAACAGAATTTAATGCACTTACACACGAAGGTTGCTTAGCCCTGACTGTCCGTCGTCACGGCTTCCATAACACTACGCTTTCGGCACTTAATTGATGCGGCGGCCGAATTTAACACACAATTAGTGGCACTCACAATTCAAGCACAAACCAAGGCACTTGCTGTTACATCTTAACTGATGCTGCGGACTTGATTTACACTGAACACGTCCAACAATTGCTGTTTCATCTTAATTGATGCTGTGGCTAGATAAACAATAACATACGAAGGCGTTGCTCGGTCTCTGGCTGAAGCTACGTCCTTAAACACACATTTTAGGGGATTTTAAAATAGCCTATGTGAATTGAGCGATGGCAAAGAACTCACCCTGAGATTAATAAGAATCCTGAGATAAATACAATAAGTACTGAATAAGACAAAATATCCCTGTAACAATTTATACATCGTAAATTATTCCATAATTTACGATGTATATATTTTATATGTTGGAAATTTGCTAATATGCTATAATATCTCAGATTACCATAATTACCTATGTAAAATTGGAAGTAATCCATGTGGTTATTTTCAAAAACCAACTAATGTAATATTAAAATTTGCCTTTGAATAAGAGGAGAGCCATCACTACTTAAATGTGTTGCATATTTAACAGGCTATGTCCAACTCCCAGGATACCAGTTCGCCAAACTGTGCCTACCCTCCTCACTGAAATACAAACATAATCAGATTGTAATTGATGGCTGCACTGTTCAATTCAAGTTTGTCTTTGGAAGTAAATATACGTTTATCACGTTTATACGTTTATTCCTCAAATAAATGTGTTACTTTTGCTTTTAATAAGTAGTATACGGTAAGCATTAAACAAACAAAATAAAAAATAATTATTTTTAAAATATAAATATTAACTTTGTTTTCCTGCATGCAGTCATTTTCATAACATAATATAAGTTCAATAATATGCATCTTATCAATTTTTGTATATTTCAACCGGCTGAGAAACAGTATTCATCTTCTAAGTTTATCTATAAATTTTCTTTCATACTTCTAAATATCGCTATCACCAACATCAGTGGTTATTACTTTTCATTAGCACTAAGTCAGGTTTATACTTGAAAAACCAACACTTATCAAATTGGAATTATGACAGATAACCCATCAAACTTCGACGAGCTCATGCATGTGAAGCGACGAGACTCGCTGCCGCGCCGAGGATTTGGTACGGATAACTGTTTGTTCTAGAAAGTTTCATGCATATTTCAATATTTTTACGTCAGTGAATACATGTAATAAGTATAAAAAATAGAATTTTAGTTTTTAACATTGTAATTGTAAATATCTATGTTTCTCTTAAATTTGGAGTACAAAATTGGAAATATTTTTCAATAAAATATGTTTAGATTTTCTCTTTTTATTAAATGAGAATTGAGTATAGAATTTATAAAGATATCTAATTATTAGTGACATTATTATTATAACATTTATATTAAGGATTATTCCTACTTTGAGAATTTAAGAATGTTTATGTGACGCTAACGCCAATGCTATTTATACTACATAAGATACCCAAACGTTTGAGAAAACGCTGTTTTATCACCTTATATTTTAATATTCTGTATCGTATGTGCCGAGTTGAAAAGTGACATCTTGAACAGAATTATATGGTGCTAACGTCTGGCAGCTTACTACGAGTATGCAATATAACTGGTTTACACATTAATTACCTATGCTGTTATAAAGTGTTTATATTTTGTAAGTCTTCTTTAAGAGTAATTTTTTATTCTGGTTTGGGAAATATTACAAATTATTGCTCTCACGGGGAAAATTATTATTTGTACTGGAAATATCATAGCTGTTGATTTGAAAGGCTGTTTAAAAATAAATCAAGCAGTTTAAAATACCACAGTAGCAAATAAAATCATTTGAAAAGACATAAAATAGAACATTTATATTCCATAAGTGTATTTATACTACTGTGTATATATACTACTAGTGTACTTTATATTTATTAAGTGTATTAGTGAGTCGGTGGCGCAGTTGGTAGCGCACTCGGCCCCGGTTCTGTGGCGGCAGCGTCGCGTCTCAGGATCGAGTCCCGATGATGCCGCATACTTTTAGCAGTACTGTTCATCCTTGTACTGTACCGGCTCACTCCTTGGGTTTGCCAGATAACTTCCACGCACAGGCCTGAGGCCCTTGTGGAAGGGCAAATACAATGTAAAAAGAGGCCGAGGCCGAAGCCATAAAAATTTATTTTACAACTGTTTCGCGGATATTTGTTTTTTAATACAAAAAAATAAAAATGAAGGCTAATTACCAATATTGAACGGTATATTCACGTTAAATAATCAATTCAAAAACTGTATTGTTATAAACTGTAAAAACATCTTTTAAATGTAAAAATTACGATTTATTAGCATTCGTAGGAATTAGATCAAAACACATGAATGCTGCTTCTGGATAACTAGATTAACTCATGTATTATGAAAAATTAAACAATTTAAATGGGTACCTTATAGTAAAATCAACGGTATCAGGAAACTGATACATACTTTCTTCTGTAAAGCAATGTAAAATAAAGAAGTCTACAACAAAATAAAACAAAAATTAAGGGAGATGTTTTTTTCTCTCATACGAATATCACTCAACATCCTACTGTATTTACCAAAAAATTTAAAACTCAATTTTCTCCGCAACCAGTTAACCTAAATAAATATTTCAAAATGCTGAATTATTATTTTTTAATCAAATTTCATGGCTACAAGTATATTTTCTTTAGAGATTACATTCTTTTTGTGATATCTGAAAAAATGAATTTTCTAGCACTAAAGTCCTACAACTTTTGAACCTGAATTTTGTGAAGACATGCGGGTTGTGTCATTTTGTTTGGCTTTTGAAGCACTAAAAACCATGAAATTTTCTTCAAAATCGTAAGAGCTGTTTTTGAGAAATTTGGATTCTGGTAATTTTTTATGGGCAAATACCCTTCAAAATAAAAAAATGAAAAAATACCTGGAGATATTATGGATTCATACCTACATACCAAATTTCATGAAAGTCGGACCACTGGTGTCCCTAGCTCTGTTTACTTACAATGCACACAAAAAACCACGCACTCGGACGGACAGACAACACTCCGAAAACCACTTTTTTGGACTCGAAGAGCACTAAAACAAATTCATCCACTAACAACTCAAATTCTAAAATTTTTACGAAAAATTATTTCTCCTTACACTTTGTATAGGGGGAGGGGGGATAAATAAAAAAAAACTGCCTTGACTCAAAGGGAGGAGACGCAGGAGAGGAATGTGGAGGAGATTTAAATAATTACCCTTCATTAAGCAATTAAACTTTGTCTATAAGGGTTTCTCTACAGCACCTGAATAAAAATTACAGCGAAAACGATGTTGAATTTTAAAACAAAGCAATGTTTTTTTTCCAAAGAAATGTATTTTCACAAGTATTTTTAACACTTTGTATCGGTAAAAGAACCACCCATCTCACATGACTGTATGGCTTTCATACACTTTTTGTAAAATCCGTGTTATACGTTATACGTGTATTTATATGTGTTATATGTGTGTTATATGTTATACGTTTGGTTATATATTTTTTGTTTATATTATACGTGATACCCAATAATACACAGGAACAGATACCCTTCTTATAATGTAATAAGAGTAATAAGAGTTTATTGATCTTTAAACATTTACAGGCAATTGATCTCGTCATATTTACAGAAATGCAAAATACAGATATCATTCAGCAAGATAAAATCTAAAGAATAAATACATGCAAGATTATAAATATAAATGCAAGCTAATAATACATGCAATACAATAAATATAAATGCAAACTGAAAACCATGCATGTTGCACTAAACAAACCTTATCATGCTAAAATCAGATTCAAAAAACTCAGTCAGGTTGTAAAATGGCCTATCCACTAACCAAGCATATATCACTCTCTTAAAACTATCTAAATTAACATGCTGTGCACTCAAAGGTATAATTGAACTATACGAGAACTTTCCACTGATGGATAGCATTCAAGACGTGGTATACTGTATAGTTTTGTAATGGTATGAGACGCGTTTTTTTGAACTTAAAATTGATAATCGCGTGGTGAAATATTCTTATTAGTGACTAAATGAAAGGCATTATTATTACAGTCCCTATGACATTGATCATTTTATAGATAATCTTCAAGCTATATTTTTGGAATGCAGGAACATTGCCTAGAGTAAACTGTCTAGTTTAAAGCTTCGCTTCACCTTTAGTTAGACAACCAGGCTTTCAAACAAACTTCTGAAATTATTGAGTATTCAAACATTGTCCTTATCGTCATTTGCAAACAACCATTAGGCTGCTATGTATTTATGACAAATAAAAACAAAAATAATATGCTTGAATAATATTATATTTTAAAAAACATTTGACCTCTATATAGCCCTTAATCAACATTTTTAAACTTTTAAACCGTTATCTTCAAATTAATCAATGTTTTTGTACAATTATTGTTAAATTTGAAATATTTTATAAGGCTTCATAGCGTCACCCAATATTCCGTAAAACCTTTTTTACTTACAGTAATAGTAATAACTCTTAAAAAGTTGTAGAGCTGATATGACAATCTAAATGTTAGTCTACATTTGGAAACGTACTTTAATTAATATTTCAGGTAACAAAAATCAGTTTTGGATCATTTTCGATTCATCGCAACATTACAAACGTAATTTTTGTTTGAATTAGAACCCAACGGTTAGAATACTGAGACATTGAAATAAGTTTTATATTTTGGTAAATTACAGATTACAGGTAGTGGATCCATTGACGTAAACCAAAAACCTACGCTATCATTTAATTTAACTCACACTGGTTTCAATTAGGGAATTGCTAGCTTTGCAGACAAACTCATTATCGCTATTCTTTTGTACAATTGGTCCTAGAATGTTTTGGCCTAATGTGTTAGCAAACTAAGCATGTCAGCATGTAGTTGTTAGAGCCCAGAACAATGTCCCCCGGACTGTACCTTAGGCCTTCCTCTCAGGTGTTGTCATAGGAATTCATGTGCATTTCCATCGTACTTTACAGAGTATTATTATATAGAAAGATTGAGTGGTAATGATTAACTTGTATGCAATTAAATAAATCCATAAACCAGAGTAAGGTATTATGGCACTATTCATGTTTGTATAACTCCAAATAAAGTAATTATTATGCTATAATTAATGTAAAAAATGTAGTTTTTTATTCAGTATTGTGCTTATTTAACTTGTGCCATGTAAATTAATTGTAAACTATAACAATTTTCAAAAAAATAACCTCCGAGAAAAATCGAGTAATTCATCTTATCGATGTAATATTTTAGTTAATATCTGTTAATGTATAGAATATTAGTTTTAAGTACGTATAAAAAACGTATAAACTTTTATGACATGCTGTTATTAGATCCTCATACTGTTTTCTGTGTTACAGGAGGTCACAAGACTCAAAAAAGTGTTTATCTACCACCATTGCAATAATCACCAATAACGATATTACAACTAACGTCATAATGAGGTCCATTATTAAACCAAATACAAGCCAGCTGCATAATAGTAGTTTATGCAACGATTGTATAATGAATGCCTTTAAGCCACGAGTGAGATGTAAGTTAGAACACGAGCGAAGCGAGTGTTCTAAATATCTCACGAGTGGCTTAAAGGCATAATACAATCGTTGCATACACTATTTTATCTACGACCAACAATATACGACAAAATTTCCCCCGAAGTTAAACAAAACTCATGACTTTGACTAATGATGGAATAGGTCAACTAAAACTTGAGGTTAGGCAAATAAGCAGACTGAACCATGAGTCGTTGTGGAACAATCAGCTGATGGGATAAGTAAACTCAAACATGAATCGTAATGCAACAATCAGCTGATGTGCGAATTTCGTAATTGTTATTATGACACTACTTCCGTCAAATGCCGAGCTCTCATTGGTCTAGAACCAGTACTCTAAAGTGACTCCAGTACTCTAAAGTCGTCATTAGAGTACTGCTTGGTTTTTGGTGTTTTAATGTATATCATTATAATGTTTACTGTAATACCATAATTGGTGCTTATTGCAATGGTCGTAGATAAAGTTAACATTATGCAACTGGTGTCACTTTATGATACAGGTTCTAGACCAATGGGAGCGCGGCATTTGACGAAATTAGTGTCATAATGACAATTACGCAATTCGCACATCAGCTGATTGTTGCATTACGATTCATGTTTGAGTTGACTTATCCCATCAGCTGATTGTCCCACAACGATTCATGGTTAAGTCTGCTTATGTGCCTAACCTCAAATTTGAGTTGACCTATTCCATCATTAGTTAAAGTCATGAGTTCTGTATTTTTAAAATTCATAATAGCGAAGGATTTGTAATTATTATTTAATTTGTTGGACTTTTCCTATCGCTTCTATTGTTTAAACTACACTACGTTTCGAGAGGTATTGAAACTCCTCTCGTTTTCAAGTGACCCTACTTAAAGTTACATTAACCTACTTATGTTTATTTAACCTACTTTTTTTGGGTTTTTTTGTTTTTTTTGACATACAATTACATTCATCCAACATTCAACAGAAATCTCACTCACACAAAATTTCATACAAAACACATTAAACATACTTAATACAGAAAGAAAATTAAAACAAAAACATATTACATGATGAAGGGCACAGAAAATTAAAACAAAAACATATACCTTACTGCCGGCAATGCCTCCAAGCTGGCAGTGGCACGACACGCACACACGTCCACTCACACTCACATACGCAACTCGAATGAAGAGCGTCTGTGAGAGCAAGTGGAGGGGGAGCGGCCCTACCCCCACCACGGGCACAAGTTGACGTCAGCGGTCTAAGACCCGCCTCCATGGTAAATCTCGGGAACATGACTCAGGCATCGGCTGTGTGTTTCCTCCAGGCACCTATATGGGCACAAGTACAGCAATTCCAAAAAATATACAGCACGCCTCCTAGCTACAGGTGGGGAACAGGACGCACAACCCATAGCAAGAGTTTCCTCCAAGCAGATTCACGGGCGCATGGATCTTAGGACCATGTGATGGACTCTGGACGCGGGAGCTTCTGCAACAGACAAGTCTGGAGTGGGTTTTGGGGCTATTTTTTGTTCGAAGTGTGATTTAATTAAAGGTATCCAAAGTGGCCTAACATCAATACTGCTCTGACTAATTGGGTTTTCATGTAATTTTATTAACGCCCCTTCAACAAACTTCCTTTTGTAGTAATGAGATTCATGGTGTAATATTTCTGCCCCTTCAAAGTTGAATTTATGTTCTTTCTCCCATGCGTGTTTGGCTAATTTCGAACTGGTTGTTTCGCCATTTCAAAGCGGCCATTAAAAGTTCGTATTGGCGAACATAAAAGAAACACCAAAAATGGCGTTAGGTTAGGTTAGGTTAACACATGTGTTACGGCGGCGTAGGCGTGAGAAGGGATGAACGGGAGGGGGGAGGCATTGACCTTGAGACTTCGCACGAACTGTAAAAACACTCTTTTTCTTCTTTTTCTTAAGCAGCTTAAGCTGCTTTGAAAACGTTTCACTTAGAATTGTAGGTTTGAAATGCATTATTACACATTAAAAGGTAGCCTAAAACGGTATATATGTTACCGGCAAAGTGTGAAATTCAGGCATTTTATAGAATGACCAGGCAATCTATACATTGCCTAATGCTTTTAGGCAAAGTGTAAAATGGAGTAATATTATTATTTAAACACGTTGACTAGGCCCTGTATATAATGCCTAGGCATTTTATTGAATGCCCACTAGGTAAGCGGGCAAAGTATCAAATGAATAAATTTTGTTAGAAAATTGTTTATTGTACAATATAGAAGTGCTGAAAGTTGAAAATGTCCGTTTATAAGAACTTAATTAATTAGTATACAATATAAAAGTTCTGAAAGTTGAAAATGTGTTAACCTACCCTAACCTACAGTTAGGTTAGGTTAGGTTAACACATGTGTTACGGCGGCGTAGGCGTGAGAAGGGATGAACGGGAGGGGGGAGGCATTGACCTTGAGACTTCGCACGAACTGTAAAAACACTCTTTTTCTTCTTTTTCTTTAGGCCCCGCTGGCTTAAAGAGCCAGCGGGTATTCTATGGAATGAGTAGGCAAAGTATAAAATGTGCGTTATTTCATAGTTTACCTGGCCAGTTTTTGGCATTGTATAGATTGCCTAGGCATTCTATACAAAGCCTGATTACATACTTTGCCGGCAACATATATAAATATAAATAAATATATATGTGTGTGTGTAAACAGAACATTTAGTACTTTTTTGAAGTCCCATAGTGCAAAGTCAAGGGATGATTTATGCAGTTAACGTTCAGCCAACCAAATTATGTCATTCGCAGGTTAAAATTTAGAAATTTAGAGTTTTCCCACTAACATTAATACCTCCAACCTCTTTGGTTTATATTTTGTTTCATCAAGACTGTCTTTTATAGCACAATGACGTGTTGTATCATTGAGCAAAATAATCATTATGCTTATTTTTGTAAACTAAATAATTAACTTCATGTACGACTTAAATTACATTGATATTTAAATTTAATTTATTCATAATATTATTCTCAAAACTACTTAACTAAAATTTAATTAGACACAGTAGCACAGTAGAGCAAAATTGTGTGTTATAATAACCAGTTTACGGACTTGCCAGAGTAAATTAGTAAGCTTCAAAAATGAATTCAGGCGAAACCTAGTATAATAAAAAAAACTATTGAAAATAATGTATAAAATAGGATACGGGAAATCTAATACTCCATGGACAGTTTATTCACAACACTCACTGCTCGGATGATTGATGTGAAGTCAACACTGCGCCTGTATTGAATAGTTAACCTTTGCCGCAAAAAGTGGTCAGTTTCTATCCTCCTTGAAACATTACATTTATTATTACGTTAAACATCAATCAAGTAATCTTTGTGTGTGAAATATGCTATACGTTTAAATTTCATATAATTAACTTTTTGTATCATACAGCACGAAAAAATCCTCTATTTGTTCTCTAAAACGTCTGAAAAATTGCACTTTTAGTACTAGTACAAAAACGTCAGCTGAGATTGTTCTCGGTGCGCTAACCTAAAAAAAACTTTTTTTTATTCATTTATGTTTGCTGAAATCACTGTTCGCAAGATGTAAATTAGGTTGCGCTAATTACCCGCGGAAACCAACTTTAAGAAAGAATTTCAATGATTAAAAATGTTTTCTGCAGTATGAGAAAAAACTTTGTTCAACAAAAAGTGACTTATTAGTCCTTGTAATGAAAACTACTATTTCACTCCTTTCTAATATATCTGAGATAAGGTGTATTATCACATCTTATTCTTAGTTACTCTTACAATATAAAACGTCGTATTTTTAATCTATAGACCTACAAATAATTTTTGAAATAAAATGAAATTTGTAATCAATACTATTTTTGAAGTTGTATTAAAAATAATTAATATACATGTTTTTAAATCCTAAATTTTGGGGTATTCGTTCATTTAAAAAAAGGTTGAAAAAGAAGGTGACAAAATATGAACGATTGTTTGGCTAATGTAGGCTCGATACAGATCGCGCTGACTTTTTTTTACTTCGGTCTCATGACATACTTTTATTAGTGATGGTGCTTTCCAGCTTGGATACGATTTTTAGAATTTTTAATGTTTGAATCTGTCCTATCAAACCTACAGTTTAGATTAAACTTCTTATCAGCGGCTTTAGCTTAAAAAATAAGGAGGGACAACAATGTATGATTTGTGCAGTATGATAAAAAATATTATTTTTGAGTCTTGTGATTTTATGTAATACATAGAACACATGTACTTAACGTGTTATTGTACTCAATAACAACATTTCATAAAATATTATACTTTTTTATGTTTTTGAAAAAATCAAGGCACGATGTCATAAATATATAATGAGGCACATGTTTTCATGGTATACTGTGCCTTTCATATTATATATAATATAAACCTAGAAACGCTGTGTATTTAAACACAAAAGGTACATTTAACCTGGATTTTAAGTTTGAAACATTATTTTATCTTATTCTTAGATATTAGTAGTCACAAACATTTTTGTTATGTTTATTTTCTCCTTTAGAAAAACTAAAACTGAAACAATAAAAATGACGCTCTGAAGTTCTTTTTGTCAGGCAACTGAGCGTCAAATACACATAAACAATAATACCTAATCCAGCAGAAACACATGTAATGAAGAACCCCTAGATTCAAACATGTTAGGTTATTAATAATTATTTTGAATCCCCTTAAAAAGTTTTTCATAATTAATTTATATAGCACCATCCTAGGTTATACCTAATAGGTATTTGATTGGCCAGACAACGGTATAGTATACTGTTGTTTGGCCAATAAAATCAGATTAAATTTTTGTATTCTTTGACATTTATCAGAATAAAATTTGGATATTTTATTCTTGCGTAAAGATTTTAAAACGAAAAATATTTAATTTATCGAATAAAGCTGTGACAGACAACCAATCAAGCTGTGTTGTTCGATTCGTTTGGCAAACTCATGCATATGAAGCGGCGAGACTCGCTGTGCCTGAGGATTTGGTTTGGATCACTTTTAGTTTTAACAAATACATTTAGGATTTTTGTTAAAATCATAGTTACCTTTTTAATTTGGTTTAAAACTCATTCAATATAATAACACTTTTACTTTTAATTTTTTCTTAAATACTTTGCACGTGCGTTTTTGAAATTTACGTGTTCATTGGTTGAAAACCTTTTTTCCAACAGAGATTAACTAAGCTTAACATATTAAAGTTTTGAAAGAAGAAAGATAGTGGACTGGGGTCAAAACCACTAGACATAATCATCTCATTTGTTGTATTTCTTAACAAAACTAATAAAATCATCTTTGAAAACTTAATAAAAAAGTCTTGCATTCAGTTACGGAACGATTATTCTCGCGGTGGTTAGCGTTTTTCAATCATTGGATAGCAGTTCTAACCAACTAGAGGTAGTGAGATATAAGATGAAGCTTGGGTGTTTACAAACAAATCCAGATGAACTTGGATTTTTCCAGGAGGGGAAATAAATATTTATATATGACCAAATGATTCAACAAGAATTTCTTGTGTCAGTCATGTGTTACATGCTAAACAAAAAACATGTCATCTGTGTATTGATTGTTATTCAAAGAGCAAAACATTGTTTCTAATATTAACCCACATTTTGTTTTGGTTTAGTATTTTTATCTACCAGACTAGTAGCGTAATCACATGGTTTTGTTTACTTCCACGTCATCAATGATTTCTTCCCCTCCTCTGTTGAAACTTCAAACTCATGTTTCTTCTTATATCTCACTACCTCTAAACATAATATCTTATTTTTTGACTACAATTAATTAGATGTTAACTATCCTGTTGAACTCTTATAAGATGATTAAAGATTTTAATTCCCATGAAGTTACTTTTTATATGTTTCCAAAGGATTAAACGCTAGTCAATCTGAAGCTTTACATTATATAAGGATACAAAGAGGAGATTCAGGACGTATTGAGTCTCTTTTGACGTATTGTTGTCTCTTCCGAGAATGTTTTTGTGTGGATTCTTCTTCTTTAGAGTCGTTTCAATGAATAGAACTGCCTTGAAGTGTAAGTGTTCATTGATGTCCCCAGTTTGGAGTTAACTAGTCTTATCGATAACCAATATCTAAATTGTTGTAGTATTACAGTTTTGCCTTTATACTAAAACAACTTCTAGAACTGTGAATAATCCTGTGTATGTTTTGCATTTAGTCCAATTCAAACTAAAGAAATAGATGAAGAGAATAGTCCATACAGCCACAACTCTTCTTGGAACACAAAAAGATAAAGAGTAACCCTTGTATCTTTCTTGAAGCTTGTTTGTAAATAAATTACTCCATTTTATTACGGATTGTATTTTATTCGTCGCTTGTCTTTTTTCACGAAAAAATAAAATATTTAATACTATATTTAATTTGAGACTTTCATACAAGTCAGATTGATCATGCACATGATCATAGGTTTGAATGTTTGAAATAAGAGCTCCCAGCCTTGATATAATCATAAAATTATCTAAAGTAATTTTTGCTGTTGGTAAGAAAATATTTTACAGGCCAACAGAATATTTACAAGTGTTAACATTATTATTAAAAAATCTCATTAGTAAACAAAGTTAAGAAAATATAATTTCATATTTCAAGCCAAAATAAAAAGCAGTTATCAAAAGTTTTTGTGCAAAATTAAATATGTTTTATGCTAAACTAGTATTACTATGACTATAAAGTACCTTTCGGATTAATACAATTAATTAGTTTGATGGATAAAAGTAGTAAATTAATGGAAACCAGCCACATGAAATGTTGAACATGATTGGACTAAAACCTGAATACGATTTTCAACTCAAAAAGCCACCATTAGTGAAGCATGATGGAAGAAGGCGTCTCAAAGTAAATAGTCAAGGGTATATTCGTAAGGAGAATCCAACTACAAAATCTGGTTCTCAAATGAAAAAGAGAGCTTGAATTATATGGGGAAAGTTGTGTCGTTTCATGTAACTTGGATGGTCCGGTTCTATTTTGATATTATTTCCCAAAAAAATTAAACTAATTACAAAATTTAAAGTTCTCAATACTTGAAATTTTCAGATCACATGATCCAACAATACAGATGAAATAATAAATTTAAATAAGGCATGATTAATCATTTATTGTTTAGTATTCAGAATATAAAAAATAAACCCCAGTTGCAGCAGACCTGTCCACCGAGTGAATTTCAAATGCGCAAATAACTTATTAAGATGAAACCTCATGTCAAGTAAAATCATGTATGTCTTTAGATGAACAAACTTCAATATTCTCCAAAAGGAAAACATGAGAAATGAGTATGCAGGTTTGCTGCCACAGAAATTTGAAAATGGAGGATTATGCTGATCCAGTAATCTCGGCTAGATGAAGCCACATCCCAAGTTTCATTACGAATAGAATAGAATAGAATAGAATAGAATTGAATTCATTTCCGGAAAAGCTTACAATCATACATGATTTTACAGTTTAACTCAAGAACAACCTGTACAAAACATACAGTAAAAACCATGAGTCCCGGAAATTTAGGACCTCTGAAGGCAAGCCTGTGATGAGGTTCCATCATTTTAATTCACATTATCTTTAAGAGTCAGAGCGAAAATACTGGTAATCATGAAACACAAGAACCGAAATTTGAAAAATTAAAACACTACACTTTAAACTAATACACTTCACTGATATCAACAAAAATATAATACATTTTTTGTCTATATTATGACTATAGTAGCCTAATTGACATAAAAAAATCCAAAACTATTATGATTGAATTTTAATAAGAAAATCAATACTTTCGTGAGCTAAAAGCCATGATTTTAATTTTTTGGAATATAACCTTAAACATTTCGTTTCGTTAGTGCATCAGGAATAATATTAAACATTTTAGGACCTATAAAACTATAACGGTTGGTAAAAAATACAGAATTGGGTTTTGGTACCAATATCTTTTGTTTACTCCTTAATTTGTCTTTGAACGCATTAAGTAATATAGGTTCAGTACCACTTATAATATAGAAAATCCTTAACACTTTGAATACAAACAAATATTTAAGAGGAAGGATATTTAGACTAAAAAATAATGGACGAGATGGTTACATCTTGCTTCTCTTTTTAATAATCCTACAAAATGTTTTTGCAATTTGAATACAGAATTCAAATTAGTTTCATATGACCCTCCCCAGCAAAATAATCCATAATCTAATCTAGAATTAACAAGAGAGAAATTTAACATTCTTAAAACATTTTCGGTACACAGATTCTGTACAAAATAAAAATATCTTATATAACTACTAAATTTTTTCTTTAATTGCTTGATGTGACTTTTCCAGTTTAATTCTTGCTCTAAAATTAAACCTAAGTATTTTAGCTGTTTTGTTTGATCAACAATTGCACACATGGAAGAACATTGTGAATTTTTACATAAGCACTCAACACATTTATAATATATGGAATTAAAAAACTGATTTCATTTCTCAAACTGAAATTAATAAATTTAGTTTTTTCTGGACTTAGCAACATTTTATTTTTAGTGAACCACCACTGCAAAGCATTTAAATCTGAATTCATAGCTTCCTCAATTTCTTTCCAACTATCTTTAATGTAACATAATGCAGTGTCGTCAGCCAATGACGTTAAATTACCTTTTAAATTTGCATTGCAAAGGTCGTTGATATATATCAACAACAGTATTGGCCCCAAAACAGAGCCCTGGGGTACACCGTATTCAATAAAACCCTCTTCACTGAGAACACTATTTATTTTGACGATCTGTTTTCTCCTAACTAAATAACTTTCGAACCATGAATAGGCTACCCCTCTTACACCACAATTGAACAATTTTTCCAAAAGAATTTTATGGTTCACTGTATCAAATGCCTTTTTGATGTCGAGAAATAACCCACTAACCTTTTTACCTGCACTTATCCCATTATAAGCCCCATCCATAAAATGTTTTAAAGCTGACTCTGTATTCAAACCCTTCCTGAAACCAAATTGATTTTGGCTTAAGAAATTAATTTGGTCTAAAAATTTAAGAAGTTTTTTCTTCATTAATTTTTCAAAGATTTTTGATAAAGTCAAAAGAAGGGATATCGGACGAAAATTATTACAATCATTAACTGATCCAGATTTGTGCAAGGGAATCACCATTGCCATTTTCAAACACTCAGGGAATATCCCTTTCTCAAAGCTTAAATTTATCAAATATAACAAAATGTCTAGTATTTTAGGATATATTGCCTTAATTAAAGAAGAACTAATATTAGGCCTATCTAGCCCAGGAGAAGTTCCATTTTTTAATGAATTTATTACACCGATCAACTTCTCTGACCTTACAGGATCTAAAAATAATGATTTAACAGAGAAAGTTGTTTTAAAGTATTTACTTTCATTGCATGTTTTGAAATAAAATGGTATTGATTTATTAATATCCAGTTTATCAACAATAGATAGGAAAAAAGTATTAAATTCATTACAAATTACTTTCTCCTCATTCACTAAAACACCATTAATATTTAAATTCGTAATTGCCCTTTTCTTACAGGTTTGCCCTGTGACATCATTTACAATTCTCCAGATCTTTTTTGAATCACCATTACACTTTTTAAAGATATCCTCATAGTAAGCATGTTTCAAATTTCTAATTTCAGCTCTCAAATTATTTCTAAATGTCTTGAAATATTTACTCAATTTTTCATTATCAGGGTGTTTTTTAATTTTTTCATAAATTTTATTTTTTATTTTCACTTTCATACAGATATAATTATTCATCCAAGGCTTTATTTTACTTACATTTACTCTATTTCTGACCACTTTACTACCAAGAATTGAATTCTGTAACTTAAAATTAAAAATATCAAAAGCAGCCGAAGGGTCTGTATCGCTATATTATACGTCATCCCAGTCAGTATTATCTAGGAGTGACGAGAGCAGTTTGTAGTCCACGCGGTACTCAGGGCCGTCGGAGCGGTCAGCTGTTGTGTCCGTCCTTCCGCCCGACGCACACTCACACACACGCACACTCACCACTGCCATTGAGTGATCGGTGACATTGGTATGCAGTATTTTAATATCAGTTTCCGTCTTATCTTTATTTGCTATCTTTGCAAAAACATGATCAATACAGGAAACAGTTTCATCGGTTATTCTTGTTGGTTCCTTTACTAAACATTCCAATCCGTTCAAAGAAAGACTAAGATTGTATTTATCAACTAATAAATTATTTTCCAACAGATTTATATTAATGTCTCCTATTAGAAATACATTCGGTTTGAGCTTCAAATAACTTGCGTTAGTTTCAAAATAAGTATTGAGCTCGTCTAAGAAGACATAAAAACTATGCAATCTATATATTGCTATTATTAAAAAAAACTTGCGAATTAAATTCAAACTCTATAATAATTATATCTGCTGAATTAAAAATAACATTTTCACATTTAATCATTTGAATACATGGTTTTATGTAAACTGCAATACCTCCAGCCCTATGTTCTTCGTTAGCATTATAATAACTTATATAATCAGGTAAGTTGTAAAGATTAATTTCGTCCTTATTTATCCATATTTCTGACAATATTAAAATATCAGAAAAAAATCTCTACTTTTCAGCTCAACAATCAGACTATCTAAATTACTTCTTATACTACGTATATTCTGATGAACAATAATAAAGTTGACATGTTCATTGCAAAAGAATTATACACTCTGTCATAATAAAAGTTGTTTTGCATTGTATACTCTTGTATACATATTTTACAACTCCTATTTTTAAAATTGTTTTAAACCAATTTAAACAATAAATTATCTTTATATAAATAATTTCAAATGACAATTTAAATGGAAATATATTATTCCCAAAAAAATGCAGTTCATACATAATTTGAACAAGAAGAAATATTAACTTGAAATAAACGTATTATTAAAGGGTTAAGAATTCTGGAATTGTTTAGAACAAAAACACATTTTAAATAGCCAAAATTTAACAAAATCACACAGAAAACCATAGAGAGCTTTATTCTTACAGTTTCGCTATATCATCCATCGTTGACACTACTTTCACACTGTCACCTGGGCTCTTTCTCATGAGGATCCTGCCACCTCGAATCCACAAATATGTGTACGATTTTTCTTTCTTCGCCTGTCGTGCAGCATTGAAAAGCTTGCGGCGTCCAGTAGCAAGACTCTCGTTCAAATACACAGGTACCGCATTCTTATCTTTGAATCCCAGGTCGTGAGTGTTAAAGTTTCTCTTCACTCTACGCTTCTGAATTAGTCCTTCTGCATCCAGTCTCCTCGTAATTTTGACAATAATTCCAGGAGGCTTATCGGGATTTCCTGAAGCACGTAGCTGGTGACACACGTCGACCATTTCATCCTCCACAGGGTAATCCAGAGCTCTCCCATCTTAACCAGATTCAGGACGTTCTCGTTTTTCACCTCAGGGATGCCATGTATCTCAACGGTGTTGCGACGAGAATATTGCTCCGCATCGTCCATTCTAGCTTCTAGAATAGACACTTGTTTTCGGAGCGACGCATTCTCATTCTTTAGCTCGTCGACGATTTTCATCCACGCTCCGATCTCATCCCGTTGCTTGTTGACGAGTTCCTTGGTTGCAGCGATCTCCTCATGGCAGGCATTAATTGAAACACCGAGACTACCCTCTACACGTTTGAAATCATCTCTTATGTCCGATACCAGCTTTAATATATCGTCAAACGTCACCTCGGTTTTAGACTCTAAAACCAAACTTTTACGGCGCACTTTTGAGCAAGATTCGCACCTCCACACTTCACTTTGTTCAGTCAAATACGAGATATCCTCAGAACTTAGATTAACACACCTTCCTTGAAAACTAAGGCTACAGTCACTACAAATAATCTTATTTCTCGTCAGCGACTTGAAGCACTTGCAACAATTATTGTCAGCCATATTGTTTATAAGAAAATTCACAAGTTTTTTAGTTCGGCTGCACTTCAAATCAACACAATTTTCAATAATATATAGATCGTAAATTTGCATGACAACGCAGTTTTAAACAGGCTTAATATAATCGCATCGGTACTGATAAGGGAACGCCCGAAACACAACCGTCCGTCTCCGCGTCTGACTCATGACTCAAACATGTTGAGAAATGAGAGAGATATACAATTTTATTCATTTCCCAAAAGGTTAACATAGGGAGAACGTGCTATGATTACCACTACAAAAATCCCAGTAACCAATCATCATAGAACGCTGATTCAGATTTTTAAATTGTTTGTTTTTTAGCTGAATTTAATGATGAAAATAAAAAATTGATCATTACGATTCAAATGCAAAATTAGTTCTTAATGCAAAATTTACAAGAAAAAACTCGTTGTCGGGTGGATTCATCTTCCTTTACCCTTCCCTTTCGATGGTCTTATCGGGCTGGTTTTCGAACTCGTCTGAATAATTATTAGTTTATACGTTAGCACCAAATTTAGTTCAGATTGGACCACGTTTGCTGAATTGAGTTGACAATCTCAAAGACACTTTAACTGTATATGATTCAACTGTTGACTATGTTGACTGTTAAAACATTTTCAAACTGTGGTTAGCATGTGCTACAGCCAAAACTACATGTCGTAGGCCCTTCATCTTGGTGTCAAATCAAAGCTTGGAATCTCATGATGTGCACGCAAGGAATGATTCCTTTTTGTCATATTTTTCAAATGCCTTAAGGAATACCTGTTTTTGTGAGCCCACCCACGCCTTTTTGAGAATAAATTTAGATGATTACGGTGTCGGTCAAATAACTGGAGATTTATCAGACAGATTTCGATAAATATCATTCATTTCATTTCCAATTTGGATCAAAGGGCTTTGATCTCTTCGGAATGTATTACATCAAATTTTACGTTCTTCATTAACGCCGGAGTATTATAATTACAGCATTTTAGAAAACTAATATTCTCAGAAGTTAATTTTTTAAATTTATTGTAGACGTTTATAGTATTGTTGTTAGAAATTTTGTTCTCTACAAAAACGCCACTTACATTTTTTCGTATCTCTTATGGTTTTTGTGTTGCTTGATAAAATACATAGAGAAACACGGAACGTGAATAGGGTTTTCAAGATGGTGGTAGTAACACAGAAGAGATATCCAGGAACTTTTGAAATTTCAATTAGGGAGGTTTACTTATTACCTGAGCGAAGTTGTAACTTGATCAGGATTCATTAGGTGCAATTTTCCTAAAATTCCTGAACTTAAGTATTTTATTCTTCTATTAGGAAATAAACTGTGAGATAGAACGATTCGATTAAATATTTTCCTGAGGGGAATCATTATTAAAGGTTTAATGCTCATTTTAAGAACATGGGTTTATTTTTTCCTTATGAAATTATAGCCCTGCCGCTTTGACGCAGCTCCTAATGGGATAGTTTAATTATGCAAGTGCGGCCGAACCTACCGCCGGAGACGTGGTTTACCTTCCGCTGCTTGCAACATGAAGACTGCGTATATGTAAAACTTTCAGTTAAGGCTTAGCAAAATTTAAAAAATAAATAAATAATCACATTAAAATTTAGTAAGTTTATCTTTGATAATAAATAATCATTTATTTAATTAATGTATGTTTGATTTAGGTATGTATAATCGAATGAACATGTATTTTGTAGTTTAATCTTTCAATTAATATTCGTAAAAATAAATTAAACTAAACTAAATTCAATATTTACTTAGGAAAACTTCTTAGGCCAATACATTATTAACGAACAATACCCCCGTTGCAGCAGACCTGCATACTCAGCGAATTTCAAATGCAAAACAACATATTTCAATCCAACATAGCGAGATTTGACATGTTTTTGTCAGCTCCATAAGAATGACATGGGGAATGAGTATGAAGGTGTGCTGCTACAGGTATATTAAAACCGGGTGGTTTTAATTCAATATTTAGTAGATCTGAACTAGAAGAAGCTATTTACCAAGTTTTATTGAAATATGTTGAGAAATAAGCGAGTTATAGAATTTTACTTATTTCCCACAAGGTTAACATTGGGACAACGTACTGTGTTTACTACTTTCAATATCTCGGTAACCAATGGACATAGAGCAGTGTTTCAAAATACTAAATTGTTTGTTTTTTGAGCTGAATTCAATGGTGCTAAAAAATTGGATAAATTTTATTTTCCTATGTAAAAAACTCAAAAAACCCATTTTTGGGGGAGTTTATCCCCCTTTACCCCCCTTCCGGTTATCCGATCGGGCTGGTTTACGAACTCGTCCGAGGGATTACCACTTTACATGTCTGTACCAAATTTCATTAAGATCGGACCATTTTTACGGCCGCTATCGTGCTTACAGACACACACATATATATATAAATTCGAACGAATGGTGTTTTCTGCTTCTGGTGGCCCCAAAACGAAAAGTTATCATGGTCTCGGGCTTAGGTCTTACCATGAGACCTACGGTAATAGCTTCTTCCCTATAGGGGAAATTCGCTAAAAACAATTATTGACTCACCAAATTTAAGTTTTTTGTTCACATTTGAACTATTTTTTATTCTATTTAACGTTAAGTATTTTTTTAAATGTAAAAATAAAGAGGCTTTAGCCTATGCGGGTCGGGCTGGCAGTCATATTATACGGGATGTTGAGTCAATTGGTAAACAATGGGTAGGTTTGCAGTCGAGAAGCTAGTTATTTGAAGGCCTATCACTCGGACGGACAAAAAGCAACTTGCTCGTCTAACTTAACCACCAACTCCTCGTGTAAACCCACCTCAGAGCCCTTACAAAAATAAACTTTAAACAGTCTAGCCTTACGATGATATGTGTAATGTAAAAAAAATGTGTAATGTAATGAGAAAATATAAGCGATGACTAATGATCCTTGTGTTTGCATTTGTAACATTTTTTTGTAAATATATGACATACCGACCAAGGGTTGTCAATTGACCAGAACGCATTTTAATTTTTATCACTTATTTATTGCATGTGCAATTTTTAAAATAATCATTTCTTTTTTTAACAATATGATTTATCGAATCACATAAGTTTGAATTTTTAAATAGAGTAATTAAACGACTAGCTGGGGGAATTATTTCATCTGGGTCACACTTAAGCCTTGAAACCAACAACATTCACTTTCTTGCTCAACATTTTTACAAAACATTAAAAATTTGGCAAAATGATTTACTTTTTAATTTCTTAAAAAAAATTAAAAAAACAACAATAGCAACTTTTATGCTAGAATCATCAAACTTTAGAAACAATATTACTTTAATTTTGTCTCAATATGATTTCAATTACCCCCATTTTTGATTTCTCATTTAAATTGGCTTCAAAAATTAAAGAAATTCTACAAAATATAAAATTTATAACAGTATTTATATTTTTGCTCAATAAATAAAAGCGTTAAAATTTAATTTTTTGAAAATCTGAAATCATTTGAGTAATTTTCATTATAAATCAGGGCAAATTCTTCTTTAAAATTTAAGAAAAATATAATGCAGAAATTTATTTTACTACAAGAGTAGGCACTCTAGGAAGAAACTAAAATAACAAACTTAAAAAAATAAAGAAAGGAGGCAGCAGCACGATTACACAGCCAGGACCTCAGTTCCAGAACATTCCTCCCCCTATTGCAGCTTGCTCTATGTGAGATAGAGGGCTCTAGATCTTGACAAGTTTGTCCAACAACAAGATTGTCAGACTTGCAAAACAATGATTAGATGAATAATTGTCTTTTTACTTAAGTACTGTTAAGAGTTAATTAATCCAATAAAAAAAGAATAAAAACTGTTTTAGCGAATTTCCCCTATAGGGAAGAAGCTATTACCGTAGGTCTCATAGTAAGACCTAAGCCCGAGACCATGATAACTTTTCGTTTTGGGGCCCCCAGAAGCAAAAAACACCATTCGTTCAAATTTCTAGATATATATATATATATATATATATATATATATATATATATATGTCTGTAAGCACGATAGCGCTCACAAAAATGGTCCAATCGGAATGAAATTTGGCACAGGCGTGTAAAGTAGTAATTATTCGGATGAGTTCGTGAACCAGCCCGATCGGACCATCGGAAGGGGGGGTAAAGGGGGATAAACCCCCTCAAAATAGGTTTTTTGAGTTTTTTACATAGAAAAATAAAATTTATCGAATTTTTGTTGTCACCATTGAATTCAGCTAAAAAAAACAAACAATTTAGTATCTTGAATCACTACTCTATGTCCATTGGTTACCGAGATATTGAAAGTGGTAAACACAGTATGTTGTCCCAATGTTAACCTTATGGGAAATAAGTAAAATTCTATATCTCGGTTATTTCTCAACTTATCTTGATAAAACTTGGTAAATAGCTTCTTCTAGTTCAGATCTACTAAATATTGAATCAAAACCATCCAGTTTTAATATACCTGTAGCAGCAGACCTGCATACTCATTCCTCATGTTATTCTTATGGAGCTAACCAAAACATGTCAAATCTCGCTATGTTGGATTGAAATACGTTGTTTTGCATTTTAAATTCGCTGAGTATGCAGGTCTGCTGCAACGGGGGTATTTTTATTTGCCACGTTACTCATAAATGCTATTGAATGATTTATTATTATTTTTTAATTAAGATTAATCCTATATAAATGCATTACATTGTCGTCAGAAGTATTAAAATATCCTTTTACAGAGGTTTTAAAAATATTAACGACACTTAAAATTTCCTTCATGTGTGGGTTCTTAATTCAACTGAGCTTTATAAGTACGTCTATTAGTTATGAGTGCAATTCAGGTAGTCAAAGGATAAGTTTCCACAATAGGAACGTATGACCCTAATATCCACGTGAAGGGGAAAGTCTTTATTGTCGAGAGCCGGGAGTTGAAGGATAATTACTTTAATGAGTTTCACTAAGGAACTCACACTTCTACCTCCATGTAGATTTAGCAATAATTTAAGTTATATTCAGATAACTTTTATCGGTCCCATTTGCAAACTAGCTTTTCTGTTGCAATATCTGTCAATTAAACTTACACAATTTACTTCTTAATTCTGATAAAATTTAAAAAAAATTCACTGAAACAATCAAAAGGATTTCGAAAATATAATTTGGGTAAAGTATAAGTAAAATACCCTTGTATACAATCAGGACTGTTACATAGGTGATGTAAGGTTTATTTCTTTAGTAAGACGGCAAGTAAATTGAACAATTTCTCTAATATTACCCATTAAAATGTATTCTTATGATCCGCGACCTCAGGGAAAAATAAACTTAAAACACTAGTTATCGTAAAATTAGAAGTCTATTTATATAGCAACATATTGTGGTTGGTAAAGGATTTCAACCCTGAAGTGTGCATTTCAACCAATTAACTCACTGCCGAGCCACGTCACCGCTGCACGGCACCGGTGTACTGTCATCATGTCAAAGTTCGCCCTTCCAATCGGTTAAATAATATAAATTTTACATCATCAGTGAATATTCTTATACACTTCAGTAGATTGGAGAAAATGTACCTGTCACCTTCATTTAAAAGGTTTTCACTGCTGAGAGTGATGGTTCTGTTCAGTAACTCAGTTTAAGCAAAACATTATTAAATAAACAGATCTTAATTATTATGTTCTCTGCTTTTAGTGTTAATCAAAGTCATAAACTGTTTCACAATGGGATTTCGTTTAAATTTGGTTTAACATACTTATTTCAACGGTCATTATGAATGACGTGCAATAGACGTATTTGACGAAGTAAAATAAAAGTTTTTCTTATAAATAATTTCAGCTAGTTATTAAATACTATAATACTCAATTACATAAAATTTTTTTGTTTTTCTTGACATTGTTTAGCGCAGATTTAAATGTTGAGAGTATTGTTAGCATGAATGCAACAAGGAAGAAATACTGAATAGCATAATCTAAGATATGCTTTTTTATTACAACTTTATATACAAACTGTAGAATTTAGTCCTATAGAGCCATCTGAATAAAGTAAACTATATACATTGTACTTGGCATTTGACTTTGTTGAGGCTGTAACACCAACCCTGATTGTTGATTAGTGGTTAGTGGTCTCCGGGTCACACCGTTCCAATTACAGAGGCCTGCTAATAATGGAATTAGCATGCTAATAATATCAAGGAACGCTATTCGTTCACCTAGTAGTGATATAACGATAATTGATGTTTTCATCCAAATAATAATATAATTAGCCTAAAAAGGTATTAACTTACAAGTATGGTTATAGTTTTTAACTTGAGTTTGCATCTTAGTCAGCGTGCGTGTAGAAGTGGGATCTTTAAATTTAAATTGTAAATGTTAATTTGATCAATTAAGGTGAGTTCTTCGTGTAGCCTTGGATTTATGTCTATAGGGCGCTTCAACGCTCTAGTGCTGACCAACTTGCGTTATAATGGTTTTAAAATGTTATTGTAATTTAACAGCTGATTACTTTGAGACGAATTTTCAACCAATCAAATTGTAAACAAAAATAGAGTGTCTGCAATTGTAAACAAGATCCGATAGCGCTTAAGAAAATGAATTTGGGCTACTTTTATTGGTAATTGTAGCCAAATTGAGGCAGGTAAATCATTCTTTATGGTAAATTTCCTCGATTGATAGATTATAAATATATTATATATGTAATATCTTATATATTAAAAAAACTTTTGTAAAACTAATGACAGCGACCCCGGTCTTTCTACTGAACCGATTTCCATGCGGAAATTCTACTGAACAGTTTAAAAACTTACCCATTGATGAATTCAAATCTAAATTTAAAGTATATCTTATTAAGAAAACATACTACTCAATAGAAGAATTTTTCGAAGATCAACATCAAGATTAATATGTCAAGAATCAACATAATCCAAATTTAGTTTTAAGTATAATGAATGTAATGCTGATGCAAAATCTTGTCAAAGCAAATAAATATTATTATTATTATTATTATTATTAACCCTCAAAACAAACTATTATCCTATACTCTTATATGAATAATGTTATCGTGCTTGCTTGCTTGCTTGTATGCTTGCTTGCACAATTATCTCAACAACGGCTCCGAGGATTTCCTTCAAAGTCTGTAAATAGGTAATTTATGACTCGAAAACGTCTTTTATGCAGATTACTTGGCCAGAGAAAATCTAATAACGTAATAAATCGAATTTTAAAGTTGTAAAATTTTAACATTGGCCTTATGGGTTGCCGTGATAGCAACGAAAATAAACAAGGATAGTGTAAACAAATGAAGTAATCATAACAGCTGTTTGGAATCTACAGCCATCAAGGGAAAATACAGCAAGTGGGATGAAGAGTCCATAGAGCAATAAAAGAGGTTTCTATTTATCAATTTTACGACATTGAAATATTTTATAGTAACTGGATAAACTGGTAAATATGAAATAACACCGAGCAAGGCTCGGTCCACCAGGTACTTTACATAAACTGTATAAATTATATAAACCCCCAATGTAACATACAAACAATATGTTAAATAAACATGAATCGAGCGAATCGAGATTACTGTTATGTGCTTCATGAGTAAGCTCATCTATTATAAAACGAGAAGTATTCAATAACTAATACCTTTGTTTTAAAACTAGTTTTATAACTACTGATAAAATCCTCAAGTCCAGTTAGATTATACGTAATACTATAGTGATAAACATAAAAACGTTCAGATTATCTAACTATTTTATTTCATTTAAACTAGTTAACTTTGAATGATTATTTAGGCTTATCTTCGAGCGATTTCCTACATTTAAAACTTTGCAGCATGCTACGAAAGTAAGTTCGTATTAAATAAGTACACATCGACATAGCAATGGAACAATTCCCATCGCGTCGAAATCACATATATTTGCTGGCATCAAGTGGACAGCTTGTTAGGCTGACACCGCACAAGTGGCGGTGGTATACACTAACATAACACAACCGATGTAACATCATTACCTGCTGGATTGTCACTAAGGTATAAAATCTGTTTTATATATTGAACTGAAACATAAAACTGATACATTCAAACCAATTTAGAGGTAATTATCATATAATTTAATGGAAGTATGTTAACAATTTTACTTAAATATGGCTGATCTAAATTATTTTTATCTCAGCTATCTCGAAAAAATACGTGCTTTTTCTATCTCCTGTCACATTGAGATTTATTAAAAGTTTTTGTTTATTGCTATTTTTATGCAACAAATTTAAGTCCGGTCGAATACAGCATTTAAAAAATTCTGTTGTGTGGTAAATATTTTTTACTTGGTGCTGCTATATCGTTATGCTATTTAAATGCAGTAGAATAATAATACAGTATTTATACAGTAATACTGTTAATACAGTATTCTGATTCTTTACAATACCATTGAATATGGACCTTAACAAATGAAAATTAAGTAATGAAATAATTGGTTTATACCGACCAAATATTGCAATGATTACATGTAGTTTATTCACTTTCTTTTAATGATAACTGGCCACTTTTCCAGTGATGTGGTCAATACAAAACTTGAAAATTTTTTTAAATAAACAATTTAATTGTTAGTCCAGACTTTTTTAATCACAAAACTGGTGCAGCCTCCTAAGTGTCTGCTACAAGATTTAACATTAGGGTAACTCGCAACAAAAATTATGATATTATTCATAATTTACTACAGACAAATAATTGTTACCTCTGTCAAATAAAAAAGCCATTTTCTCAACTTGGAGCAAAAACAAACTACATTATGCATATTTTTTATTTCAAGTGGCAAATTATTAAAATAATTTGGACCAAGATATGTAAAAGATTGAAAAGGGATTTATTGACTTTTGGCAATCTGAGTAATCTATTACCATAACCTCTTGTGGCATAGAACAAGTTTTCAGTCCCTTTATTGTCACTTCTTATGCAATCAGTCTTTAATAATTTAGTAACTCTTATCTTATCGATAAACGTTTTGTAAGTACTACCCCAACAAACGATGGCATATTGAATTTTAGAATAAACCAAAGCAAAATACAATGTTGTTAAAAGTGATGGGCAACAGAAGTTCCTTAAGAAGTAAATTTTTTTTATTGCGCTCTTAATTTTTGAATGCGAACTTGTGATATGGGTTTCCCATGTCATGTTTTCATCTAAAATAAGTCCTAAACAAATTGTTTACTTCCTAACTCCCAAAGAAATTGTTTACTTTTTCTATCGGTTGACATAAGCTATTATTGCCAAATTTACACCGTTGTTCGTAAAATATAATTTGAAAAGTGAAGTTAAACCCTTATTTAGTTTTGGCTGTGTAGCTTGTATTTTAAAATTTAACCACCAACCCCTGAACAGATGAATATCTTGATTAAAGATTACATCAATCAAACACAAGAGAACATTTGAATTTTTATTAGAACGAAAAATAATTACGCCATCAGAAAATGCACTAATATGACCATGGAGTGTTTGCATCAGCAAATCATTAATAAAGATCAAGAATAAATTTGCTGAGATAGTCAAGCCTTGCGGCACACCTACCTGTACAGGCAGGGGTGGGCTCATAACACCTCCGACCCCGACTTTCTGTTTTCAATCAGAACGAAAACTCTTAAACCAATTGAGAGCCTCGAATATGAGCAGACTCCATTTTACACAGTAACATTTCATGGTTCACGAAATCGAATGACATTTTTAAGTTTAAAAATAGCACTGTATTATTCTCATTAAAAAATTAGAAATTTTACAAATTAACTCGGTTACATTTACCAATGCATCCTCAGTGGATATCCCTGTAATAAAACCGTACTGTTTATTACTTATGAAATTTACTTTGTCAAGGTCGTTTACAAGTCTAACTCTCATAGTTTTCTCAAATACCTTCGAGAAAACTGACAACAAGTTAATAGCATAGAAGTAGTTATAGTTCTATGGCTAATAGGCGTTATGACATCCAAACTATACCCTGATGATATTCGAAAGAAGGTCGGCGGAGCGAGCGCGCAGCAGTAAAAACATTCTTATTCAAAACGCTATTAAAAATTTTGCAGTCGACTTTATTCCAATGGCCAGTTAATTACGCTATCAGCACTGTTTTCAAATAATTTTAACGTATATCGTTTAGTTTATACTGTGAGTTATATTACAAAAAACACGATTTACGAATTAAAAAGGTCAATTCATTGTGTTTGGTTTATGATAACTCTGCATAGAAGCATCAGGGAAAACATTTCTGTGTATAACCTTTAGTCGACTTTCTTGGAAACAATATATCAAAATTTGAGAGTCCTGTGATCAATATTTACGTCGTTATTAATTTATTTCTAAAGAACTGTTTACTCTTTTGTTAATTGAGATTTAATTTTTATTTTTCCCTTAATGTCATTAGATAGTTTCCACAATCAATATTCACTTAAAAATTACTTCAATACTACTAAATAAATCCGTAATCAGTTGATAATTGAAATTAATTATAAACATTGCTCGTGCGAGCGCGATCGAGTCGAGGTACAGCAACTGGCCAACAACAACGGAGCACAAGCTTCCTAAACAGACAACACATGCAGTTCGAAGGAACTGAAAGGTTCCTTATTGTTCAATGTTGGTAAATCGGCATTGTTTTTACAATGGATTCTACATCAGGAAGCAGGCGTTGTTTGTAAGAGAAAAACTGAGACATGCAGTGACGCGCGAATAAAATGGGTCCACTAGGTCCAGAATGTACTTCAACAGTCATTGTTGCGCTCTGCCTCGCAGGGATATAATCGTTTATATATTAATCTATTATGACAAACCATTCTAATAATACCCCCGTTGCAGCAGACCTGCATACTCAGCGAATTTCAAATGCAAAACAACATATTTCAATCCAACATAGCGAGATTTGACATGTTTTGGTAAGCTCCATAAGAATAACATGGGGAATGAGTATGCAGGTTTGCTGCTACAGGTATATTAAAACTGGGTGGTTTTAATTTATTATTTAGTAGATCTGAACTAGAAGAAGCTATTTACCAAATTTTATTAAGATATGTTGAGAAATAACCGAGATGTAGAGTTTTACTTATATCCCATAAGGTTAACATTGGGACAACGTAATGTGTTTACCACTTTCAATATCTCCAAAACCAATGGACATAGAGCACTGTTTAAAATACTAAATTGTTTGTTTTTTTAGCTGAATTCAATGGGGCCAACAAAGATTTGATAAATTTTATTTTCCTATGTAAAAAACTCAAAAAACCCATTTTTGGGGGGTTTATCCCCCTTTACCCCCCCTTCCGGTGGTCCGATCGGGCTGGTTCACGAACTCGTCCGAGTGATTACCACTTTACACCTATGTACCAATTTTCGTTAAGATTGGACCATGTTTACGGCCGCTATCGTGCTAACAGACAAATATATTTATATTTTATATATAAAATATATATATATTATATATATATATAAATTCGAACGAATAGTGTTTTTTGCTTCTGGTGGCCCCAAAACAAAAAGTTATCATAGTCTCGGGCTTAGGTCTTACCATGAGACCTACGGTAATAGCTTCTTCCCTATAGGGGAAATTCGCTAAAAACATAAAGCTGCGACGGAATTAATTTATATGTCATTCAAAGACAATGTTTACTGAATTTCATTCATCAAAGTAGTTTAATAGCTGATAACTCTCAAATTTTGATATAGTGTTCCCAAGAAAGTCAACTCAAGGTTCTCTATAGGAATCCCCGATGCTTCTAAGCAGAGTTATCATAAACCAAAGACTAATTTGACTTTTTTAATTCGTAAATCGTGTTTTTAGTAATATAACTCACAGTATAAACTAAACGATATACGTTAAAATTATTTGAAAACATTGCTGATAACGTAATTCACTGGTCATTGGAATAAAGTCGACTGCAAATTTTAACAGCATTTTTTACGTTTCTGCAGCGTTTTGAATAAGAACGTTTTTACTGCCGCGCACTCGCTCCGCCGCTCACCTTCTTTCGATAATCAGGTATAACAGAGTTTTTTTCCTCGGTAAAGTAATAACCACATTTGATTATAATTTATCGAGAAACACACCTTTACTAAAACTAAGATTTATTAAAAAAGATAAATCTGGTGCTCCTCATTCAGCAATATTTTTTAATAAAAAAACATAAGAATGATCATTCCGAGGATTTTGTATTTTTCATACTTTTTAGCGAATTTCCCCTATAGGGAAGTAGCTATTACCGTAGGCGGCACGGTGAGACTTAAGCCCGGGACCATGTTATTTTTTCATTTTGAGGTCCCTAGACCCCAAAAACACCGTTCGTTCATTTTCATATATATGTATATATATATATATATACCTGTCCGTAGGCGCGATAACTTTTGTAAAAAAAGGTCCGATCTTGATGAAATTTGGAACAAACGTGTAAAGCGTCATTCATGACTTCGAGTTCGCAAACCAGCAAGATTGATTTACTCTAAGAAGGTTTTTTTCACAAAATAAAATTTATTTTCAAGATTTAACACCTCTTTACTAATTATTTTTAAACTTAATTGTAAAAAATGAATTCAGCTTAAAAAAAAACAAACAATTTTGCATTTTGAATTATTATTCTACGTCAATCCGTTGCTTAGATATTGGATAGTATTGGATGTGCTAAACACAGTACGTTGTCCAATATTGTTTTTAATTTTTCCCTCCAAAAAGTATAGTCACCCTGATTTGAGATGTTTTTTTTAAAAATACAATTCTGAACATATGATTAAATTTGCAGGTGTTGAATATTTTATTTGTGTTTATTTTGAATAGTTAGAGTTCATTGATCAAGATTTTGCAGAAAATATATACTATATCAAAAAATACAAATTATTTTTAAATTTAATAAAGAAAGTAAGAGCATTTGGAGGGGGGGGGATGTCTCGGTCTAAACTGCCTGAAAATGTAGCATAATATATGATATGTTTAATTATGAGGATTGATAATATGTTTTATTGAAATTGGCTGGAGATGTAGGTCTGTTGCAACAGGGATGTTTTAATTACTATAAAACTGACCATATGATTGAATTTAATTTTTCATGAGATCGAATTATTTGTTTGTTTTGAGTGTTTTGAGTTCATTGGTTATATGTTTGTTGACATTTATATTCTATAACAAGATTACAGTTATTAAAAATTAAAAGACTAAGAATTATATAAAATACAAAAGTGTATGTATTACTAATGAAAACCAATATGGTCTCTTTGTTAATTTTCCTCATGTTTAAAGCTCATGAATGATTAAATATGCATTTTTAGTATATTATTTACTTAACGTATTCAAATGATACTTTCCTTCAAACAAGTTGAATGCTCACATATACAAAATAAATCCTATGGAAATTCGCTGAGTACGCAGGTCTGATGCGACGTGGGTATTATTATATATAACACTTCACAGACATTGGTTGGCTTAATATACAGTAGAATGAATAAGGACTAATATTTAAGAAAAATGTGGCTCCCAGATTATGTACCAGTATATCTTCAGACTGTACTTTGGTTAGATGGTTGTTTATTTCTTCTGTAACAACATTGGGTCACTAACAATGTGACATCGATTGATATCTTATCGACAACCTTACTAGCTGCTGACCCAGTTAAACTATTAATTACCTTACTGCTGTGCTATATCTCCCTTAGAATCATCTAAGTACTATGATTCTAAAAAATTATATTTTGGTCCAATGAAAAAATTACAAATTTGTTCCAACGGATTAACTAAAATTATTTTAGTTGAATGGCACAGGTTCCACATTCAGTCCAATGCAAAAAAATACTTCAATTTGGTAATGCAAAAAATCATAACTTTTTTTATGCAGTCATTAATAATTTTCTATCCAATACAACAACATTTTTGCTGGATTCGATCGAATGAATTACACTGAGTGCTGAATCGCATGAGTGCTTGAGTTATTACACTGAACAAACTAACAGTAACCTTACAGTAATGTAGTTTTGGTTTTTTATATATTCTTTTTGTTGTAAAAACGTATTTCTTCATACATGTCAAATGTATGTACTTTCATGAAACAGAAAAATGTTCTCAGAAATTCGCTTATTACGCAGGTCTGCTGCGACGGGGGTATTCTATTCCTGTCTAAAGGGCCTGTCTATGCAAAAAATTTGGCCATATCCAGCCAGCCCCCCAATGAAAAAGGCTCTAAGGGGGTTGCTGCCCTGAGTAGGCTCATGCCCAATATCGGCGTTCCTCCCTATTTCAAGTGCTGTTTGCTCGTGTCGGTTGTCAAGTGGATCTCGGTATGAGGTGGAGAGGATTACGCTCACGCACTCGAGAAGCGAGTTTACCTAGACTGCCTTACCCAAGTCAAACGAGAAGTATTTATGGTTGTTTCTGCTTACCACACGGTGCCCCTGAGCTAATGATGATCATGGGGCACGACATAGGGGGCGGCACTCTTGGCTCTTTCAGCGGCGCATTGAATCTGCTTGCATACACAGTATAGAGTGGCCCCTAGGCAGGAATATATGTATCCCCGTTGCAGCAGACCTGTGCACACAGCGAATTTAAAAATGTTTTTTTTCTGCTTCATGAAGGTATATGTGTAGGTAAACCCATCAATACATAGAAACTGTATTCACTGTTAAATCACAGCACAAAATGCATTTCAGTTTTGATATAGGTTCAAGATGGTGTTTGTCCCTTATTCATAATTAGTCCTTGTCCCTTAGTACCCAAAATTGATTACAAATATAATGGTAATTAAAAAAAACATTCTTGCACATAATTAGTGCTCATTAATAGTGGTTTTTAGGGTTTAAGAGATAACCTTCTAAATAAGTGTGCATAGTTTCAAAATTAACGGAATTTTGTTCAGGTCAAACCTTATTTTGACTGGACTATTTATCGTATTCTTTAGTTACGATAGTGCAAAAAAATGTAAAATGTTCACACAGACACGGACATTACAAACAAACAACACACGTACCCGAACACAAACGAATTTAAGAGGCGACGCAATCACGGCGATCGTTCGGTCTAGACTCCGAACCTTTGCTTGTAATGTCAGTGGCATGTGTCCGTGACCGAGCGGACTGACGACTCATCAACCGAAGATGACAATAAATGCCAGTAGGACATCTTTGTGTGTCTGAAGAAGACTTCAATGTAAAGTCGAAAATAGCCGAACTATTGTTACTAAACGATACTAAAAAGCAGCTATTAAACATTACAAATATTTATTGGTATTCGGAGGCTAAAAATTCAATATGGTTACAACTGTTAGTTTCATTTATAGTTTTTGAGATATTAAGCTTTGAAAATTAAAAGTGGATGACATTTTCAATGATTCAAAGCAGAAACTTGATAATTTGCATTAAAATATGTCCTACATTATATATATCAATTATGTGCAAATTTTGAATTTGTTACCCTTAGTGGTTTTGAAGTTGTCATGGATTATGTCAGAAATTCGTAAAGGTCTAAGGACGAAAACTGAAGTGAGGTAAATCATATCCGTGATAAGGGATTTTTCATGCTGAAAAACCTAAAAATAGTCCAGTCAAAACAGGGTTTGACCTGGAAAATGACCACTCATTTTAATTTGCTGAGTAAAAAAATAAGCCAAAGCTTGTTTTAAATAAATTTCAAAAAGGTTACCTTACTTGTAATAGATACATGAATTTTGTTAGTGTCAAAATTATGTAACTAACACTTGCAGCCCGCGTCACTTCGTGACTTAAAACACAGATAAAGGAATACACATGTATTCCTTTATCTGTGCTTAAAAACAACTTGGTAAAATAGGCTTTAGTTTCATGTTGATTATGTATGGAGTTTTGCAGCGCAAAAAAACTTTCAAAGAGAAAAAGTGTGAATTTTTGTGATTTTTTTTAAATTTTTCATACAGATTTCTTGTGTCATAGCACTGAAATAGTTGCCAGTAATTAAGCTTCTCGTAGTGGGAAACTTTAAAATAAAAAATAACTTATTACCTTAGACTTTCAACTTCTAAATGGGTAAGAAATTCCTCACAGAATTTCAGAATTTCATAATATTTTATCTACTTTAAAAGTGTCTATGTATAAGTTCTACTCTTTAAAATTTCGATAGTGCAGCAACGTTCTTTTGCACAAAAAGGGGGTCAGTTTATATGGATCTTCTTTGCTCGGTGCATCTTCATGGCTCTGTTTTACAGTTTTCTTGCTTTTTTCACATCTTAAATACATGTTTGGCAAATTTGTACCTAAGCAAATAACATAACTTTCAGTTGTTATTGGTACATTGAAAAATCGAACAAACTAGACAGGCTAACCGTTAACACTTCAAAATCCTTCGTATTCCATGCACATTTACAAAATACAGGTTTAAGCGTTTTAAAACTTTATTTTTGTAGGTTAATATTTAACTAATATTGCTATTTTAAAACTCTAAACGTTGAACATTCCTCAATGTGTTGAAACAGCACATATATCAATGTGTATTCACTGTCAATAGTTTGTTAGAAAATCCCATCTCCAGAGCACCTCCTGAGTTACTTGTGTTCCTTTCTAAGTTATTCCCTTTAAGAAAATAAATACAGTAAATTTAGATTATTACAGACTGATGGTCTTAGTTCAAATAGGGCAAATACTCTTCCTTATTTTCTGTAGTCTTAAAAAACATCAATATTTCAAGTAATCAAAATCATAATGTGGATGAATATTGACTGACTTTTGCTAGAACTGCATTCTGGGGGATATCTCTGGAACTACTTAAAGTCTTGATCATCTGTTTAGTTACAAACAAATGTGAATTAGAAAAAATTCACAGGTTCTAACACAGATAGGCCTAGTAGCACTTTCGCTGGAATTTCAAAAGCCTCCTGTGTGAAGGCTTTTCATGGGATATTTCCCAAGCCCGCAAAAGGCACATCTAGAGAGTAATAGCTTTAATTTGATACCAAATATGTGTAAAAAAATTAATTTCTAGGGGTCGATTTGCTCTGGACAAAATCCCAGAAATTATTTTAATAATATAGATAGATATTAATAGATATCCGCCTTAATGCGACCTTTGGCTCAGCGGCAAAGGTCTATTACCTGCTGCGGAGGGTCGTCTATGCGTTACCTTTTAGAAAAACCCCCATACATGAAGTACCAAATATTTGCCACAAAAATAACTATTTTTTTAAAATTTCATTAAAACAAGCTTTGGCTTATTTTTTTTACTTATTCAACATATTAAAACGAGTGGTCATACGATGTGAGCTGATACTGGAATTGGTTGGAAAAACCCCCATCTCCCAAAAACAATTTTGGGGGGTTGTGCCTTGATGATGACAACAAGAAATTATTATTTTTGTATCTTTTAAGTAGTTAATATGTGTTCTGGTGATTCTTATTCTATTTAAATGTGAATTGCCGAACACAGAAAATACTCAATTTTAATTGACGGACAGCATTTTTTAATTTTTGAATGGCTGCCATTTTTGACTGGAGCATGATATCGACCTCCGGTTTGCGACATTGTGTTTCTTTTAACAAGCCCTTTAATATAAGCAGTCGCACGATGGGGGTTTACATTTAAAATTTTGGGCTACCCCCCCCAAAATCCAATACTGTAATGGGGGCAGGGGCAGAAATGACACATACATCAAAAAGTAGTTTTTTTTAGTATTAAAAGGTATGCAAAATATTGTTTTTAAATCTGGCTTACTTTAAAAGATATTAAACCGTTCCGGGACTTTTGGGACACACAGTATATTATTTACATGCACGAAAAATAGTATCACAAAACAATTTTGAACAAGTACTTTTCTGCTAAGCAATGATAAGATGATAATCCAGCTAAAGCATTACGTTTTCAAATACAAAGCAGATGACCTCTTTAAATGGTCATTTGTATGCTAAGTACAATTCAAAGTAGGTCAGAGCAAGATTCAGAAATTGTTTCTAAGTCGTCTTGACTTTAATCCTTTTCTAATGAAATGCATTCAATATTTTAGCGATTCAAAGTTAATCATTTGTGATCTTTCGCTTCAAAAATTAAAAAAAATATATAGGGTGATTTATGTAAAATGCACAAATTTTACCATTCAATACAGCTCATTGAGTGTGCAATGTAAATCAGCTAAACGTAACCAGGGAATAACGGTAATTTGATAGTGGTTTATTGATACAATCGATCAGTGTTGTGTCATTCAATCCTAGCCTTACTTTTTTGTAGAAATAAGATGTGTGCAGTGTGCTTAGTTTTGTTACAAGGCTATAAATTAAATAACTGCCACCAAATACAAAAGTTTTTTATATTGGTATTTTTCGTATAATAAAATATGCTGTAAAATATTTCAGTTTCATTTTTAAATTAAAAAATACTAAAACCAGATCAAAGCAGCCACTAGCATACAGAGGCTTCTCTATCTCTAAAATATTTACACTTTCGACTGTCTGAAACGTTTTAGTTCAGTCAAAAAACTTTAAAAAATGGCCCAACCTGGAAAAAATTCCGTTAATTTTGAAACTTTGCACACTTGTTTAGAAGTACCTAAGGATGAAAATACCAAAAGTCCTGGAAAATATGTGGCGAGCTCTAGTGGCAATTGACGGAAACAAGGTCCTTTTTTGGGTTTTCGTAAAAATCTCGAGAACCGTTGGTCGGAGGTAAGAACTTTAAATGTACAAAATAAAGCTTATTAAATTTGCTACAAAATGATGTGGTAAATTTCCTTTGTACTCCTAACGGTTGTCGAGTTATAGAGCACCAAAAATAAGGATCTTTTCACGATTTTCCCCTAAAAAAGAGCAAAATTTTGTTTTTTTAGTTTTTAACGTATGAAAATAAAAATTATCTAATTTTGGTAGGTACCATTAAATTCAACTTTAAAAACCAAACAATTTAGTATCCTGAATCATTGCTTTATGTCCGTTGGTCACCGAGATAATGGAGGCGGTAAACACCCCTTACATTGTATCTATGTAATCCTTATGGGAAATAAAAAAGGTTCTATATCTCGCTTATTTCGCAACATATCTCAGTAAAACTTGATTTGTGGCTTGATATTGTTGAGATTATATCCTACTAGGGCCTATAATCCTCAATTTTCACATTACGTGTCAGCAAACCTGCATACTCACCTGCATAAGAATAATACGAACAATGGAGTATGCAGGTTTGCTGACACGTAATGTGAAAATTGAGGATTATAGGCCCTAGTAGGATATAATCTCAACAATATCAAGCCACAAATCAAGTTTTACTGAGATATGTTGCGAAATAAGCGAGATATAGAACCTTTTTTATTTCCCATAAGGATTACATAGGTACAATGTAAGGGGTGTTTACCGCCTCCATTATCTCGGTGACCAACGGACATAAAGCAATGATTCAGGACAAACCCCAACCCCCCCAAAACCATTTTGGAGGGTTGAGCCTTGATGATGATAACAAGACATAATTATTTTTGTATCTTTTAAGTAGTTAAAATGTGTTCTGGTGGTTCTTATTCTATTTAAATGTGAATTGCCGAACACAGAAAATACTCAATTTTAATTGACGGACAGCATTTTTTAATTTTTGAATGGCTGCCATTTTTGACTGGAGCATGATATCGACCTCTGGTTTGCGGCATTGCGTTTCTTTTAACAAGCCCTTTAATATAAGCAGTCGCACGATGGGGGTTTACATTTAAAATTTTGGGCTACCCCCCAAAATCCAATACTGTAATGGGGACAGGGGCAGAAATGACACTTATATCAAAAAGTAGTTTTTTTTAGTACTAAAAGGTATGCAAAATATTGTTTTGATATCTGGCTTACTTTAAAAGATATTAAACCGTTCCGGGACTTTTGGGACACACAGTATATTATAAAAAAACTGTTTTCTGAAAGTATATATTTCGTGACTCTCACCGTACAAACTCATGCCTCTAGCTTGTATTTATATTTAACAAAATTTAATCTATGTTAAAAAATATCGATGTTATGTATCTCATAATACTGTCCATGACCATAACTCCAGGTTCAGGCATAATCTAGTACTGCCCAGTATTAGATTGACCAAGACGTACAATAGTTTTAGTTTTCAGCAGATCAGACTGTTGCCATTAGATATAAGAGAATTACCGCTTAGTAGGTTTGAACTGAAAACATCTTCATGGTTAAAACTTAAAGCATTTTACTCGGTTGAAGAGTTCACGAGCTGTGAGTGTGTGTGTGAGCGTTAATTTTTTTAGAAATTTGTTAGGCCAATATTCTGTTAAATTATTTATGTTGTATGTTTATGTTATACTGTTATTTATATTTTTATACTGTTATTATATTTTTATACTGTTAGTTATATTGTTTATACTTAGTTTTAATGACGAAGCCTAATGTAACAATTTTGTTATTTGATGGGCAATAAAGATCTTGATTCTTGATTTTTGATTGACACATCCATTTAAGTAAGGAAATGATTTCAATTTGAAAAATCCCTGAATAAGTGATTAGTTAGTGAAATTACACCCTAAAACCTTTTTAAGATCTTAAAACCTAAATAAGATTTTAGAGTTCCGGCCAAATCATTAGGCGGGTGGCGAAAAATGGAAACTCCAGCTGTATAAATGACTTGATGTTAAAGACACCTCCGCTCCTCTACTTTGTTAAGTAGTTGAACATATTTCCAACAGATAGAAGCACATTTACTTGGCTATGTTTAGAGAACTTACTCAGCTGATTTGGAGAAAATAAACAACGAGCATAACTGTCTATAACTTCAGTTGGGTAAATGATTGGCCAAAAACATATTTTGAACGCCAGCAGCGCACTCACTCACCCGCCTAATGATTTGGCCGGAACTCTAGTAAGGTCTTAAAGATTCAAGATGACTTGAAACCATCCTAATTTGTAATTTTAAATTAGACCTTAGAAAATAAATAGATTCTTTAGTAAGTATTTAAAAATTTAACATAATTAAGAACTGATTTTAAACACTTCCCATTATATTTATATATGAAAAATATAGGAAGCAAAGTACTAAAATATAACACAAAATAAAGTATAAACTAACGTTATCTCTATATTTGAGTGGTCCAAACGTTAAAAACATTTTAATTACTGGTTACTTAATGGACAATAACTATACAGCGTCTGTGACAATGATTCTATGAGAAAACTAATAGATACTATTTTTCATTTTATATAAAAATATATTTCATTTGAATTAGAGTAAATTTTTATAATCTGAATATCAATTCAGGACAACATATTAACTTATGACCTTCAACTTTTGGAGACGACGATAATCAATTACTTTGCACTATTTTTAATGAGAGTTTTGTTTTATTTGTCATGTGTCATCATTTATTTAGAAACGTTTCATATATTTTAATAGAATAATTAAATCCAAAGACTAGTTTTAAATAAGTTTCGTGGTTTTTGATTTTTTGACAAACAAATATTTTCCATGAGGTTTTTTGTGAGGAAGCTGATTTAATTTAATACAGTATTTGGAATTCTTCATGGATCCAAAAAAGACATTTAAGATCTATTGAGTCCCTTTTGTGTTGTTTTATGTTCTAAACATTTGGAACAGAACAATATTGTTATTCCACCTTTTTTAGAAAAATAGTAGAATGAATTTGGATAGTTAAAATTGTATCTTTGTTCTGCTCACTTCTTCAAACATAGATATTGAAATTTGTTCAATCATCTTGAATGTTGCTAAACTTATTTATGGGTGTAAAAGATAGCTCGGCGAATACTATAAAAATAATGTAGCGTTGCGTATTTGAAAAATAAATGTAATTAATGAAAATTATAAAACTAACTCTTACAACGGTAAAGAGAAATTAATTTTACAAAAAAAAAACATTAGAAGTCAAAGTAAAACCATATTGATTCAAGATAGCTTATTAAGATGTCCTCTGAAGTTGAAGGTATTGCGTAGATTATTGTAAGTAGCCTCTGTTTTTAACCAACTATCAACACTTAATGTAGAATAGAAGGCCTTGAAAATACAAATTCTAAGGTGTAATTGAAATGGAGAACAACTGCATCTGCTCAAGGGAAGAATGACAAGATACATATCATACTTAACATTATAACGGGGCAAGTTAAGCATTTGTTCATACAATCGTCCGGGACAGGCCTACTACTACGTATCAAATACATACCTCTTTTTTGAGTTAGTTGATAGCTCATTTTAGGTTCCTGTTTTTTTATTAGAAATAATTATTTTCATTAACTAAATATTTTTTATTAAGGATAGTTAATTAACTATAGTTAAGGAGTCTAAGTTTAGTCTAATAGTTAAGGAGTAGATGGTCGAGAAGTGGCAGTAAAAAGGAAAATTAACTAGATTGTTCGATGCCCTCAGTATACACACCCAAGTTTTTCCCCGATAAATACTCTTATGCCCTTGGTAAAAATATCACCCCACGCTGAATACAAAATGATGGAATGAGGATATCACCTGGCTTGATATTTGTGATTTGCAATAAAATATAACGCTTTCCATGCTAATTGAAGAAAATTGATTTAGACTAAATCAAGTTTTCCTCAGGGTAAAATTGAATCCCCATAAACTTATATTTTATTGAAATCGGTAAAATTATTACAATTAAAATAGAGAACAGAAGAGCAAGTTAGATTTAATGGTCTCAGTTGAATTTAGTCAATGCGATTATTTTAAACATTAATAATGTCTAAACATGGAAAAGGTGCTAGCAGAAATGATGAATATAAACAGAACTATACAGAAAATTATGGGAATAAACAAAAGAGTGAGAAAAAAATTGCAGCATAAAAGTAGAGGTAGATAACTGAGTGAACTAACAGCCTAATGGAGTTATAAAGTTTTGTTGCAGTCCTCAAATGGACTTGATTATCCCTGACATTGCCTCTGCCGCTGTCACTTTCACTGAGGCACCTCTTGTACAATTCGCTAGAATCAACTCCTATGTTTAATCTAGGAGCCATAACTATTAATGCACCTTTTTAATAAATGCGACGGGCTAAAAAAAATAAACGTAAACATGAGTTACCGTTTAAATTTTTTCAATTAGCACGAAACTCCAACCTTAAAAATATTTTATTTTGTTTTTATTAAGATTTTTCTTGGATGATTGATCAGCATATGTATATATATATATATATATATATATATATATATATATTGATATTGGAAATCAAAGAAGAAAGATGATCTGTACTCGAGTTAGAATAAAAGAAAGGATCCTAAGGCCGGAGACACACTGGGCGATATTTATCGCGGCGATAATTTCTCCGCCGCCGCTGACAAAATCGGCGTTCTTTACGCAAGTGGCGGTGAAAATACCGCCACGGAAAAATATATCGCCAATGACGGTACCATTTTAATTTTGAGAGACGTCTGTGGGTCTTTACTACACGTATTTTCCAGAATTTATTTTAAGTTAATTTTCTGTGTAAATAAAATGTTTATATATAAGTTTTAACTACATTACTTATTTTATATTACGTTATGGATAGGCAACACAATTTAGCAATTTTTCAGCGTGTTTTCAACTCAGTTATTGATTCTAGGCGGGGTTACTGTATTATAGTCTAAGAAGTTACAGTCTACAGAAAACTGAAACTACAATTACATTAAAAAAAGAGGACCAACCTCAACTTTCCTAAATTAAAATTCAGGAATGAACTGTACCATTTGAATCGGCTTAATTCAAATGTGTAAAGCTTGACGCCCACCTAAGTAACTCGGCGATGCGCGGCGCCGTGGAAGAATTTTGAAAATAATCCATTCCATGTTATCGATGGACTGACACCCACCTAAGCAACCCTGCAGAGGCGCGGCGCCAAAAAAAAACGTCTCTTCGAATCCGGTACTGAGAATTCGGAGCGGAAATTTTCCTCTCGTGTTGCCGCGCCGCGCCGCGCCTCCGCTGAGTTGCCCAAGTGGGCGGGGGGTAGCGCCACGGATAGTGCTGAAACGGCGTCTGCACTGCATGCAACTCCGTATACTTCGAACAAAAACGATGCAATTTATTCGCTGCGCCGCACCACTCTTCCGCGAGAGTTGTTTAGGTGGGTGGAGGGTGCCCTAGAGAAAATAATGGAAAATTTTCTCCTCGCCGCGTCCAAATAGGCGCTAACCTTAAGTCAGAATATGGCCTTATAACCATAAACTTTCTGTATTTAAAAATAACATTGTATTTAATATAGTATTTAATAAGCCCATCACAGAAGTCCGGACGTCATCAACACGTACAATGTTTAGCGTGTCTAGCCGTCTGACCATGGCGGCGGTGTAAATTCGGCCAAATGTGTGAATGCCCATTTAATTACATACGCCACTGTGATGACAAAAGCCCGCTTTCGAAAAAATGTTTAGACTTTTTGGATTTTTGGAAAAAATCCGCTTTCGAGCGGCTGCAAAACGACCGCCAGCGGCAATACGGTTGCGCGGTATTTCTACCGCCCTGTGCGTTAGCGTCCATTTAAATCAATACTCTACTGCAAAAACGGCGGCAGCGGCAGGTTCGCCGCCGCGATAAAAATCGCCCTGTGTGTTTCCGGCCTAATAATCGTAATCAATTACCTTGTTAGGTAGGCCGTTTAAGGTCAGAGCTTTTTTGAGTTTTCTGTCAAAATGACAAATATAAATTGTGCCAAATCATGGTACTTGCGAACTCAGTACATTGCAATAGAAAACCCTTTCTACTAATTTGATTAATTTAAATTCATTAAAAGTCAATTTCATTTGTTTAGTTTTACCAGAACTATTTAATCTCCAGTATTCTGTTATTAATTAAATTTGGTTTAGTTTTTGGTTACGATATCAAAAACTGGACACTACTTTTAAAGTAAGTATGAACTAGTCACTTAAGTTAATATTATAAAAAAAGTTTAATGTCTTCTTTTTCCATAAGAAAGTATACCACCTTACAGTTAATAGGATACACTGTAATGCCTTTCTTGTAACCTACGTTTTTTAACCTACTCCGGATTTCAAAGCTATTCTTTATACGAAGCTATGTATAAAAAGTAGGTGTCAAGAGATACGTTATAATCTATCCTACCAAATGTACGGCTTTGTACTTTTTTATGAAAAAAGTAAACATAAAAACTGTGTTTTTATATTAACTTAGTGACTATTTTAGGACAGATATTCCAGCTATTCATAGTGAGTTAGTTTGGATTTTCAATTTAAAACAAAACAAAGTAAAGTTAGGGTATTGGTTTTAAAAATTTACACTGTTTTCTTTTCTAATCAAAACAGCAGTTTCACATTAAATAACGTCTGTAAATTACGCCGTGACCCACGACCCATTAATCTTTATGGTTCGAGGGAAGATCATAATTCATTTTTCTGTCGACATAAGACAAATAGTTTTCCTCCCCTTCCTGTAACTTGGATTTAAAAAGATCATCGATTCTCTTTATTGTAATTTTTTATGGCCAGTAAATTATCGGAAAAACTTAATTATTCTGATCAAACTTATTTGAAAAACATTTTAAGTTTAAAATACCCCCGTTGCAGCAGACCTGCATACTCAGCGAATTTCAAATGCAAAACAACATATTTCAATCCAACATAGCGAGATTTGACATGTTTTGGTAAGCTCCATAAGAATAACATGGGGAATGAGTGTGCAGGTTTGCCGCTACAGGTATTTTAAAACTGAGTGGTTTTAATTTGATAATTAGTAGATCTGAACTAGAAGAAGCTATTTACCAAGTTTTATTAAGATTTGTTGAGAAATAACCGAGATATGGAAATTTACTTATTTCCCATAAGGTTAACATTGGGACAACGTACTGTGTTTACCACTTTCAATATCTCGGTAACCAATGGACATAGAGGGGTGATTCAAAATACTAAATTGTTTGTTTTTTTGAGCTGAATTCAATGGTGCCAATAAAAATTCGATAAATTTTATTTTTTATGTAAAAAACTCATAAAACCCATTTTTGGGGGGGTTTATCCCCCTTAACCCCCCCTCCCAGTGGTCCGATCGGGCTGGTTTACGAACTCGTCCGAGGGATTACCATTTTACATGTCTGTACCAAATTTCATTAAGATCGGACCATATTTACGGCCGCTATCGTGCTGACAGACACATATATATATAGATAGATAGATATATAGATATATATATAAAAATTCGAACAAATGGTGTTTTTTGCTTCTGGTGGCCCCAAAACGAAAAGTTATCATGGTCTTGGGCTTAGGTCTTACCATGAGACCTACGGTAATAGCTTCTTCCCTATAGGGGAAATTCGCTAAAAATAACCCCCCCCCCCCAACCCGGGGTTGTTTTGGGTTAGTAATCCTGAAAGGGTGTTAATTTTTTTCGCAATGAATAATTATAGTTTTAAGGTTTTTTGAGTGGCCTGAAAAAGTCGTTCGTTTACATTTTACTTTTCAAGAATCAAGAATACTTTATTGTCATTATCCTGTACAAGCATGGACAAACGTCAAACAAACAAATGTACAGAAATAATAAAAGATACAGTGCACATATATGATTCTTATATATAACATAAAAATAAATTTCTCCTAATTATGAGAAAGGTAATCCTGAACACTGTAATATTCCTTAGATACTAAAAAAGACTGCAACTTTCTTTTGAACCCGGCCTCGATTGATTCTGCTTTGATGGAATTTGGGAGGGAATAAAAAAGTTTTAATTAAGACCTCGTTAATAATTAAAAACTAAATACTCAATTCAATATCACTTTTTAAGTCCACGTTAAAAATTTAAAAATGATATACTCCGTAAAAATACAGTTTACGTATCATTTCATAGATATTTGACTAAATTGAACAATGGATATGAACTTCAACATAATTACATTTCACAAAAGAAATATAGTTATTTAATAAATGTTATCAAAGCAAAAACATTACTAACATGATAAATAAAGACCTTCAAGAAATGTCTAGTATAAAGGCGGGGTATATTTTTTTAATGACGAATTAAAATTTGACATTTGAATCCCCCAATTTTCTGTTACGTGGAAAAACATTTCATAATCGTAAAAGGTTTGTGCACTACAATTTAATATAGCTGGACTGGAAACAGTTTCAGACAGGGTGACAGCCAGAAAAATGGTGCAATAAATTCAGGCGGGTGTAAACAAAGTTCTCAGATGAATTGTTCGTTTGGTTTGTTTCACTTAAAACAATTACTGGGAATTTGTCACGGCAGTAATTTTTATAACTGTCCCAAAATAATTTTACATTCGATTACTATGCTAAAGACGAAAATTAATAAGGTGTTATCTTACAGCAGGACTTAGGATTCGGTACTCCAAACATTAATTAATATCTAGTTTGTATTTATATAAATGAAAAAAATACGGGTATTAGAGACCACCATTCTTTGGTCCAAGATAAAATCATAAACTATATACCAGAATCAGAAAAACATGTATGCATAAAGTAATTTAATAACTTAAGTTTCTTGGGCAAGTAGTCTGTAAAAAATAACTAATTATTCACGACACGTTATTTAACTGAGATAATAATGTTTAAGCAGCCTGGGTAGCCTCTTGTTTCATGATGCACAAAGTGATGGCTCAAAGTTCTTAAAGCTTTCCATCAAATCCTTCTTCTTCATATTATGAAATTTTTTACTAAACTTTTAATTTGCACGGTTGGGAAATGAATGTAGACAATCTGTTTATTGCTTGTGTGTTAACATAAAGCAAGTTATCCAAAGAGTGCGGTAAAAAAGTCTAATTCACTACCAATACCGTTCCGGTAAACAAACAAATATTTCATTTTCCGACCTTAGCCAAAAACAAGACGTTATTAGGCTTATCAACTTTCTCACCAAATATATCGGCGTCTCATATTAGTCCCCCTGAATTATTTAACGGCGTTAAATTTTCAAACGAGCTTCGATAACAGCATCCCCACTTTTTGGGTGGGGGTAGGGGAATTTTAAAATGCTACCAATTTTTCACATTACCCTTGAAACGTGTATCGAAGCTAGTAAAAAAATAAGAATGGGGAACTATCATGGGACACCAGTTTATCCAGAGTTTAATAACATTGGCGTCTATCTTAGCGAACTGGCAAACCATTTGAATCACTTGATGCAGAAACCTAACGATTACTTTAGGGACCATCAGAAAAACTGCCGCAATATTTCAATGTAATGAATTCATTTACCTCACAACTGTATGAAGTTTGATGAACCCCGTTTACAGAATTAAAACTGGGCATAAAACGAAAAAAAAGTGAAAACAAATTCACAGACGGTTTCTGCAAAGAACCATAAAGTTATAGGCTTCTGCAATAAAAAAGTTCATAACTCATCATTTTATTGTGATTTATGAGAACTATTGGTACTTTTAGTTCCTAAAAAGTAATAGTATTCGAACCAAACATCACAAATGCCTCAAGTACTTCTAATTGATCTTTCTTCACAACATAAAATACCAAAATATTCCATGCAGAAACCCCTCAACTGCTTACAGATAAGGTATTTTTAATATAAAAATGGCTATAATATTTCTACAATATTTCTGGGCGCATCTTTTCAACATAGGGACCACAGGGGCATGGAGTATGGAGGGTGTCTATACACTAATACTTACTTACTTTACTTTACTTTTCCGTGGCGTCCCATTTCCTCATTCGAAGACGGGGCTCCATTGCGCTCCCGTAGAAAGCGCAATCTAGCAGTGCATTTTTAAATACCCTTTTCAGCAGCTGGGGGCGTATTCCGTCAACAACTCTACGAATGTTGGCTTCCAAGTCATTTAGAGTCAGTGGCTTGTCAGCGTAGACTTGAGACCTGACATATCCCCACAGAAAGTAGTCTGTCGGCGTGATATCACTCTAAATGGCTTGGAAGCCAACATTCGTCGAGTTATTGACAGAATATGCCCCCAGCTGCTGGAAATGGTATTTGGAAATTGGACTGCTTGATTGGGCTTTCTACGGGAACGCAATGGAGCCCGTATGCCAAAAATCATTTTTAAACACTAATGTCATAATACCGAGGTTAAAATAAATGCATTTTTATGTCAATATACAGGTTATTTTTCGATGTTTTATTTCGTTTTAAAAATCGCAACACTAAAAAAATCACCCTTTATATCACCTGAAGTCAGGAGTTAATATACAGTCAAAAACAGGCAAATACGGCACTCTTAAATATGTAACAAAATTCATAGTTCCACTCCATTCATATCAAGTAAGGTCTGATAGTTTGGTCAGTGGACTAACACTAACACTCCTCCAGTATTCAAACAAACTTACAATGTTGATGCGTAGTTAGCAGAAACAATTTAATGCTGACATTGTTGAAGATATCGTAGCCTCAAAATGTAATGCTAGTAGTGTGTTATAAACTCCTTACAGCTGATTGTAGCCTAACTATAGTATTTTTTACCAAATTTATTTAGATTAAACTATTAAAATTATGCGTGAGATACAATCTTGAATTCTCTTAATTCCTGCTAATGAGGCAAGCTTATCAATTAAAGAATAGCTTTCTCATTTGAAATTTACATTATGAGCGAAACGTCCCTGTCATACAAGTACCCAATAAGTACTCCGAAATAGTTCCCCAAGTGTCTTCGATTCATACGAGCTTTCCATCACACAAACCACTTAAATAATCGTATATAAGCTTTCTAAACTAGAACACACATAAGTCTGGCTATCAATAGATGTTGATAGGCCTACTAGTTTTTATATAGTTTTTTCTTCAATCATCCACGGAAAGTCGTATATGGACGTACTTTCCGTGGATAAATAAAGAAAAATGTAGAGCTAATGATTGATTTGCCAGGATCAATAATTAATCTCCCTTATCGAAGTAGCTGTGTTCAGATTACAAAATTAAAATCCCAGAATCGAATTACCGATCTTTTAATTAATTATTTCCGATTATAATTACCATTTTGCAATCAGATTGCAATGTTCGATATTTCAGAAAGCCTGTATTAAAAACGTATTTAGAATATCTCATAAAACGACCCCTACAGAATCACTAACATAGATCAACACAAAGTAAGGAAACCTAAGTAAAACAATGGTAAATTGTAGGATGTTTTGTAATAACGAGCATCGACATTTTGTGCGACATTGCGCTAACAAGCTGTCCACTTGTATCCGTGAAAGATATCCGCCATTTGTGATGCGCAGTTTACAGTTCTAAATACGTGGCTGTACATTAATTTGTTTAAGTCCCAGCAATATTTCTCAAATCAAGAATCCAATAAGTACTTCGAAGTAGTTTCCTAATTATCTTCGATTCATACGAGCTATCTATCACGCGTACAAATATCAAATTGAGACGCAAAATCTCATTGTTTACGGTGATAGACTACTGGAACAAACCAGAAGCCAACGGGAAAACGGAAATCCATTTCAAGAATGTATATTTAAAATGTTTTAAACTGGTTGCATTATGTGTTATCAAATTAAGAATTAAAAACATGACTCAGTCAAAAACATTTAAACTTTGTATGCACGGATGATAGCAATAAAAGGTTCTTAAAGAAAGTGTAACAAGCAAAGTTAGTTGTTTATTTGAAAGTCTAAATAAACAATGTTCCAGGAAAAATAAATTTTTGCACGTAGAAATTGTTCATAAAACATAAACTGTTATTTACCAAGTTATTTTTGCAAAAGCACATACTTCCATCAAAGACCACAAGCTTAAATACTACTTAATAAATTAGTTGATAAATACAATTTTTCAGGCTAGTGTAGATAGACTTAGGATATTTATTAAATTGTTGTACAAAGTACTTTCTACGCTAAGGTTTTTAGTCTGTTATTTTTTAGTATTTCTATATTGCTGTAAAAAAAAACAATAAACATATTTTTCAATGCATAAAAAATTGCTTTGTTGAAAAATTATTTTTTATTTTTTAAGTCTTTACACTGAGTGAACTATTATATTCAAACAAAATAAACGCTTCCTTAAAATCTGGGTACAAAAGATGCACTACCCCTTGAGCAACTTACATTAATCAATGCATTAGCGCAATATTTAAGATATCTTGCGGCTCATATTAACGATATCTGTTAAGGTGTGATGCCAACAAAACATATTTCTTGCAAGAAACATTGATTGGTCAATCGTTCCACTATTAAAACTATCCAATTGAATACAATTGTTTTAGTAATCCTTGAAAGGCAAATAAGACCTTTTTGTATTTTGAAGATTCAAATCCTTTAATTATTAATACTAAGAATTGAATATTAATCATAACAAAACTAAATACCCCCGTTGCAGCGGACATGCATACTCAGCGAATTTCAAATACAAAAAATTCAATCCAACATAGTGATATATGACAAGTTTTTGTAATCTCCATAAAAATATCATGGGGAATGAGTATGCAGGTTTGCTGCAACAGGTGTGATAAAACTGGTAAATTTCAATTCAATATTTAGTATATCTTAGCTAGAAGAAGCCATATACCAAGTTTTATCAAGATATGTTAAGAAATATTGAAGATAATTATTTTTTTTAGCGAATTTCCTTAGAAATAAGCTATTACCGTCGTTTTAACAGAACAGAATGGACAAAAAATATCCGTTTAGGGTAACCTCAGCAATCATATTAATATTTATATTAATTGACAGATTTTTATGTGTACTTTCTGGATATAAAGTGAGTTTATTGTGAAATCGCATTTTTACCTACAAAAATTAGGATTTGTTTCAAAATTTAACATGGGCTTATATGGGAAATAGAATTTTCATTTTTTGAGTTTTGTTAGCACGATAACTCTCGTAAATATCCTCCGATCGTAACAAAATTTGGTGCAGACATGTAAAACTAGATTCTCTTGGACGAGTTCGTAAACCAGCCGGATCGACATATCCAAAGTGGGGTAAAGGCCCCATTTTACCCCCCGAAAATGGGTTTTTGGAGTTTTTCAAATTGAAAAATTATATTTATCCACTTATTGTTTGCACCATTGGATTTAGCTAAAAAAACAAACAATTTGGTATTTTAAATCATTTCTCTAAATCCATTGGTCTCCGAGATATAAGCAAAAATACCTCTGGAAGGCCCCTTTTTGCCAACCAAAAAATGGGTTTTTTGAGATTTTCAAATTGAAAAATCAAAGTTATCAATTTTTTCCCCCTGTGTTTTTAGTATCAGGGCAGCAGAATGTTAGCTTACCCAATTTCGTATTTTCTGTCTACTGAGGTTTTCAAGGAATCGCTTAGAGTGATTTCTCAGTTTAACAATGTACTTAATAGAATTTTGGTTTTTTAAACAATTATATGTTCATATAATTAAAAAAAATAAACATTCTTGCCTACTTCATTATATGAAATATTTGTGTTCTTTCATCTAAGTCATTTACCAATGTTTTTTTACAAAGTTTTTGTAAAACAAGCTATAATATATTATTTCAATATATAAATATATCACTTGTTTTTTTATTTTTTTCGTAATAATTGATTAATTACTGGATATTTTGTAATTGGAAATTCGTTGAGTACGCAGGTTTGCTGCGACGGGGGTATTTAATTCCCATAAGGAAAAAAAGGGAAATGAGTATACAGGTTTCCTGCCAAGAAAATGATAATTTCAGGAATTCCAGACTAAAATATATTAAATATCATTCAGATTAAGCCACAAACCAAGTTTTATTTAGATATGTTGAGAAATGGGCAAGTTATAGAATTTTACTTATTTCCCATAAGGTTAACATTGGGACAACGTACTGTGTTTCCCGTTAACCAATGGACATTGAGCAATGATTCAAAATACTAAATTGTTCGTTTTTTCGAGCTGAACTCGATGGATCTAACAAAAATTTGATTATTTATATTTTTCTAAGTGAAAAACTTAAAAACGAATGGTTCAAACGAATGGTGTTTTTTGCTGCTGGGGACCCCAAAACGAAAATTTGTCATGGTCTTGGGCGTAGGTCCCTTCCTCAACTGGGATCTTCCCTGTGGGGAAAAATTCGCTAAAAAGTATATTTTCCGAAGTGGAAAATGTGTAGGCCTACTACTAAATCTTCGGCCTTATTTTATTTTTAGTTACGAGGCATGAACTAGATTAGTTAAAACAATAAATAACATAATGCCGTCATATTAAAAACCTGATTTTTTAAAAGCACCATCACAGTGAACCGAAACAACAGCCAAGGAATATGCAGTTGATGGGCGAATAGTTTGATTTCCCATGTGCCACAACAGGCATTGATTCGTGTAAAAGGCTTATTTCACCGTCCCATTCCCGCCTGATGGAGGACTGAGATTATTCAGTCCATTTTGTAATCTGGCCTCACCATTATTCATGTTGCGGGATTAGTTTGACAACTAGAATTTAGATATATTAAAACGAAAAACATTTTAACGGCATTACATTTTAGCGAATTTCCTTAAAGGAATAAGCTATTACCGTAGGTCTCATGGTAAGACCTAAGCCCAAGACCATGTTAACTCTTCATTTTGGGGCCCCCAGAAACAAAAAACACTATTTGTTCGAATTTATATATATATATATATATATATATATATATATATATATATATATATATAAAATATGTCTGTTAACACGATAGTGGCCGTAAATATGGTCCGATCTTAATGAAATTTGGTACAGACGTGTAAAGTGGTAATCACTCGGACGAGTTCGTGAACCAGCCCGATCGGACCACCGGAAGGGGGGGTAAAGGGGGGTGAACCCCCCAAAAATGGGTTTTTTGAGTTTTTTACATAGCAAATTAAAAGTTATCCAGTTTTTGCTAGCATTATTGAATTCAGCTCAAAAAAACAAACAATTTAGTATTTTGAATCACTGCTCTATGTCCATTGGTTTTGGAGATATTGAAAGTGGTAAACACAGTACGTTGTCCCAATGTTAACCTTTTGGGAAGTAAAGAAAATTCTATATCTCGCTTATTTCTCAACATATCTTGATAAAACTTCGTAAATGGCTTGTTCTAGTTCAGATCAACTAAATATTGAATTAAAACCAACCAGTTTTGATATACCCGTAGCAGCAAACCTGCATACTCATTCTCCATGTTATTCTTGTGGAGCTTACAAAAACATGTTGAATCTCGCTATGTTGGATTGAAATATGTTGTTTTGCATTTGAAATTCGCTGAGTATGCAGGTCTGCTGCAACGGGGGTATTATATTTATCATACTGTGTGATAGTTTATATATTTTTATGTAAGATGTTATAATGTCCCTTTTCTTAAGTAAAAATAAAAAAAATTAGAAATACGAGTCATGTTATTCGAAGATTTATCTCAGATTTAAATTTTAATAATTCCTTTCTTAAACAGAGTTATATGTACCTCAAAAACCTGCCTATAAATATTTGAATTGACCTTACTGATTATTTATATTTTACAAGCCATCGAGCAGCACTCCATGTCAATGTAGCGAATAGATTTTTTTTAAATTGTTGTAATAAAGTTTAGAATCAAGTCTTCCTCCTAAGCCTCCTTACACTATGGCGTCACTAAATTACATATATTTGATTTTAAATGATTGTGGCTGAATTAGATTACAGTTTGTGCAGCAAATCTTCTAGTGACACAACCGATATAATAAAATGAGGCCGGTTGAAAATGTGTACAATAATTTTAGCGCTAGGGTGGTATTTATTTTCGGTTCAGTTTCTAGCCTCTATAGTAAGTTTTAAATGCCCCCCTCCCAACTTTGTTCCACATTTTTATATAATATCAATCCCAGATTTCTCCCCAAACATTTTTGGGTAGCAATTACTTTCTTCAGTGGGTGACTATTTCCGACCGCCATCTTAGATCCGCCATTCTTAAATAAAAATCTTGAAAAATGGCGATATCTCTAAAACGGAAAATGAAAATAAAAAATGGATTAAGAATTAAATTCAGCCTGAAATATAAGTTTAAGACGTGTCATGAAAGCACTTTAAATGGCGGCTGAACATTTTAAATCCGTCAATATCGCTTAAAAATGGTTGAACAATGGATTGTTGAAGGTTAATTGTAATTTTGTATCTTATTGATTTTGAGATTATGGGATTATTAAATTAAAATTAAATTTCAAAAAGTCCCATGATGTTAATAAGGAGTCAATTATAAACGGATTGCGGCATTGCAAGTCGTGTGAAAATATAGTTTGAAATGATAGGTCACAACGCCACCTTTAAATTTGAAAAACATTGTATCCAATATGGCGGATCTAAGATGGCGGCTGAAAATGGCCATCCACTAAAACGAATTACTTACTACCCAACAAGGTTTGGGGGAAGTTGATACTAAAAAATTGAAAAAATGAGGGCATTTAAAATCGATTCTGTACATAAAAACGTTATCATGAAAAATTTTTCCTGTGATTGTCAACTGATAATAAACATAAATTAAACCAACATTTGAAATCACCTCAATTCTCTAACCTATTTTTTTGGACTTGTTTACACAGTAGCCTCTACTAACTTTAGAGGTGACAGTGAAGTGTCTTAGCATACATGCTGGCTTCCCACTAATAACAAGTCTAGAAAAATACCTTAAAGGTAGTATGTTAAAAAAAGGGATATAAGAATGTTGTCAACGCAGAATGTTGGCATACAAGAATTGTGTAACAGGACCATTATTTTATTTGGTCCTGTGGATATAATTTATTTTACAGTCGTCCTTTCTTTGTGCGATAACAGTAAAATTACGCTTGCCGCAAGCTAAAAGTAGCCAATACTGTTTTCATGAGTTTTAAGTGCCAAACCATACAAAATTAAAGAAATTTGATTTTAAATGCAGTATGAGACAGAAACAATATTTAATGTCCTCAAACCTCCTTTTCTTGTTATAGTTTCACAAAGTAAACTAATGCTAACATCGTTCGAAGTTTACTTACCCATAAACTCCTTTCTTAGGTTAATGTTTACGCCCCTGTGGCCTTTCTGTGGTTTGTTTGCTTTATGGGTAAACTTTCATATGCTAAACCTTAAAAATAGTGCCAGTTAAAAATGCCTACTTGGTACTTATGAATCTTCTAATGTCTTTAAATTTTTTGCTCAGATTTTGTTTGGTTAAAATGTTACATCCTAGTATTTTGCACAGTGGTTGTGCACTTATTAACCAATTTTAATAAATCCAAATTATTTGTAACAATTTCAAAATATATGTTGTAACAAGTTATTATCAAACTCGCCACGTCCAACGTATTTACTAACCATTAGCTATTAAATAAACAATAGTAATTTCGAAAAACCCGTTTGTTCAATAGAACGATAAAAACATGTGCTTTAACAAATTAATCTAATCTAATTAATTTAATCTGTATTAATGGGCGTAACAAAAAACGACTTGATCATCGAAGCATTCCGCGCACAATTATGCGTATTGCAGAAAAATAGATTAATTTTGTATAAATAAGATTTTTCTTAATAATACTAATACTTCTGTAGAATAACTAAAGTAAACTCATACTAGTGGGGAGGCGCATATTGTAAAATATTATGTCAAATTACAAAGTTGGCTGTTACGTATGATTTTGACTGGGGGTTAACTCGCTTAGTGAGAGGTTAACAGGAATTATACTAAACTCAATAAGAACACAGTTAGAATTAAACATTTAGATCTAAACATTCCTTTATTCCAGAACTCAATTAATATAACAAAGAGACTAATAAATTCCTTTTAATAGCGGGGCAAGAAAATATTTAAATATCAAAATGAAAACTTGAATGTAGGAGAATGATAGAAAAGGGACTTTGTCAACCTCAATTTAAAATAACCAAATATTAAACTCTACCCAAAGAAAAACAGAAAGTAAAATCAAATTTAATAAATAACGATTCACAAATAATCAAGGATATAATTTCTCAGAAATATGTCTGGCCAATCAGAAAAACTATAGAAACAAGATCATGAAAAGATTCCGCCTTACCTGGCAGAGTATCCCCTCTGGTGGCCAGGGAGGGACTGCTGCTCAGAACACTGTTAACTGGGCCAACTAAAAAACTCCAGCTTCAGCAGTTCTGACTGTTGAAAAGTATTGAAGTAAGAGTGTCAACAAATTCCCTTGACTCTATGTGCCAATGATGTTGACCTGGTATGTGGATTGTGAAATCCCAATGCCAGGTCTCTCTCTTTTTATAACACCCACAATTTAGAAGAATAATTTTGAAAAATGGTGATTACCGTCACATGGCTCACCCCGAAAGCTGACCGGCAACCACCATGCTAGATTTTATTGTATAGTAGTAGAGATGACATTTTGACCGGTGGTCGCTCTGTATGAGTGGGACTCTCTGTTTTGGACGCCATTTTGGAAAATGGCGGATGTTGATGTTTTATCCTTCGTAGTTTGGTAACCAGTCAAGCTAAAAACTTGATCTTGGTATCAAATTATATGTTTTTGAGGTCAAGGAATTCGAAAAAATATTAAATTATTCATTTCTCTGTTCAGGACGCCATTTTGGAAAATTGCTGATGCTATTGTTTGATTCTTCGTAGTTAGGAAACCACTCGAGCTAAAAACTTGATCTTGGTATCAAATTATATGTTTTTGAGGTCAAGGAATTTGAAAAAAATAATAAATTATTTATATCTCTTTTCTGGACGCCATTTTGGAAAATAACGGATGTTAATGTCTTGGTCTTCGTAGTTTGGAAACCACTAATCAGCTGTTTTAAATCTTCAAATTGAAGCTGTTATGTAAGTGAGTGTAATTATACTTGAAATAAAAACTTAAGTGATATACTTATAATGTGTCGGCCGAACTTGAGATATGTCTAAAAATGTAGTTTTGTTAGCGGAAGGTATTTCAGGTTTTCAGGACTTAGATAACCTTCGGCAAATAAATGTTGCTTTTCTTGATAATATTTGATCCCATGATAAAAACTTATACCTCTCTGAATTTGTAATTGAACTGTAGTAGGGGGGTCTAGGGGCTCCCACCCCGTGGAGGAGCAGAGGAGCATGACGTCACAGGTCACGTGACCCCCCCCCCCGAGACCACCAACATGACTGTGCTGCGGCTCATGGATTCACGGCGGTCGTCGTTGGACTGTTTTAAGTGTGTTGAAGAATGGGAGCGTAATTTACTCCCATTAATTATGAATGACAGCAACCATATTAAGATCAGAGTACACCAGTTTGCTGTCCATGGCGTGCCACGGTTGACTACATCTCGTCCCCCACGGCACTACAACGCATGGCGACTTGGAAAGCTAGTCAACTGGCTTCATCGAGTCGTTCGTCATGGCAACACTGTCGTAGAGGTAGAGGTCTACTTGTATACACCATCAGAGTAGTACCCTCGTCAGCAGTCAGCAATAAAAACGGCCTTTCTAAAGGCCACCCTAAACTTGTAGATTAGTTGTAATAAATATTGATTATAACATACCCTCTCGCTCGCGATTTCTTCAAGTAGTAGGTGGATGTAGAGGCTCCTACCCTGTGGAGGTGGATGACCCCCCCCCCGACAAAATGGCGGCTAACCCCCCCCCCCCCCCGACAAAATGGCGGCTAACCCCCCCCCCCCGACAAAATGGCGGCTAACCCCCCCCCGACAAAATGGCGGCTAACCCCCCCCCCCCGACAAAATGGCGGCCAACCCCCCCCCATTGATTGATGGATGATTGACAGGTGACAGGTGACATGACACCTCATTATGTTCTCTTCGATATAGGGTTGACAGGTTATTTTCTGAACACATGAGTGTCGCAGTGTGCTGCGCACTTCTCACAATGGGACCTCATTAGCGGGGATACAATACTGAAAGGAAACCATTATATTGTGACATTGACGAATCGTCGTCAACAATCCCTTCCTAGAACTTTCTCAACGCACCCTAGTGCTCCGACGCACTCGGCTAGCCAGAACGATTTTGGAGCTGGCACGATGAAGACTCTGGTCGAATTGTGTGTAGAACGTGTGGCCGACAATTTCAACACTTGGCCAGAAGCTGCTCGCGCACTTGGGAATGGGGAGATTCCCAAACCAATACTGTTATTGGTGCTGCGAGAGGTGTTTCGGAGGGAGTATCCGGCCGACTTTTGGGGCGATATTAATGTCCCCTATAGATTTATACATTAAAAAGTAGCTCCCTTTAAGCCAGCTGCAACAAACGGCCTTTTTAAAGGCCACCATAAACTTGTAGATTAGTTGTAATAAATATTGATCATAACATACCCTCTCGCTCGCGATTTCTTTAAGTAGTAGGTGGATGTAGAGGCTCCTACCCTGTGGAGGTGGATGACCTCCCCCCCCCCGACAAAATGGCGGCCAACCCCCCCCCCCCCGACAAAATGGCGGCCAACCCCCCCCCCGACAAAATGGCGGCCAACCCCCCCCCCCCGATTGATTAATGATTGACAGGTGATTGACAGGTGACATGTCATTCCATTGTGTTCCCTTTGATGTTGGGTCGACAGGCTATTAAGTGAACAAAAGACCGCCGAACTCGGCTGCGTGTTTGCAATAATGGGACCCAATTATCCCTTGATGTAGGGTTGACAGGTTGTTATTTGAACAAAAGAGTGCCGCAGACTGCTGTGCACTTATCACAATGAAACTCCATTAGCGGAGCACAATACTGAAAGGAAACTATTGTGTTCTGACGTTGAAGAATGAAGGGTTTCGTATTCAATTATCGCCAACAACGAAACGTTTAACAAAAGAACTACGGATCCAATTATCCCTTGATGTAGGGTTGTTATTTGAACAAAAGTGTGCCGCAGACCGCTGCGCATTTATCACAATGGGACTCCATTAGCGGGAACACAACACTGAAAGGAAACTATTGTGCCGTGACATTGACGAATGAAGGGTTTCGTATTCAATTATCGCTAACAACGAGACGTTTCACAAAAGCACTGCGTGTTGCAAACAGATGCCTTTGACGACCCTCGTCACTGTTGACAGGCTTTTAACGGCCCCCAATTAACGGTAACAAAAAGGTTCCAGAACCTTCTAGAAGGACTGAGAACGTTCTGGCCCCACCGAACAATAGGAACTGCGCGTCAATTCCAGGAATCTGAGACGTCACTGGCGGTACTGCAGCGTTCTCGCTCGACTCTGGTCAGAAGTGGTTTGGTGTCCGAAGTGAACAGACGTGCCGTCTCTGCGCTCCTTCGTGCAAGTGTTGTGAAATACTTTGTGATTTCGTGTAAGTGATTATTAAATTGTGTAACCGTAAGTAAATAGGTAATAAGTATTTACGAAATATATTAAACCATGTTTCTAGTATTTTCATGCTAAAATATCTTTATTTTATACCAAAACTTACAGTACCGAGTTGATTGCACCATCACTTACTTCCATGAGCTAGGTTAAGTCTTTCAATGAAATCTTTTGAGTTTTAAAGAACTAAAATATTATTTTAAAACAACTTTTTACTTTTTAAAAATTATTTCGGGTTTTTAATTTTATAAATTTAATCCGTGTCAGGTTCTGCTAGAATCTATCTTTAAAATTGTTTCGTTAGTAAATATTACAAATAGAAACTTTGTTTTAACATTTTATAAAATAAAAATAGGGATTATTATCCACTGGATAAAGTGTTAGCCCAGTGACTACGCCAACCAGTGATAAATTTCCTTAGCCACTGAATATTGTGTGTTAGTCACTGGATATTGTGTGTATATTTTATAAATTTAAACTGTGTTAGGTTTGGCTAGAATCTATCTTAAAAATTATTTCGTTAGTAAATGTTTCAACTAGAAACTACTGAATTTGGTTCGGCTAGAATTTGTCTTTAAAATTATTTCGTTAGTAAATATTACAACTAGAAACTTGGTTTAAAACAGAACTAAAATATTTTTTTAAATTAATTTTTTAATTAATTTTAATTTTTAATTAATTTTAATTAATTTTTAATTGATTAATTAATTTTTTTAATTAATTAATTAATTTTTTTAATTTTTAATTAATTTTTATTAATTTAATTTTTAATTAATTTTAATTAAATTTTTTTTAATTAACTTTTTAATTTTTAATTTTTTGATTAATTTTTTAATTTTTAATTTTTTTTTATCGACTTCTGTACGGTACGTACGACTTTACTTTATGATTAATTAAATTTAAAATATTTATGTTTAGATCTACTATGGATTGCCAGCGACGTTTTGTGTGCGGGGTCTGCTTCGCAGACTTCACCGAAAGGCGAAATCTCGTGCGACATATGAAGGACCACCGTGGCGTACAGGAGAACCACCGGTGCCCGCAGTGCCCTGTCATGTTCAAGCGGCGGGACAACCTTTTGCGGCACCAGCGCGCGGCCCACGCCCCGACCCCTTCCGCAGACCCCGCCCCTGGCCCGTCATCCGCCGCAGCCGACCGGATAGGTGGGTAAAAATTTAAGAATTATGTAAATAAAGCTGGTTTTTTATTGTGTGTACAGTTTATTATTCCCTCATCTCTAATTCTTACTATGATGAATTTTTAATTTAACATGACTTTTCTCATCTGTAATTCTTACTATGATGTATTTTCAATTTAATATGTGTCAACTATTGGGTTAGTGTAAATTAACACACATGTTGATAAGTGAATTAGTTAAAGAATTAAAAATGTTAATAATTTACAATATGAAAATAGAGTTTGAATAGCTGAGATTATTTCAAAGATAAATATAATAATAACTAGGTAAGTAATGAAAATTATATCTTGTGTTGTCAGGTGCTTCGCCTATCGCAGGTCACGCTGCGGATTCCCCCACCCCTGACCCGTCATCCGCCGCAGCCGACCGGATAGGTGGGTAAAAATTTAAGACTTAAGTACATAAAGATGAATTTTTATTGTGTGTATAGATTATTATTCATTCATCTCTAATTCTTACTATGATGTATTTTCAATTTAACATATCTGTCAACTATTGGGTTAGTGTAAATTAACACGCATGTCGACAACTGATGAATTGGTTAAAAATTTAAAGTGTCAATAATTTTCAATATGAAAACAGAGTTTGAATAACTGAGATTATTTCAAATATTAAGGTGTTAATAATTAGGTAAGTAATGAAAATTATATCTTGTGTTGTCAGGTGCTTCGCCCATCGCAGGTCACGCTGCGGATTCCCCCACCCCTGGCCCGTCATCCGTTCCAGACGACCGGACAGGTGTGTAAAATAATAATAATGAATTACTATTTTCTTCTAAAATTTAAAACTAATTAATGATTTATGTTTATCGAATAATGATTTATGTAAATAAAGTCGGATTATATGTGTACTATTTATTTCCCTTAGTCCCCATTGTTTGATTTAATAATTGTATTTTAATAATAATCAATCAGGTAAGTAATAGATGTTGTGTTGTTCTGTTTAAGGATTCGTGTGTCCCCACTGCCGCCGGTGCTTCTCCAGACGTGACAGTCTACAACGTCATGTTCGACAACAACACCGGGGATCTCAGGGCGGTAGTGGGCCTGCACCATCGCCTGCCACGGACATCGCGCTGGACTCCCCCGCCCCGTCGACGTCGTCAGGAAGCGGAGGCAACGGCAGCAGCAGCGAGGACGAAGTTCCGGTGGCCATCCCCGACGACCTGCCACCGGAGACCTCACACTTCGTCGAGGTCGAGTCTGGGTACCGCGGACGTTTAAAAACCTATTGTCTGCGGGAGCCGGACTCCGAAGGCCTCACGTTGCCGGAGTTCCTGACGACCATCTTCGAGGACATCGTTGCTCTCATGCACCGAGTATTAGAATTCGTCACCGCCGTCAAAATAAACCTCTGGGTCGAGTGTGAATTTGTGGACGTGCACGGAGAAACCTGTCGCCGTGCATTCAAAACTAAAAACGTCCCCGTCCTCCGTACTGACGACATGGAGGACATCTGTGGGGACTTTTTCCACAAATTAGTATCAGAAAAAGAGCAGTGCGAGATGAAGGGATCTGGCTGGACCTTTGTGCGGGTTTTAGACATGGAGGTCAGGGTCAATGTCTATCGCCCGCTCAGAGGTAGCTCCTACATCGCGCTACCGCCTCCCATTGACAACAAAAAAGCCGTAATTAATGTTATTAACGAGGACGAGCGATGTTTCATGTACGCCGTCCTCACCAAATACATCAACTTCAGGATTCATAATAGATTAACGGCGGCAGATTTCACCCCTGACCTTCGTGCACGCGCCAATTTAGACTTTTCAGGTCTCGAGTTTCCGGTGAGGCTGGACAAAATCGGTAAGTTCGAAGAGATGAACCGGGGGGTAAGTGTCAATGTGTACGGCCTGGACCTGGAGAAGATATTTGATGAACAGTCAGGCCGGTACATACACAAATATTTGGTGTACCCCCTGCGAGTTACCAAGCAGGAACTCGAAAACCATTTCGACCTGCTATACTTAACCGATGTAGGGAGATGCCACTTTGCTTACATTTCTAATTTCGAAACGCTGGTGAAATCTCAATTGACGAAGCACAAAGAGAGAATTTATATTTGCAAAAGGTGCTTCGCCTACTTTGATGACCAGCCTACAAAGCTGAACCTGAGCGGTGCGGATCGACTCAAACAACACAAAGAGTACTGCTTTGATCACGCACCGCTCCGTACAGACATTTCAAAAGACAAGAAAATTAGGTTTAGCCATTTCGAACGGACCCAACGCAGCCGTTTTACCATCTATGCGGACTTTGAGAGTATGTTGGTACCGTACGATGGTGAACGGCCACTCAACCCCACCCCAACAGTGGCCCCTCCAGCCTGGGACCCGGCAACCTCGAGACCCGGGCTCCCCCACCACCGCCACCACGGAGATTCACCCTCATCAGCTCATGTCACCACCCGAAACGTGCATGTCCCTTATTCGTACGCCTACTACATCCGAGACGATTACAGGGATGATGACGATGGTGACGTCGACGATGGAGACATCCCCACTAGCGAGACCTTTTCTAAATTTCGCCTGTACAGTGGTGAGAACGCGGCCCAGCACTTCATGGCGACGCTCCGTAAGGACATCAACACCATCGGGCAGATCCTCTACGGACGACGGCGACCCGGGAATCCCCCGAACCTTACGGCAGCGGAGGAGGCGGAGTTCCAGACGGCAACTACATGTCACATCTGTAGGAAGGACTTCGCCCCGACCGACATCAAGGTCCGCGACCACCAACACTCACCACCGTACAGGTATCGAGGTGCCGCTCACCAGTTATGCAATTTGCAGTACAAAGAGCAGGATACGGTGAACGTGTACCTCCACAATCTAAGTAACTATGACGCTCATTTCATTGTGCGGGCATTGAAAATTGACGGAGGTGAAGTAGACGTGCTCGCCAACAACGAGGAAAAATACATCTCCTTTACGAAACGGTTCGAGTACCCGAACGCAGGCCGTCACAACAGGCTACGAGTGCGTTTCGTGGACTCGTACCGATTCTTGGCGAAGTCGTTGGCGACACTCGCTTCACTCCTGCCCGAAGAGCGTCTAAAGGTCTTGCGAGCCCGTTTTACCGACCCAGAGGAATTCCAACTGCTTCGGAGGAAAGGCGTGTTCCCCTACAAACACATCACATCGTTGGAGGTATTGAAAGAGAACACCCTTCACCCCGTTGAAGCTTTCGAGGCGAGCGTATCAGCGGAAGATTACGCCCACGCTCAAAGAGTATGGGAGAGATTTGGCTGCACAACCCTCGAAGATTACTCTAACATCTATTTGACCACTGACGTCCTACTGCTGGCCGATATCTTCGAGGGTTTCCGGGCGATGTGCCAAGAACATTATAACTTGGACCCGGCACACTACATCACTCTCCCGTCGTACCGTGGGACGTTATGCTGAAAACAACCGGCGTGACCCTCGATACCCTACAGGACGTAGACCAGTACTTGTTCTTCGAGAAGGGTATTCGAGGCGGACTTTGCCAATGCGTCACCCGCCATGTTGTAGCGGACAACAAGTACACGAGGAACAGTGAACAGGAGAACGTTGACGACACTTTCCTCATGTACTTCGACGCAAATAATTTGTACGGATGGGCAATGTCCGAGCCACTGCCGTACGGAGGCTTCGAGTGGCTGTCCGACACAGAAATCGCCGGTCTGGTCGAGAACATCAAGAGTATGGCGGTAGACGGCGAGGACGGTTACGTCTTGGAGGTAGATTTAGAATACCCCCGAGACCCCGCCCTCCATGACAAACACCGTGACTTGCCGTTCTGCCCAGAAGTGGTCAAGGCACCGTCCGACCAACTGCCATACGACCAGAACGTTCGCCTTCATAGCGGAGTTGGAAAATCCGCTAAACTGATGGCCACCATCACTGACAAGACCAGGTACGTAATCCACTTTCGCTATCTACAACAAGCGTTGGAGAACGGATTGCGTATCCGTCATGTTCATCGTGTGTTGCATTTCAAGCAGTCCACGTGGTTAAAGTCGTACGTGACTGAATACCACACTCCGTCAGTTGGCCAAAAACAAGTTCGAGGTGGAGCTCTTCAAGCTCATGGTCAACGCGGTGTACGGTATGAGTCTTCAAAACGTACGTAAACACAAAAACGTGAAGATCTGCACCAACCACCGTAAATATATTAAGTACGTGTCAAAGTCGAATTTCAGCGACCGGGTGTGGTTGGACAAGACTTTGACACTACTTAATATGGCTAAGGTGCGTGTGGTGTTGGACAAACCCGTTTATGTGGGTATGTGCGTTTTGGACCATTCGAAGTGGTGGATGTACCGCTTTCACTACCTGATGGTTGAGTGGTACGGACGTGAAAACATACACATGGCCTACATGGACACAGACGGTATCGTTTACATGATCCGTACTGCGAACGCCTACAGGGACATGCTGCAGCACATCGATGACTTCGACACCAGCAACTACCCCCCAGGGCATATCTGCTACAGTAAGGACAACGCTAGAGCCCTGGGGAAATTCAAAGACGAAGCTGGTGGTCATGTCATGACGGAGTTCATCGGACTTATGGCCAAACTATACTGCATATCATTTCTGCGCATCAGCGATAGTGGCAGCGGTCAGGACTACGAGCCGCCTCCCATCAAGAAAGCTAAGGGAGTGAATCGTGCAGTGGTGCAACGTGACTTGACCGTAGACGACTACAGGAGATGTCTACAAGATCACGTGGTCAAGTACACGGAGAATGAGCGCTTCATAAGTAGACGCCACTACATCTACACCATCATGGTGATGAAGCGCTCGCTGGCGCCGTATGACGACAAACGCTATGTGTGCGATGACGGCGTCAGCACATTACCGTGGGGGCATTACGCCATCGCCCCACGTGCACCGCCAGACGAAGAAATGCCGCTATCGTCCCCTGAGTTACCACCTCCGTTGTCCCCACAACCTGGACCTTCTACCGCAGAGTGACTTTGTTCGCCCACCAACACTGTCACAGAAGGTATCCAGCAACGGATATGCAGTACAGTTTGCGGTGACGTCGGTGCATGAGAGCCCATCGCACTCAAAATTCATCGTGGTGGGCCATTTAGGAACCAATTCGTCTTAGGAACAAATTGATTTTTTTCTAGTATTTTTAAAAATAAAATACTATTAGTTACCATTTAGGAATAAATTTTTCATTGTAAATACTTTTTCTTCTAGTCAAATATTAGTAACAAATTTTTTATTGTAAATATTAGCAACAAATTTCTATTGTAAATATTTATTTTTTTTTTTGATTGTAAGTAGATATTGATTGTAAGTAGCTATTGATATTGAAAATAAAACATGTTACTTATTTACCTGTGTTGATATTTATTCCCCGACCCCCCGTGTGTTATTATCTTAAAATAAATTCAGAGTTCCTATAATCTCTGAATTCAAAAATAATTACTTAAACTAAAAGGATAAAGGGTAGAAATGAAAACAAGAAAGTATAATTAAAAATATAACTTTTTATTTTTTCAAAAAATCTATACATCTTACAATAATGTGTTTATAGCTATAAACATTATTTTCAAATATAAATCAAGTAGAAGGTAAGTAAAATCTTGTGAAGAGCATCCGGACCAGCGTGTCGTTCTCAGCAGTGGAGTCACCGAAGAGTTGGACGAAATCATTCATCGACATGTCGTAGTTGGTACGGCAGTACAGGTAGGTGAGACAGTATTGGCCGCAAACCGAAGTATCCAAGCCTTGTAGTCGATACTTGTTGTGGATGTAACGCAAGAGACGTGAATTGATATTACGTCTCAGGAAACGTTGAAAGTCGGCTTGATATGGAGGTCGGCCGAAACTGTCGAAATATTCGATAATTTGTGTATTGTTGTTGTTGAATTGTCTTTCTTCACTGTCTCTGTAGAATACTACCCAGTGTTCACCGCTTTGTGTATGCGGTTCGGTGTTGACGACTAACGCAGTCGACGGAGCGATATATGTGGGTAGACGGTCCGATGCAAACACTCCGACATGTTGTATGTTTTTCAGCTTTGCTAAATGTTTCCTTATGACCGTGGTGTTCATGGTTTGGCGCCAAACGTCCCTCTATTGTTATCGGAACATTTCATCACCTTTTGTTGTAACACGTGTGCGCGACTAATTAATTCTCGGAATTCGGACCCTCGATCTATTGTTCTGCGGCTACCTGTCTGAACACGATTGTGTTCACTGTTCGGGGATGACGGGTAGGTCAGAGCTGCTGAACACCGACGATCTAATTTTGTGACGAGGACAACAACAATAACACGATCCGCAATGTGGTTCTTTGGCTGTCAACAGTAATTAACACGTAGCAGCATACAGTTACTCAATGCACAACGGTGTTGTACGCTTTTATGTTGACCACAACGTAGCGCGTTGGTGGATAGTAGATTTCCGATGGTGGCCAACGATCCGCATCCGATATCCGCCAAATCCACTACCAGTACTTTTCCGTTGTTTATGATAAGATGTTTCGTGGCGTATTGTTTCTTTTCCGATCCTTTTACGTAGACCACGGATTGACTGTTGAGACATGTACGTAGTTTGTCCATCATCACGTGGTACGGTATATCACCGTGATTCCAATCGATACCGTGACAATGTTTAGTCAACCAGTAGCTTTCTCGAAGTTTCTCTTCGGATAGAAAATCACGATCGAACGGTGGACGTGCGATGTGGTGCAATAATAGTGTACCGGTACACACGTCTATAACGCTGGCTTCTTTCACTATGAAATCGTTGCTGTTGTCTTTGAAACATTGTAAATCCAAGACGACAGACGAACGGATCAATTTATGCTGCTGCTGCTGCGGTGTACAATCCATGTTTACTCGTTCACGGTCACCGACGTACTGAGCTTTTTAACTGCCGAAATCCACCGACACGTTACGTTGTCGATCGATCTCGATGACGTTGTCCAGTTCCGCATAGATGATCATATTGACGGATTCAGTTAAAGCTTCACTGAACCCGATCTCGATACGTAGATTACCGTTACGTACCAAATTCCAATGACTGGACTCGTTAGCGCTCAAATCCGGTGTCAAATCGAACGCCATCAGACAATAACCTTTTTCGAAATCGTATCTTGTGATATCGTTACCGATATTGTCGAAATGTATTCCGGTACCGCTGAACAGTGTGTGATAAGCGAGTACATAGGCGTCATCCGTGTTGTTGTTGAACACGGGCTGTAACGCTTTCATCGGCACTTGTTCACCGTCCAAATACAACGCTAAATAGTTCATCTTGAAATGTTGGAAATTGAACGGATTCTTCTTGTAGTCGCCGTTGAACGCTTGATTAGTGACCATGCCGAGAATAACACGTTTCGGAAGCTGACCCAAGTATACGCTGTCCAATGTTTTGCTCTGTATACCACTGGGCAGTGTGATGGATTTCACTTCGACTCGTGTAATCGGATACTTAGCGGTACCGGTCTCGAGCGTTTTACTATGAGCCAACAACACGCTCGGATTGATTTTACATCGACGTACAAACAGATTCGCCTCTTTGATGTGTACTTTATAAGTGGTCGCGGTTTTCGACATGATAGCGAATGAGTTTCTCGATCTGATCAGACGTAAACGCATCTCCACACCGTTCAACAAGAACTTTTCTTGATTGCATAAATCGATATGCAGATGTCCGATCATGTCCGCATAATGACTCAGTTGAATTAGGTACCGTCGATGATTGAGACCTTCGTTTTCTTCTTCACAATTATCCATATGTTTATAGTTGTCTTTGTAGAATAATACACTGCATAAGTGTGATTCTTTCGCGTCCGTGCCGTAGTTCAACAGGTTTTCCAAAAACGCACGGTAGGCGTAAGTGTTGTTTTGCGGTGACACCAGTTTATTGTTCAAGTGTAAATCCACTTGACTGAATAATGAATGTAACCAATTGTTGACCGGGCCGAATTCTTTGACGGCATCGCCGGCTGCGAATTTCGTCCCGTCATCTTTGACTATAGTGGCTTGTACGTGTAGTAAGGTATGCGCTAAATCCGTATACTCGTCACCGTGACCGGGTATGACGAATTCGATAGGCGAATCGTCCGTTAATGACGAAATCGGTTTATACTGTACCCATTTACCACTGTCGATACTGGTCTGTGTCGGCGGTAATGAGAATAAATCCAATTCCGTCTTTGTACATTCGCATGATTTCTGGTGTATAAACGACATTTTCGCCGCCGTTGCTGCTTAAGAGAAAATATCGATTTGTCGTCGTCTTCTAGTCACCTTCTTTTTCTTATGTACTCGACGCTTCGTCGACGATCGTTTCGTCGTCTTTCGTTTTATCGTCGATTTACGCGCGTGTCGTTTACGCTTTTTCGCCGGAGCGGACGTCCGTGCTCGAAGGAGTTTCGTCAAAGACTGCGGTGTGACACGCGTAATACGTCGCTTCTTATAGCCGCCGCCGCCGCGAAGTACGCGTTCGATTTTGTCGTCGGCGCGTCGTTTCAGCGCGCCGGTGAATTGTTTGAGGCGTTCGCCGGCCGTGGTTCGTGGGTCCGCGGTGCCGCCGGCTATGTCGCCGAGAAAACCGACGCCCGATCGTAACGCCTCCTTGCCCACAGCACTCGCACCGGACCTTAGTAGCGGCATCACCGTGCGCACGAGTCCGCCGAGAAAACTTCCGATACCGTGACCGCGTTGATACGCCGCACCTCTGTACACCGATGTAATACCGCCGCCGCCCACTTGTTGACTGCGGTAGTATCTGAGGTAGGGATCGTTCGTATTCATTACGATGTCGCTGTTGCTCTTCGACGTCGTCGTAGATGTAGTTTCATGCACGTAGTGCCGAACTTGAATGGCACGTGACGTCCCTTGCTGTCCCTTATATCTATTTCCGCGCTCTCGAACGAGCTTTTTATAATCGGCATGTAGTGCGGATCGGTGAAATGTACGACTTTCTGTACGCCGAACGTGTAGTCGGACGTGTCGACATTGACGATTTTCAACAGCGGTGCCACCGTATCACCGACGTATTGCGGTTCGACCAAGTCGCAATACACGTACAACTCGGCCGGAAACGCTAGCTTGATGTTCGGTGAGCGTTTAGCAAACGGTGTTGTCGACAAATTACTATCCGGTAAATAACCCAATTGTAACGCCAAAGTCGGACTCAGTACCATATTGACGACGGTATGCGAGTTATCTACCGCTTGTGTCAAGTCGACCTTTACTAAATTTGCTTCCGAGTTATATACGAACTCGATACTGAATGCGTTTATCGCTCGTGTATAATTTATCGTATTCAATAAGTCTTCAACGGTCTCGTAATGACCGCCGACTATTTTCACTCGCATCGCTGTCAACGTCAATCCCATTGTAACTACTGTCTCGGTGTATACAGTTTCGTCCATGGTCGATTCCATATATTTCGTAGCTTCCGCAGGTGTCGTATAGAAAATTATATTACTCTCCGGTGTTTCGAACGTACACGGATAATGCGCTTCGACGAGCGCTACTTCCCACTCGTCGTCATCGAGTTCGGTAGTCGACGGAAAATGTGTCAGATAATTGGTCAACGTATTATTCGGATAATAGTTCATCGAACTATTACTCGGTAGTGTCAGATAAAACTGTTGATGTCTCATATTCGTTTCACTTCTGATGCGGGTATCCACGAATTGAATTCGTCTCCGTAACCTACCCACTTGACGAAGTATCGCTTACTGCGACCTCGACCTTTAGTATCGAGTATTTTATCGATCTGGTACAATCGATTCGGGCCTATCGTGACCTTTTGCAGTTCGTGCTCGTAAAAACGACCGACTATCGGTTTACCGTTCAAATCCTTCAATATATACAGTGGTAGTGGAAATGCACCGTACTGTCGATCGACCGTGAACAATTCCTTACTCCAATTCGTCTCGTAGCCTTTGGCGAACGTGCCTTTTTCCTTAGCGATACGTACCGTGTCACCCGACTTGAATCTGGGTTTTCTTCGTTTCGGTAGTGTATTCGGTTTGTACATGTGACGCCACACTCGATACACCGTTCTTTTGTCTCCTTTCGCCACGTCGTCAGGACGTAGTCTACCACCCAGACTTTTGTGCACACTGTTATTATAGGCGTCGACTAATTTGTCCAATACATCGATATATCTGTACGTGTTTTTATACGTCAAATAACGCCACATACGTGTTTTCAATGTACGGTTCACTCGTTCCACTACGGCCGCCTTAACATCGGGGTTTTGCGTAGTCACATATTTTACATTGTAATCTCTGAACACGCGGTTCACTTTCTCACCTATAAACTCTGTTCCTTTATCCGTCTGTAAACACCGCGGTGGTACGGTGTGCGGACTGTTGAAAATCCGTTCGAACGCGGCAGCCACTTCTTCGCCGCTTTTACGTCTCAACGGTTGGACAAACAATCGTTTGCTGAACACATCGATCACTGTCAACAGATAATTGTAGCCGTCATTGTGCGAACTGAGCCCACGCATATCATTCAAGTCGGCTTGCCACAATTCGTTCGGTCCGTACACCACGTATCTGTTACGTAAGAAGCGTTTACGCACGGGTTTGTGCAACGTATACGTATCTTGTGTACGTAACCATTCGACTACTTCGCGACGTTTTTTCGGTCGTAACGCTCGATGAAGCGGGCTTATACCGCCGAACGAACCCGGGTTAGCGGGATCGTAGTACACCTTTTCTTCCATCACGTCTACGGGTTAAATGGCTCCCACTTTTGAAGTGCAGCCTCACTTATATGTCGACCTTTTGTCACCCTACTAGGCGATATTATTTGAGGTGCTGTTGCCTCTGCCCCGGCCGTTGTTTTCGATCTCAATCGTTTGGCTATCGGTGACGGACTCGGTGTCGGCGGTAACAATAGTGAGCGACGAACATGCGGCGTAGACGATGCTCTTGGTCGAAATAATAATGAACTGCGTGCTCGATACGGTGACGGTGCTGGTGGTGTTGCTAATCCTTCCTCCTCCGCATACGGTTCACGTCCTATATACTGACGAGCTAGCGTATTGCTCACGTACTCGGACGGTACATTTATTTCGTCCAGTGCATTTAGAACTTCGTGCCAACCCGTAGGGACATTTTCCATTCTACGTACACGCACTATCGCGTGTAACACATCGACAATATTCGAGCCGGGTATTCTCGTATTTCGAACAATAATCGTGCCATCCGGATCCCACGAAATAACATTACTATGACGTTTAATGAATCTCACCAAGTTACGTGCGTCTACTTGATATGTACCCGGAAATGTTTGCACTATATCTTCTTCGTCGTTCGCTTCTTGTATCACCGGTAAAGAAATAGGATTACGTTTTTGTGAAGTAAAATACAAAAACCTCTGCAACACCTGCTGGTATTGTTTCCATTTCTCTGTGTCGTTCAACGTTTTGTCTTGTAATATACGATGCATTTCAGCATCCAAACTGTTAGTACCGGCAGCCGCTGTCGACGTTTTTGATTGTGTAACAGCGGTATTTGTAATTGACGGTTCATTACGAATTCGATCGATCAGTTCTTGTGGTACGACCACCATTTTCTTCGAGTGTTCCAGATTCGAACTATCCATTTTTTCCCCCTTCTAATTAGGCACGTTATGTAACACAGACTGCAATACAGTACTCAATAGTAAAGGTAATAGAAATCCACCGCCTTTTTGCACGAGATATCGACGTTTCTTCGACCAATTCTCTCCACGCTTCACCAGACGTCTGAGCGATTTTTTATGTTTACGCAATTGACGTTTTTGCTTATCCGACAGCCGGATATTACCGCGTAACAAGTTGTATGCGCACTCGCACACTGTTCTGATACGACTGGCGTCAAAAGCTTTCAACAACGCTTTACGTTCTTTCGGCTTAGCGTGTATCAGCGCCCTCAATAGAGCAACGTCTCTCTTGACACACTGCGACATAACGACCGAGTGACTGTTCGGTCATCGTGTACCCGGACTTATTTATACTTTTTTCGGTTGATAGACGTACTGTTGTTTCTCGTCGGGTAATATACCCGTCCGTACACGCATTTCGTCCGGTGTAGACTGTTTCAAATCCAATAATAAATATCCGTGTGGTCTACGAGTGGCGTCTGTATAGGCCTCTTCGATAAACCTGGTATTTTCCGGATACACCTGACGAGCTAAATGTTTTATCTGAGCCCTGTCTCTAGGATTCTTAAACAGCACAATATAATGTGCGTTCAAAGAAATGTCTCTTTGTCCCCGTCCTTGATGGAAAATATTCTGAGTTATAAAGAACACACTCAGATTTCTATGATGCGACCCTTTAGTAAACAGATCTACTATAACATTAGATCCGCTAGTGGCTGATGACTCACGCATCATATCGTCCACAATCACTAATGTCGGTGTACCATCAAAATCTTCCATATTCGGTAACCCTTGTCTGTATTGTATACCTACATCAATGTCCGGTTGTAACCCCGGACTATGATACCAGAAAATATTGTCAAACACAGTGTCACACATCACATTCAAGTACTTGATAAATCTCAACACAAAATATGATTTCCCCGAACCCGAAGGTCCGGCTACTATGGCTGAAAATGGATGTTGCCATCTCAGATCCATTGTAAAGACTGATCACAAATACCGACTTACCTTCACTCTTATTACTAATTGAGGGAGTAAGGGTTTGTGAAATAAAAAGACTGGTTTTAATGCTATGAAGGTGGCTATATATATTGCTTACGAAACCTATCAAAATTTATAATCTTTTAAAGTATATCTTCTTTTTCTTGCTTTACAAACATGAATTTATTTCTTGCTTCAAACAAACTCCAATGGAGAATATTTACTGCCGGGTGCTGCTGCACGTCTCACCAAGTGTAAGCGATCCCCGTAGCCGGCGTTGTACTGCTCCATCATGCTGTCGGTGATGGAATCGTTGTAGCGACGTGGAAGGTAGACGTACAAGTAGTAGTCCTCACCGAGCTGTCCCTCCAACGTGGCCAAGATGGTCTCGCCGTACTGAGTGTTGATGCGCTCGAGTTGTGCAATTTTATAACGGCACTCTTCGCGGAGATCGGTAATTTTGGTGTACGGCACACCCGGCTTGCAAGAGTTCAAACACGACTTCAAGTCCACTTTCGAAGCCATACTTTGTTTAAGCACAACCGGTATGGAAGACATAATGCGTTCGAGACACGAGAGTCAATACGAAACACGTCCACACGGTACGAGAACTGAGCAGCGAATGGTGCTGTGGCGATCGGGGTTGTGGTAGTGGGGGAAGGATTGTGAAATAGTTTTTGGCGCTACACGTCTCCTGTGGTGGGGACGACGCTGGTGGGGGAGGATTGTGAAATAGTTTTGGCGCCAAACGTCCCCCTGTGGTGCAATAGTTTCTAGAACATTCCATCGCCTTTTGTTCGCACACGTGTGCGTGACTAATTCCTGGAATTCTGACCCTCGGTCTATTGTTATTGTTTTGGCGCCAACCGTCTCCCCCTGTTGTGAAATAGTTTCTAGAACATTCCGCTACCTTCTTTGTTCTCACACGTGTGCGTGGTTAATTCTTGGAATCCCGACCCTCGGTCTTTTGTTGTCTCTTTTTGTTCCGTGGCTGAGTGTCTCTACGTGTTTCTCGTCTCACCGCTGTTGACGACGATCTTTTGCGTTTCACTGGAGTCGGCTGGGACACAATTGTACATTGTTCCTCTGGCGGTTTACGCCAAGCCGCTAACGGCATCATTGTTTGTGTTAAACCGTTAATTTTCGGGGCTCCTGTACTTCCATCAACCCACATATTTTGTAAATATGACAATAACGGTTTCAAATTGTTGTTAATCTCATCATCGGGGTTGAAATAAATACCGCATGTGTATGTCGGAACTCCTCCATCGTATAAATGTAATTTTAGTAACATTTTCCCACAATTATCCGGATTCTGTACTGTATATTGAAACCCACTATCGATCCAAGTAATTGCTGGTGAATCGTTTGTCGGTCTCACAATCCATCCGCCTTCTATTGTATTTGAAGTACTATTGTCGGTTTGTGCACTTACGTCATTCGATTTCTTTTTTCTTGAAACTCGTTGCTTATCTTGTTCTTGTTGTAATGGAAAATATACCGCATTATCGTTTGCACCATCACCGACACTTGACTGATTCATCGCTTCAAGTTCTTTCATCAGCATACGAATGGATTCATCCACTTCATTAATAGTAGCCGCCATAATACTTACGAAACACGTCCGCACGCACTGACTGCACACACTCGACTGACGTTACGCGCTGTCCTCTAGGTGCGTGTAATCGTATTCAAGCACCTGTGCATTCTCGCGGTGTAATTCTGAACTACAATGCATAATATTCGTAAACGAATGTCTTGCTACACATAACACACTATTAATCAGTACTCTTTCACGTAAACTTCTCCGTTTGTACTCGATATGAATGATTTTTCGAAACGATATATCGATGATTTTCCTCGCATATTCGGTTGTCATAGTCGAATGAGTCTAGATGTTTCTAGAAAGTTCGAGGGAGAACTGGAAGGGATGACGTCACTGATGACGTCATAGGTGGAAAGAAATCGAGCGTGCGCGGGTGTACAGTATTTAAATTTGATTCTAACTACTCTAAAAGTTTAGGGTGGCCTTTAGAAAGACCGTTTTTTATCGCTGTAAGGATGGAGGTAAAGGATTAAAAAGGTGAAAATATGTTTTATTTATTATTTTGTTCTTTTTTGAATTTCCGAAGCCAAGCCATGTAGTTCTCCTCTGGCCACCACCAGAGTGGACGGGGTCTGCAGAAGTGAAAGTTGTCGGGGAAGTAATACTTCAAAACCTGGTTGAAATACTGTTGTTCAGCTTCAATGGGTAGCCAGGTTTCTTCGTACTCGATGTGGTAGTTGAAGTCCAGATAGTTCATGTCTTGAAAATAGTAATCCAGGTTGTCGTCCGTTGGTGCTGACTGCCAGACAGAATGGATGCGTTCGCTCCGCCACATTATCTCGGATTCCAATTCATTCAGTTTTGTCGCCAATGTCGGGATGTAGTACCGACAGTCAAGGTCTGAATATTCCGGTGGGAAAATTTACTCTTCTTTCTTCCAGTTGATCCAGTTGTAATTTATCGGTTGTTGTTGTTCTTCCACCTCCATCCTCTCAGCTTCGACGCAGGCTCAAACCAACACCTCGTCGCTGATGGTGCAGTCCCAGCAGTCCATGATTTCTGACCGTCGTCGACAAGCTCCCAAACCAAACTGAAGGTAGAGCAGTGCGCCACAAGGGTGGGGAACGAAACCGACAATTCCGAGAACTAATGCGTCGTTCCTTATTGTTATATGTTCGAAAAGGTTCCTTCCAGATCTTTCTAGATCCTTCTAGAAGCTTATTGTTCGCGATAATAGCCGTCATTCACAACTTAATGAGACACGAATGTTCCTATTCAACCCTCATCAATGTCACGACACAATAACACCCTTCCTTTACAATCAACATACCGCCTTTCTTCTCTTAATAGCCTTGTCAACCCGTGTCAAACTGATGAATGACTCCCAACATCAAGGATAGTTATTACACAATGGGGGGGGGCTGACGTCATTCATTTGCATATTAATTAGCTCATTTGCATATTAATTACCTCATTTGCATATTAATTAGCTCATTTGCATATTAATTACCAAATTTGTATATTAATTACCTAATTTGCATATTAATTACCTAATTTGCATAATTAATGAGATCGTCGTGGGTGGTCTCGGGGGGGGGGTCACGTGACCTGTGACGTCATGCTCCTCTGCTCCTCCACGGGGTGGGAGCCCCTAGACCCCCCTACTAACTGTCTACATTTTTTATGAGAAAATTTTATAGTTTTTTAAGAATTTTCAACTGCCGCCATTTTGAAAATACAAATGTTTTTTAACACAATTTTTAAGAAATTTTAAGCTTGTCTATAACAAAAGCATATAAAAAATATCAAATTTCGCGATTATATCTCAACTCGGTTTTGAGATTTTAATAATTTAAAAAAATACATATTCGGATGGACATAAAATAGTACAAGATACGCTCGCATGGCCAAATTTTGAGCCTTAAAATATTTCTACAATGCTTGGCAAGTTTCTATCTGGTAACCAGAAACTTAATAATTTTATACTATCTTCCTATATGTATTGGTTGTTCCGAATGCTAGATATTGGTTAGGCGCATTCAGAAAAATGAGTATAAATACATCTAGCCACTTTGGATATGGATCGTATATACGAATAAATTAACAATTTTTAGTTCCTTGACCTCAATTACCTATTATTCGACACCAAGATCAAGGTTTTAGCTTGAGTGGTTTCCAAACTTCAAAGAATAAAACGTTAATATCCGCCATTTTCCAAAATGGTGTCCAGAAAAGAGATATGAATAATTTATTATTTTTTTCAAATTCCCTGACCTAAAAACCATATTATTCGATACCAAGATCAAGTTTTTAGCTTGAGTGGTTTCCTAACTACGAAGACTAAAACATTAGCATCCGCCATTTTCCAAAATGGCGTCCACAAAAGAGAAATTAATATTTTAAATTTTTTTTCGAATTTCTTGACCTCAAAAACCTATAATTTGATACCAAGATCAAGTTTGTAGCTCGAGTGGTTTCCTAACTACGAAGAAACAATCAATAACATCCGCCATTTTCCAAAATGGCGTCCAGAAAAGAGAAATGAATAATTTAATATTTTTTTCGAATTCCTTGACCTCAAAAACATAATTTGATATTAAGATCAAGTTTTTAGCTTGACTGGTTACCAAACTACGAAGGATAAAACATTAACATCCGCCATTTTCCAAAATGGCGTCCAAAACAGAGAGTCCCACTCATACAGAGCGACCACCGGTCAAAATATTATCTCTACTACTATACAATAAAATCTAGCATGGTGGTTGCCGGTCAGCTTTTGGGGTGAGCCAACTTTGTAATTTTGGCCATCCGCCTCCCCACTATACGAGGATTTGGAAACAGTGGCAAACAAATGTAAATTTCAGTAAGTCCTATGACAACTAGCATCCACATTTTACTAGTAGCCTTATGAGAAATAAAATTTGTTTCTATCTTCCTTATTTCCTAACTTAATATTTTGATGAAACTTGGCATATATCTTCTTCTAGTTAAGATCTACCAAATATTGAATTAAAACCACCCAGTTTTAACATAACTGTTGCAAACTCGCATACTCATTCCCCATGTTATTCTTATGAAGCTTACAAAAACATATCATATCTCGCTATGTTGAATTGAAAAATGTTTTGCATTTGAAATTCGTTGAGTATGCAGGTCTGCCGCAACGGTGGTATTAATTATGTTTCAAAATATTGAATATAATCAAATACATATCTGCAAAACAATACGAATGTTTCGTTATCCTTAAATGCTCATTACGGTATGTCTAAACTATAATGTTTAATTACACTGCCACAAGGAAACAATAATATCTCAATCATCACAAATAAAGAAATCAACTATGATGGAACAGTTGAAATTACAAATAGGTAAAGTCATAGTCAACGAAGACATTTTTTACACAATTTGATTTGTGTGAACACAATAAAATGTGTTTTGTGTTTAAAAAGTTAAATAGAAAACATAAAAAACCCAATAACACAAAATGGAAAAAAACCAAAATACCGATTAATAGAGATCCATAAGTACTTTGTTAGTCTTTTTGTAGAACAATTAAAACGTGTGTTGTACATTTTGCTGTGTAATAGTACTGATTGTAAGATGCAATAATACACACAAAACAGTTCATTAGCTTAATTAAATCATTTTTTGTGTCATATATATCAGTATTTTACGATTGTAGAAGAGGTTTTGGTAAATAATGTCTAAATTAACGAATGTTAATATTAAATAAAAGCAACTATCAAAATACGATTTGTTCATTATACGCTGTAGCCTTCATATTTTAATTATCGCATCAAAAGATGCAATAAATAGACTGAATCTTAATATTACTTCTAACATTTATGGAATCAAACGTTTGACTAACACTCAGTGAATAATGGATCAATCGTGATTTTTTAAATATTAGTTCAGACATATTTTTGTTTGGCCTTCAATATGATGCGTCCAACAAAAATACAACAACAATTGAATCTTCAACTTTTTGCATCCACACGGAGCATTTTAAAATCTATTGACAGGTTGGAGACACGGAAATAACTTGTTCAAATTTATACTGTAAATAATTATTTTTAAACACCGTTTTTAATCACTACTTGCCGAAACAGCAACTGAAAGAATATTCACTTGATTAGTGAACGCTTAATTTCCCAAGCATTGATTCGTTTATAAGGCTTACTTCGTCGTCCTCGCCTGATGGAGGACTGCGATTATAAAGCTCATTGTGTAATCTGGCTTAAAAATCAATAATTTTAAAGGGATAGTTTGAGAATTAGAATGTCGTTAGGTTTCGGCTGCTTTTTATTAATATATAATGGCTTTGTGGTCAAAAATACGTTTAAAATAACTGGTATAAAATAATCGGAAACATACTTTCCTTCTCATTGACATAATAAACTGGTTTTTTAACCCACACCTTAACAGTTTTTTGGCCTCATTCATATTGGAGGTATGGCAGTAATACCTTTATTTAGTTTATATAGTTCTTTATAAACTAAATACCCACAATTTCGAAAGAGCCTTTTTTGTATAAAAACTCATTATTTATTGTACACATTTTATGGTCTCGCTATCCTTCAATTTATAAATAAAATATTTTATTGCTCTCATGACAAATTGAATTAATTTGCTTTGGATCAAATAAATTTTTTATAATGGTTTTAATAATGTTGGGCAATGGCAACGTTCTGCCTTTATCGCCGAAGGGGAATATATATTAATAAATTATTTATTTGTAAGCTCAATTTAATAGTGATAAATTATTTTACTTTTAAGTGTGTTGAAACTTTAAAACTATTACTTTTTTTATCCGTGATTTTTGAATTTGAACTCCATTCCAGTACTGGAAGCTATAAACCAATACAAATATATTGAAATTTAATATTAGTTTTATATTGATAAATTTTTTGTAGTTTTGCTGTAAGCCCTCGTTAAAAAACACGACCATGAAAATCTACGGAGAATATTGTGGAATAGTAGAAACGAAAAAGATATTCATGAGGTCGAAAAGTGTCATTGCGTCCCACTCTTCAAAGAACCGTATAATTATTATAATGTTACAAATATTGATCAACTGCTTGTGTTCAAAAGTACCGAAAGAAAAAAAAAACACAAATAATCAAACTCTTATATCTTTACACAGACAATACTTTACCAGGATGTGGGAAGTTTAGTTAAGATATTATATATATTAATTTTAGAAAAATAATTACAAATTATAATAATTCAAACGCTGTTAAACAAAGAAACCATTTTATTTATTGAATCTCTAATTCGCTCAGTTGAAATGAGTGTTCAAAAATACGCATAATTTTAGACCTCACAAGAGGGTTTGACGGTGTGTCACATGTAAAATTGATAGAGTTTTTTAGTAAAGACTTCCTACTATGTCCTGGTTCACTTGTTACATAAATAACAGAAAAAAATGTTGAAACGCGGAGGAATTATCTTATCGAACAACTAAATTCCAATATAATCAAAGATTTTTTAAAATTTTTAATTTGGAATCATAAAACATGGTGTTCTACAAGGCTCCATTCTAGGGCCACTCCTCTCCCTGCGTTACCTAGATCTTTTTAGACAAGTACTTCGGTGTATTCTGAGGATGCTAACATATCAGTCTCAGGAAAAACTAAAGGAGACATTGAAATTTGTCAGCGTTTATTAATCTATCAAACATAAAATAGTTTGCTACTCTCCAAATGTTCCAGCTAGCTAGGGAGGTGGGCAGGGTCACTGTAGTCCACACGATAAGGCAGGCTAACCAAATTATGACCAATCATGCTAGGATACTCAAAACTTATAATTATATAGATAGCATAAAATATATACCTTTGGATCCACGGTTAAATTAAGTTCACACAGGAAGTCATGATAATGGCCATTTATTATTTAACTCAATTGTCAAAATACCAAGAAAATTATTTGAATAGTGAAATTAATAATTATCAAAGTTATATATGTATATCAACAGAAAACTCAGTGTATAAATATCAAAACCATCAAGAATATTTTCTTGAATAATATTATAGGCTACTGAGTTCTTTCAGTTACAATGCACAAAATTTACAAAATTTAACAATCTTTTCACACAACAAGGGAATTCCCACAAACAATTAAACGACATATAATACACATGATAATGAATGATTCTTTCCATGAACGATTACAAAATATATAAGACATCAAATTATTCAGGAATTATATTAATTATACTTTGGCTCAAAAACTTTCTTTTATATCAATATTAAATTGTGCCAACTTAATTTATAAATGCAGCCGCTGGCGGGGATGTCCTCGTCCTGGTTGTCCGTGAGCGGTATGAGCAATGTTCACTCTCGGCACTCAAAGAGAAAATCAAAATGATGTAACTCACCAAAGTTCTGCCACAAAACGACGGTACCGGGCCCGGAATGCGAAACGCGCGATAACGCGGTTCTCCTAGTCGCGGGCACGCGACCGAAATCCACAGAGTCCAGGAAGGTCCGCAGTGCATGCAGTAATCGGGGCTCGAAGTATCAGGGAAGTCCCAGGGCAGATGGTAGACACCCACAGGCGTAAAAGACCCTGAAAATTCCTTAATTAATAGTATAATGTCTTAACATAATGTCTTAGTCAGTAGTATCTGATTATTTTCATTGCATGAAGAACACAATAATTTCTCTGAATAAATCACAAATCATTATCTCATGAAAGTTAAGCTAAGTCCCACAATGAGATGGACACATTAATTTCTCTGAATAATCACAAGTCATTATCTCATTAAATATTTGTTAAGTTCCATAATGAGATAAACATTAATCTATAACAATTGTCTAATCCGGGTATTCCTCAATTCATTTCAAAAAATGTCACATTAAATCACAAACTTGCTCCAAGCTATATAATCTACTCGTTTATGTTGAAACTATTTTAATTTAATTCGGTGGCCTCGACTAAACCGATAAAATAGGCTATTTTATGTACACAAATTTGATAACACAATTATATTTAACATTAATCAACAATTTCATCCATGAAATATTTAATTGACAATATTCAAAAATGTTTCAGATTAATTCTGTATTATATGTTTACTGTAAGCCTTTGATTCTTTAAAATTAAAGTTTTATTTTATTACATCTCATTTATGTCCTCATAGGTCTTTTATGCATATTTATTTACAAATTAATATTTTAGTGGACAACAAGAAAATAGTACGTTTTAAACATAGCTATACAAAACAATCAATTAAACATTACAAGAAATTAACATACAGAATTTTACACTCAATAAATTGTAGTCACCTTACTTGTCCTGTGATAATTAATTATTATAATTGCCAAAACAAAACAAAGAGGACAGATATTAGAATATATTACGTGAATTTACTTTGCAAAATTATGAAGTAATTGGTGACGCCACAGTCTGCTAGATTGCGTCGCCATTGCCACTGCCATTTCGTCGACACAACAATCTACTTTACTCTTTAGGCAATTTTATTGATCCAACGACAAAATTAGTACTTTCAGAATTATAAAATCCGTTACAAACATGATAAACATAAATGATTTTACAATATAAAAGGACATTAAATTTAAAACGTTGACACTGATACAAAATTATACGTGACATGAACTATTATTCATCAATTATTCTTTGGCATTATTCATATTTACTCTAGCATAAAAACTGTTCCTTTACTTATTTTTTTTTTTTTTTTACTTGGTTATGGCTCACAATATTTAAATATATTTATCACAGCATTTAAATATAGGCTACACATTAGTTATTACAATCTTTGGCAAGATCCGTGCATGATTGGTTCTGCAGAATTAATCATGTCAAGAACTTAAGTTTCGTTAATTCATTACTCACGCAAATTGTGATGAGAAAACATAATTATTAAATTTAATTCAGCACTGCCTTACCTCTTCGCACTTTGCAAAGTGCATAAATCCTCGTTGGAGAAGAAGGTCGATCTAGCGGCAGGTCGTCTCGTCCGCGTCTGTCCAGGTCCGTCTGACCTCTCCGGGTCGGCTCAGGTGCCGTGTGCCGTGTGCCGAGCGCTTATCAGTTACAAACCGGCTGGGGTCGAATGACAATGACCAGCATGACTCATCGACTAGTGGCGGGATATCACAGACATTCAAGCGACACAGTTTTTGTCGGCATTGTCGGCTAGCACAACAATGGTTATAATTATTCTTGGGGTGATCAATCCCAGTTCCGACATAAGAATGATTGTGCCACTCAGGTGTCACAAACACCCCCCAGCTAGAAGAAAATTTCCTGAAATTTTCTTAAGTTCGATGATGCTTAAGATCGGACACGTGCCAGTTCCCAACTATAGTGCCATCTTCTCCTTGCAGCTGGTAGACCAGTGGGGACACCTCCTTGCTTATCACATAAGGTCCGGTAAATTTGGGCGCCAGCTTTGCAGCAAAGAATTTGGTAGCATCAGACTGTGGAAAGTTTCTTTTCAAAACTCTATCACCTTCTTTAAAGACAACATTTCTTCTCCTAAGATTGTATCTGTTGGCGCTCTTCTGATGAGCCGCTGTTAGTTTTGTCTCCACTTCAGAGTAAATCCGCTTCAACTCATTTAATTTCTTCCCGTATGACCTGGTATCTTCAACGGCTCGATTAAGTCCATCATCCTTAGCTTCTTCAGATCGTATGGTAAGTTCTCGTCCAAAATTGATGAATGCGGGAGAATGTCCAGTCACCTCATGTCTGGCAGTCCTTAGGGCGAATCCGATTTTCGGCAACTGTTGATCCCACAGCCGGTGGTTATCACCTATATAGGCACGAAGCATGTTACCAATCGTCTGATTCACTCGCTCTGTTGGATTAGCCTGAGGGTGTCTACTGGCATTGTACAGAAGCTTCACCTTGTATTCTGCAGCCAAGGTCTTCAAAGGTTTCCCCGTGAATTCGGGCCCATTGTCGCAAATCAAGTATGTAGGAATCCCAAATATTAGAAAAACATCCCTTTCCAGATGTTTCGAGACTAGCGATGAGGTGGCAGCACGTAAGGGAAACAACAGTGTAAACTTGCTGAAAGTGTCTGTCACAACAAGGATGTACTTGAATCCAGAGGTCGACCGTGGAAGAGGTCCGATCAAATCTGCAGCTACCATTTCCCATGGACTAGCTACTCCTCTTCTAGCTCCCATCATACCAGCTGGGCGTTGGTTATCACTCTTGGTGGTCTGACAAATTTGACAACGGGACACGTACTTGGCAATGTCCTGGCGCATCTTTGGCCAGTAATAGTGACTTTGTACCCTACAGAAAGTTTTGAAGGCTCCTAGATGACCTGCAGTGGGCTCGTCATGATACTGACGAATGATCTGCCCCCGCTGTTCTTTAGGTATTACCTTCTTCCATTCCGAAGCGTCGTCTTCTAAGACAGTTCTCCCAGGAATATGTTTCCATAAAATACCATCATCCACCCTCCATGCTGGATACAATTGAGTCTTTTCAGTTACCAAACGCATCATTTTTTTGTACCACCCATCTTGCACCTGATGAATTTCAGAGACTACCGGTGTTTCCTCCAGTTGTATGTCATCCGATTCTAAGGACCGTGATAGCATATCTGGCACTACATGATCTTTGCCTTTTCGGTGAATGAGGGTGTAACTATAGGGCTGTAACCTCAGAGCCCACCTGGCTAGACGTCCTTGGGGGTCTTTTAAATTATGCAACCATAGGAGGCTGTAATGGTCTGTTATGATGGTAAAGTGGCTTCCCTCGACGTACGGCCGGAACTTTTCTACTGCCCAAATTACGGCCAGACATTCTCGCTCCGTTGCTGAAAATTTTTGTTCTCCCCGAGTAAGGGTTCGGGAGGCGTATGCGATGACCTGTTCTCCCTTCTCTCCTTCCTGACTTAAGACTGCTCCAACTCCCACACCAGAGGCGTCACACGATATGACAAACGGCTTCTCAAAATCAGGGCAAGTCAAGATGGGAGCTTTGATCAAACAGCTGCGAATGTCCTCAAAGGCTTGCTGGGCTTCGTTTGTCCAGATAAACTTCTTATTTTTCTTAAGAAGGGACGTGAGAGGATAGAGTCGACTGGCAAAGTTTGGTATAAACCTGCGATACCAGGAAGCGGTACCACAAAATTGTCGTACAGCCTTCTGTGTCTTTGGCACTGGAATCTGGACTATAGCTTGGACTTTATCTGGATCTACTCTTAATCCTCTACTATCTATGATGTAGCCTAGGTAGCGCAGTTCATCTCTACAGAAGCAGCATTTTTCTCGATTCAAGGTCACTTCCGCCTCTTGAAGTCGATCGAAGATCTTATCCAAAACCTCTAAATGTTTATCAAAATCCTGTGTCACAACAATGATGTCATCGAGGTATACAAAGACATGAGGTTCCAAATCAGCTCCTATCACTCGATCAATAAATCTTTGCCATGTCGCAGGTGCGTTGTGCAATCCAAAAGGCATTGTATTAAACTCAAACAACCCTCTACCCTGCACCGTAAATGCAGTCTTTTCCCTGCTATCAGCCGCTAATGGAATTTGCCAGTAGGCAGATTTGACATCAAGTGACGAAAGATATCTCGAGTCTCTAAGTCGGTCTAAGATTGTGGTAACCCTTGGGAGAGGGTAGGCATCTCTCTTAGTCACAGAGTTAAGCTGGCGATAATTTACACAGAAGCGTTTAGACCCGTCAGGTTTATCAACTAATACGATCGGGGACGACCATGCACTCTTGGATGGGCTGACAACCCCCAGAGCCAACATTTTATCCAATTCTTCACTAACAATCTTCTGCATATTTGGTGACATCGGATAATATCTTTGTTTAATAGGTGAAGCTGACCCTGTGTCAATCACATGTTCAACCAAACTTGTCTTCCCCAAAGTCTTGGTCTGGTTCTTGAATTTCTCCTCAAGGAATTTGTTCAACCTCTCCTTTTGTTCATCACTGAGATGCTCTCCGGATCGTAATCCATCTTCTGCCCACATGGATGATATTTCAATGTTGTTCGATGCAAACTCCCAAGTTCTATTGTGGATGTCCGTGATGATCTGCATATGGTCCCAAAAGTCTATCCCCAGTATCAACGAGTGCTTCAAACTGGGAACCACCACAACCCTTATATCCCTAGTTCTGTCCTGAAGAGTTATAGGAAGATCAACTATCCCTTGGATTGCATGACTTTGTCCATCTGCTGTCTCAACAAACTTATTCTGGACAGTTTTCAACCTAGCTGGGAATTTGTCCAACAACCAAAGTCCCTCCTGTCCTAAAACTGTTCTCGAAGCTCCAGAGTCCAATAAAGCCCTAAAGGTTTTCCCAAAAACTCTTACATCAAGATATGGTCGAGAATCTCCAGATTTAGAAAGAAGAAGATAATCAATATTTCCTGCAGTTGAATCGTCATGGAAGCCAACTTTTCTATCTAAGCTGACTTCCTTCCTCACAAGTTTTTTGGCCTGCACTTAGGGCACTGAGTCCTGTTTGTATTAGGTTCTCCACATCTATAGCAGAATCTCTTCCTAGTCTCCTTGCAAGAAGCAAATCTGTGGCCTTTCACGCCACAATTCCAACAAATATTATTGCTTCCATTTGCTGACGCAACATTTCTTATTTCTGACACCTGGGTTGTTCTTCTACGGTGAGGTTCAACATAGGCAAGATCGGGTTCTAATACCCCTTCACTTCTATTACCACTCCTAGGGACAGTTACTCTAAATCTTCCGGCCTCTGCTTTGCGTGCCATCAAGCGTAGTTCTTCTAAAGTCTTTATTTCACAGAGCGAAAGTCTATCCTGTAAGTGTGGATTAATATTGTTTCGGATTTGGGCCAAGCGCGATGACTCAGGAACAGGTTCAGCAAGTCGAGCATACAAACCTTCCATGGAGGCAATATACATGTCTATGGATTCATGTTCCCCCTGAACACGATTAAAGATTTCCTTTTGAAGTCTGTAGTCATAATCTGGTGATTGAAAGACTACACGCATTTCACGACAGAGCTCTTCCCATGACTTCACTCTACTTTGAACTGAACGGTACCATACAAGAGCTTGACCAGAAAATAAATCCACGGCTGACTCAAACAACTCCGCATGGCTGACACCTCGAGCTCTCCCAAGCTCCTCCACTCGTTGCAGAAAACAACCAACACTTTGGCCTGACTCAAAATCATATTTAAGCCCCCATTTAAATACTGGCACAGGTTTCTGTCTGGATGAAGAAGACGGATTGGCTGAATACGGCTTATTCTCCATGGATGTCGAATATACTTGTCGTGCAGGCTCCATACTAGAAGAAGGTTTATACTGATTATGAGGTATGAAAGCCAAAGATTTGCTCTCCATTTGTGAAACTTTTTCCTGTTCTGTTACCAAGTTTATTTCTTCTTTTCCATTTTGGCCCCTAGCCATATCTTTTCCTCCACTATTTTCCTCTTCAATTTCCTTTTTGTTCCCGCTTTTTAATCTTTCAATTAGGTCTGCGGTTTTCTTGAGCAGTTCCCCCTTAAGTGCCAGAGGTTCCAAGTCCAATGATGGTGGGATAGGAATTCTCTCAATTCTCAAATATAAATAGTGCAACCTGGCCATAAGTCGGTTGTATTCATTATCTCTGTAGTTGCCTTCATAGTCATCCACATACGACTTTAAATCAGATAATATTCCTTCACAAGTTTCTAGCTCTCTTTCAGGATCTAGAGAATTTACAACTCCTTCATCAATTGGGGTGTCGTTGGAAAAGCATTGATTCAGCTTCTTCCTCAATTCATCCGCAGAACCTTTTGCAGATTGTCCACGAATTTTGAGCTCGTAAGCAACTTCCTCTTTCCTCAAGTGGTGGCAACTCATTTTGATCAAAGACAAAAGATGGAACAATGATACTGACAAACTCATAAACCAACAAATTTATGGAAAGAAATTTATCAGCGCGAAGGCTACATTCAAAAGCGGAGAACTAAAAAATCGGCAAAATGTTTTAACAAAATTAGCCTATAATCAAAAATAAAACTTCACTCAGACTGTAATTTTCCTAGCCCCACGTTACAGGCGCCATTTGCTACTCTCCAAATGTTCCAGCTAGCTAGGGAGGTGGGCAGGGTCACTGTAGTCCACACGATAAGGCAGGCTAACCAAATTATGACCAATCATGCTAGGATACTCAAAACTTATAATTATATAGATAGCATAAAATATATACCTTTGGATCCACGGTTAAATTAAGTTCACACAGGAAGTCATGATAATGGCCATTTATTATTTAACTCAATTGTCAAAATACCAAGAAAATTATTTGAATAGTGAAATTAATAATTATCAAAGTTATATATGTATATCAACAGAAAACTCAGTGTATAAATATCAAAACCATCAAGAATATTTTCTTGAATAATATTATAGGCTACTGAGTTCTTTCAGTTACAATGCACAAAATTTACAAAATTTAACAATCTTTTCACACAACAAGGGAATTCCCACAAACAATTAAACGACATATAATACACATGATAATGAATGATTCTTTCCATGAACGATTACAAAATATATAAGACATCAAATTATTCAGGAATTATATTAATTATACTTTGGCTCAAAAACTTTCTTTTATATCAATATTAAATTGTGCCAACTTAATTTATAAATGCAGCCGCTGGCGGGGATGTCCTCGTCCTGGTTGTCCGTGAGCGGTATGAGCAATGTTCACTCTCGGCACTCAAAGAGAAAATCAAAATGATGTAACTCACCAAAGTTCTGCCACAAAACGACGGTACCGGGCCCGGAATGCGAAACGCGCGATAACGCGGTTCTCCTAGTCGCGGGCACGCGACCGAAATCCACAGAGTCCAGGAAGGTCCGCAGTGCATGCAGTAATCGGGGCTCGAAGTATCAGGGAAGTCCCAGGGCAGATGGTAGACACCCACAGGCGTAAAAGACCCTGAAAATTCCTTAATTAATAGTATAATGTCTTAACATAATGTCTTAGTCAGTAGTATCTGATTATTTTCATTGCATGAAGAACACAATAATTTCTCTGAATAAATCACAAATCATTATCTCATGAAAGTTAAGCTAAGTCCCACAATGAGATGGACACATTAATTTCTCTGAATAATCACAAGTCATTATCTCATTAAATATTTGTTAAGTTCCATAATGAGATAAACATTAATCTATAACAATTGTCTAATCCGGGTATTCCTCAATTCATTTCAAAAAATGTCACATTAAATCACAAACTTGCTCCAAGCTATATAATCTACTCGTTTATGTTGAAACTATTTTAATTTAATTCGGTGGCCTCGACTAAACCGATAAAATAGGCTATTTTATGTACACAAATTTGATAACACAATTATATTTAACATTAATCAACAATTTCATCCATGAAATATTTAATTGACAATATTCAAAAATGTTTCAGATTAATTCTGTATTATATGTTTACTGTAAGCCTTTGATTCTTTAAAATTAAAGTTTTATTTTATTACATCTCATTTATGTCCTCATAGGTCTTTTATGCATATTTATTTACAAATTAATATTTTAGTGGACAACAAGAAAATAGTACGTTTTAAACATAGCTATACAAAACAATCAATTAAACATTACAAGAAATTAACATACAGAATTTTACACTCAATAAATTGTAGTCACCTTACTTGTCCTGTGATAATTAATTATTATAATTGCCAAAACAAAACAAAGAGGACAGATATTAGAATATATTACGTGAATTTACTTTGCAAAATTATGAAGTAATTGGTGACGCCACAGTCTGCTAGATTGCGTCGCCATTGCCACTGCCATTTCGTCGACACAACAATCTACTTTACTCTTTAGGCAATTTTATTGATCCAACGACAAAATTAGTACTTTCAGAATTATAAAATCCGTTACAAACATGATAAACATAAATGATTTTACAATATAAAAGGACATTAAATTTAAAACGTTGACACTGATACAAAATTATACGTGACATGAACTATTATTCATCAATTATTCTTTGGCATTATTCATATTTACTCTAGCATAAAAACTGTTCCTTTACTTATTTTTTTTTTTTTTTTACTTGGTTATGGCTCACAATATTTAAATATATTTATCACAGCATTTAAATATAGGCTACACATTAGTTATTACAATCTTTGGCAAGATCCGTGCATGATTGGTTCTGCAGAATTAATCATGTCAAGAACTTAAGTTTCGTTAATTCATTACTCACGCAAATTGTGATGAGAAAACATAATTATTAAATTTAATTCAGCACTGCCTTACCTCTTCGCACTTTGCAAAGTGCATAAATCCTCGTTGGAGAAGAAGGTCGATCTAGCGGCAGGTCGTCTCGTCCGCGTCTGTCCAGGTCCGTCTGACCTCTCCGGGTCGGCTCAGGTGCCGTGTGCCGTGTGCCGAGCGCTTATCAGTTACAAACCGGCTGGGGTCGAATGACAATGACCAGCATGACTCATCGACTAGTGGCGGGATATCACAGACATTCAAGCGACACAGTTTTTGTCGGCATTGTCGGCTAGCACAACAATGGTTATAATTATTCTTGGGGTGATCAATCCCAGTTCCGACATAAGAATGATTGTGCCACTCAGGTGTCACAAGTTCAATGTTTAACTACACGCAATCATTTTCTAAATCCAAATAAGTCAATTTGTTCATTATCCACAAAAAAGCGAAAATTTGCTCCCGATAAAGTAGTGGTGAGGATGAATCAGATCAACCAGCATTAACAGAATTTCTAGGTCTTATAATTGATTTAGGTTGGGATGTCCATGTTGATTACGCTTCTATAATATTTAATTTGGTCTGCATGCTTTGCGACTAATGGTCAAAGTTGATAATATTAATACTTTGAAAACAATAAATTTATTCAGCATCAATTCATTCTCGTGTATGCATTCATGGGGCTACAAAAAAAAATAGTTAAAAAAATAGTACAAAAAATAGTAATATTGCTAAAAAGCTTTACGGATTATTCTCGATGTGAGAGTTAGAGGAAAACAGCATTTTTCCGATAATGGCATTTTAACGATATAGGGGTTAAATATTTTGGAAAAAACAAAACCCAAACCTCACAGCAAACAGTCATCAATAAAATATGAGGGTTCACAAGAAGATGGAGCTTCACCAATTATAGTTTTGTAGAAAAAAATTAATTCATAATATATATTTTTATTCAATTTGTTAAAAATATTTCAAACAAAGTGATTTGTTTAAATTTAGGAAAATATTTAAAGAATATTATATTTTGTAGCTCTTCTCTTACTCATTTCATACTGAACTAAAAAAGAGTTGAATTTATTACTAGACATATCATATTCACTAAGTCCCTCTGTAGAAAGCGATCCGTTGTATGACACTTATTATGTTATAGTGAATAACTAATGTATAACTTCGAATTTGACCAAGCACTAGAAATACAAGCAATATAATTAAAAGCACTAGAAATACAAGCAAAACAAGCAAACAAAATACAAGCACTAGAAATATTATATTAGCAAGATATACATTGCCTCCGATTTTTGTTTAATCAAAGACCCTTTACAGAAAACCATTCCTATTTAAATAATCTCCGATACGTTCGCACGAGTAAATTATGTACTTTTGCATTATTAACTTTTTTAACTTTGTGTAACTTTTAACTTTCTTAACTATTGTAAATTTGTTAATAATCACGAGTATTTTTGATACTTTTGTAAAAAGGTTTTATACTTAATTAATTACCGTACTAGAGGATTTCCTTACAAATGACTTTTCCCCACAGTGTACGTTTATAAGCCCCATTTGAGGTAGTACAATGAAACAACAAGAAGGGAGATAGAAGATTTTTTCAACCCTAAAAAGCAGCAAGGTCGAGTCTTTCATGGTTTAGCCGCAACGCGGTGGAGTCAAACAACGTAATTATTTCCCGCCAACCTCCGTCTCGCCCTCGCCCAGAATATTGTGCCTGGTTATTATCCGGACTTGCGGACACAATTTTTGTTTAAAGTCCCTCTTAACTTTTGTGGTGAACAATGGGTTGCCTTGTTTTAAGCGTCATTTTTATAATACGACAAAAAGTTATTCAGCATATTTGTTATGATAACGGAAGAAATAAGTAAGCATATTTTTAATTACATTTATTTAACGAAAAAACGCATGATAAAGTAGTCTTGAACCTTTTTACATTCTCCCCCCTACACAAAGTATATGGAGATAGTATTGTTTTCGTAAAACTTTCGAATTTGAGTTGTCAGTGGATGTATTTGTTTCAGTACTCCCTGAATCACTACAACACAAAAATGTGGTTTTCGGAGTAGTGTCTGTCTTTCAGTGTGTGTGTGTGTATGTGTGTGTGTGTGTGTGTGTGTGTGTGTGTGTGTGTGTGTGTGTGTGTGTGTGTGTGTGTGTGTGTGTGTGTGTGCGTGTGCGTGTGCGTGTGCGCGCGCGCGTGCGTGCGTGCGTGCGTGCGTGCGTGCGTGCGTGCGTGCGTGTGTGTGTGTGTGTGTGTGTTGTGTGTGCGTGTGCGTGTGTGTGTGTGTGTGTGTGTGTGTGTTTATGTGTATAAACAGAGCTAAAGACTACACAAATGCTCCGATTTTCATTAATATGGCATATAGGTACTAATCCATGATATCTCCATGCTTTTATTTTACATGTTTTTAAAGTTTTGATTTTTAACGGTATTTATCCCATAAAACCCCAAAAAACGAAAAAATCAGGTTAAAAGGTTATGGAGATTTATGTGATAATAATTCAAATTTGTAAAACGTACTTAATATTGTAGTAATTAATCCAAATATACTTGTTACCATTAAATTTGGTTAAAAAAATGACTCAGTATTCTGGATTATTAGCCTACGTCAACTGGTTGCAGAGATAACTGAGATTTTCTGAATAAAATTCTGATATTAATTGACACATATATTGTCGAACCACGTTTTATGTTAATCAGAAACTTCACTTCCTAATTCATCTCAGTACCACGGTAACCACTTTCTTTAGGGCACTCTGAATTATTTTATACAATTTAGGGGTCCATTTCACCGATAGCTAAATTTATTGGATTTACTGTATTTTATCATTTCACTAAGGGTCATTAATATTCGAAGAGAAAATTTCCTAACTCGAGTATTTAAATGCAACTCTCAAATAATTGTTTAACCTGTGAGAAACTTTCCTCCACCAGTCATCTGAACGTTTCTCAAAAGATTAATTTATTCTGGATATAACATTTTAAGGAAATACAGTATAATGTTGAGACACGTGTCCCGAGCATCTTATCAAATTTTACTTTTTTGACTATATTCAGATTAAACCTTACAGTAAATTACTCCCGTGACACATTTGTCCCACGAGCTTCAACCAATATTTATTTATTTTGCTAAATTCCATTATTGTAGAGTCGGTCTTGCTAGATTTTGGATCCGAAGAGGCACATGTCCCTCACGAACCCTTAATTAAATTTGAGCTAAATTTTAAACTTATATTGCTCTCCCACAGAAAATGACTTTTCGCAACGGTATCGGTACTGTAAATTGTCGATAATACTTAGAAAATAATAATTCTATGCACTCACTCAGACATCTCCTAGCGTGGCGGCGGGCGATAGCGGCAATAGCGACGGCGATCCTGAGGCTCCCAGAGTCACTGGACATCTGCCTCGGCCTTTGGTTCTTATCAAACTCATGATTAACCGTGGTGGGGGTAACAGGAGGGAAGAGGAGAAAAATGATTAATTATTTTCACTAGACATAACCTCTAATTTTAAATAAAATAATTCTTTCAAAAAGGACCCTATCACAATTTAAAAATGTATTGTATATCACTAGAAACAAGTTGTAACCCGAAACTAGGTAAAACAATCTAAAGGCGGGTTCACACCGGGCATCCGTTTGTCTATTGGACGGATTGGATGGATGTTCGAAAAATATCGCGAGCCTGCTTACACATTGGGACAAGACACACCGACGTCCATCAATCCGCTGGATGCAAAATCAGGCAACATCAGCCACTGGAATGATGTTTCGGAATTGCTCTCCGAGCGACCTTTCCCTCGCATCCACATGGACGTTTTCATCTGCGCATGCGCCTCGGCAGAAGACAGCACCGGAAGACATTCTGTTCAATATGTAACTTAATAGATGAACTAGCCTAATAATTGTGTGTCAAGTTATTTTTTTTACTTTAATATCAATTTAGGTTATGATTATCACTTCCGGTAAAAAATTTGTTTATGTAACTGAATTCAGTTCAAATGAATTTGACCAATACCAGTTAAAACACGAAAACATTTTGATGAGACTGATAGTGCATAGTTGATTAAGCAAAATAAATTTCTTAATCATGCCAAACAGTTACTACCTTAAGCAGACAGCAAGTCGTTATGCTAGTTAAAGACTTTCTGTAATTTGTGTCATCTTTCCTGATGTCATCATCGATGAATGATAGCACCTTGTCAAATTGTTCCCTAAGTCTATATCCCCTGAACTTATATTCATCAACTTATAAATCGGAAATCAAATGATGAAACTCTCCATACAATATCCTTTCCTTGTTCATTGGGTGCACCCAATGAGATCTATTACTTAGAGAATACAATAGAACTAAATCATCATCGTCACTGCTTGAGCTGTCATTGAGTCACGGAACACTTTTTGAAAAAAAAAAAAACTTCACACCAAGGCACATGCTGGCTTGACATTGTTCTTCCGTGGCCGAAAAGGGGAACTGAGGACGAAGAGATGGACCTTTCCATCTGTACATTGGATGGACATTTTGGTGTGAAGTGGCCCTCCGTGGACGGATGCCCGGTGTGAACCGGCTTTAAGTCCCTTGGGGGGGGGGGGGCGTTTCCGTTCGTCTCCCCCATCAGCGCACACCTATTAATAATGCTTTAATGTGTCCTTCAATACTCGAATTTTAATTTATCCTGTAGACTGGTTACAAAAAGCTTTCATTCTGAATATTTTCTGGATTTTTCACTTTTTTGTCAGATGAGGTTTCACAAATAATCGGAAGAATATTCGTGTTTTAATATTAATAAATTAATAAATAAAAATTATGCTGATCAAGAAGTTTGTGCCGTGCAACGCCACGAATCCTTATATATATGTATTCAGTAGCCTCCACTCGCCAATGTCAACCAAAAGCCCAACCGGAAGATCCTTGATTTACTGCTTGTAAGCCCCAATCTAGCCTCGAACCCCTCGCCCCTTCTCTCGCCCCATTACCTGGTTACCACGTTCAAGAAGGAGGTCAATTTTATGGGCGTGCCGGCGGACCGAGTTCCCAAATCGAATTCCATCCAGCACCAGCGAGGACAATAATGGCTAGATAAGTACTTAGCAAGGGGGCGAGCTGGGGAGAGCAGTCGGGAGTAATTGCTAGATTTAAATGTAGTTTCTGAGTTAAAACTTGGGCGTGGGCCATCTGCCCACGCCATTTGGGCATTAAGCCTTAAACCCTTTTATTTTCACAGTAATCGATTCAGGTTCATTAAAATAAATCAGTAAATGAAGGTTTGGTACGCCTAGAATAACTTATTCAGAAATCAGCCTGGTTATCATTTAGTATGTTAGTCATACGGTAGGGAAACCGAAACATGTCAATAGGTTAATTCAGTATATTTGTATTTAGTAATTAAGGTAGGTAGGGCTCATTAAAGCTGGCTAAGGCGAAGTAATCTGGCAGACGATCCTTCCTTTGGGTAATCCAGACCGAAATTATATCCTGTTGGCCCAGTCACCATAGCTCTCAATGTTTCAATCAGATCAGTTAATCCCACCTTTGCCGAAGTAAATTTCCCAGTTAGCAGGTCCCTAGAATTTACCCGTTATCTTGAAATTAACAATACACTCTCTTGAACTACCCATTTCCGATCAGAATTATGTCCCAAACCAAGCATCAACCAAATGTAACCTCAGCATCCCAATTGCAACTCACTCCATCCAGAATTCAGTCCACCCAGTACCACCCCCCCATCATTACATTACATTACATTACATTACAAGTTATTTAGGAAATTAAAGAATCACCTTACAGTACATACATTGACTTACAGTAAAACTTTAAATATTATTGTTTGATGATTTACTATACTATCAGTGAAGTATATTGGCATTTAGAGTGAAACGTATTATTTTTCAAGTTGTTGTCTTCAGTTACCTGACACTTAAAAGTTATAATTTCATTGCAGTACGTTGAATTTAAAATGACCTATAACTTAAAAAAATGTACATATTTTATACAACCGATCAAGAGATAGATTTAAGTTATTTTAATAAAATTAAGTGTCATAAGTACCATAAAAAATTACATCTCAAAATGTTTAGAGTGATATATTTTTCTGTAACTTCATTATATTTTTAAAGCATGAGATTTGATTTCTGTAGGTTCTCTGGACTTTATGAAACGCTGAGCATACCAAAACTTTACAAGTAATGGTATTAATGTTTCCACCACCTTAATTAGTAGGCTAGGCATTAGTCTCTCAGTAATTGTTTCCACATCATGGTAACAGTTGGTAGCGGTGCTCACGTGATACTGATTGTTGTATCATCAGGTTTGGCTGGTTATTGTTTATACTATTCAATTAACATGTGCTTGTTTTGTATCGAAAGCTAATAATATTTTGAAAATAAGGCAAAATTGTATCAATCTAACGTTTGATTCAATTAATTTGTATTTCTTGTTATGGAGACTGCCCCTCGTATTCGGTCAACCAGAAAATTTATAAATCCACATATTTTTGTCTATGACAAGTAAAAAAACCTAACTATATACTCTTTTCTAAGGAAATAACCATATCAAATCAACCACACTGAAAAATGGTGAGAAAAGGATATAAAGGAATTTAATGTGGGAAGGATTGGCGTAACCTTTTTAAATATTAGTTGACTAAAACCATCTGCAGTTTCTTTGATAATGGATCATAAATTGAGTTTTAATTTAAATTAGTGATTAGTTTGCGGAAGGCTTAATCCCAGAGTCATTAGTTTCACGGCTCAAACAAAAGGAATAGCTGTCGTTGTATCGTTCCTTAATTAACATTTAGATTGGATTTAAACAGGAAAATATTTGCCAGTTAAAATGACACTATCCAAAACACTTGCTACAGTTGGAATCGTATATTTAGGGAATTATTTCTCTAACATTATTAGTTATATTAATGAGTGATTAACATGTGGTAATAGTGTTAATACCTACTTCATAATGTGCCTACTTCACAGATATATTGATTTTAACATTAACAAACATCAGCCTTTATTTCTGAATCAAACGAACTATTTCCTCGTTTGAAAAAAAATCCCAACTTCGGTAAGGCATGACTACTAAGAGATAAATTAAATATTACAGTAATCATGGCAAGCAGGACTGGAGGAGTTTCCTTTATAAACCTAACAAAATTCTGATCGGTAGCGACTGCGTTGCTAGTTACTCTGATGATAGCATAGTAAATTTAATATTCACTGACTGAGAAGAAGAAATATGGAATCTGGTGGTCAAGTGGTCTTGACAATGAGTCAGCCATTAGATCACGGGATATGGGAGTGCATACCGGGTATTGACAAACAATTGTCCAACGAGTCAAAATTTATAGAGGCTATACAGATAATTAATTGATACTAAAATTCTTTAATTTATTCCACAAACTTTTCTAATTTGCTCTTGAGAAGTGGATCTTTGATCCTCCAATAGCTTTGGAATTTTTAATTTAATGCTGAGTTAGATTTCCGAGCACTCTGATTATGGCACAGTCTTTAGATCTGATGAGGATCACATGCTGCTCGCTTTCACGGCTTTCTTGTGTACGATTTAGTAAAAGACATTGGGAAAACGTTTTCTTTGAATTTTTCGCGTGTAAATTTTGGGTTTTCTGCTCGTAATTATTAATTATGAAATCTTGTTCAAAGAAATCGAAGAATCCTTTTAACGGAAAATATATTTTCGTAGATTTAATTGTTTGTTTCTTTTTGTTTGAAATTATCTTTATTTGTATTATATGGTTTAATAAACGTAATTTTTAGCCAATGCTAGTATAATGGCAATGGATTCGGTTTGTTTGTTTGTGATGTCTTCTAATCACGCAATAAAAGAGCGAACTCGAAGTTAATAAGAGGATTAAGAGGTTCAAGTTTTTATTGTGTATTTTTTTAATGGTAAATAGCAAACCATAATACGCATGAAATGTTTGCAAACGTTGCAGGGCGGAGAATCATTATATCTTTTTTACATATTGAAAATTTAAATTGTTATGTTGGTTTTATTCGCGGAAAGAATAATATTAAGAAAAAGAATTTCTTAAACACTGTGTTAAAAACATATCCACATAATTTTTGTTGCGTTGCGGCCGAATTGATTAAATTGTAATAGAACCCGGTGAGAATTTTCGCATTCCTGCAACACCGAACGAACCACTGAAATCACATATTTTTTCTCAAGAGGACAGCTTGTTAACCTGACATAGCAGAAGTGGCAACAATATGCATTATTATATTATTATATCGTGCACCTTGTTAAATTAGAATTTTCTTGTTATGTTTTGATATAAGATTATTTAAGCACAAAAGTTTTAACATACTGGTAAAATAAAAGCAGTTTACAGTGACGTGTAATTGATACTCAGTCCATTAATAATACCTAAATGGTCATTTCAGAAAGGGTGCATGTGACATTTTTCTAACTTTTGGAAAAATGAAAAAAACTTGATTACTTTAGGAATTTTCATAGTAACTGATAATGACAATTTCTATGTAACAATAAACTAATTAGAAACAACAGGTTAAAATTGTAGATTATTTTGTCAACGAACTCTTGAGAAAAAAATTTAAAAAAATTCACATATGCCGTTTATGCAATGAATGACATAATTATAATCTGAAATGGGTTTTGACAGTTATAAATGAGCATCATACACACAGAAACAGTATTTACTGATAAAAAAAGTTTAAGGAGACATAACAAACATTTTTTATGTCTTACTTTTTGGTTTTAAGAAAAAATTACTAAAGTTCAACGTGATTTTTACCAAAAGTGACAATTATAAAGAATTTATAGTTTATAAATTATAATTATTACTATAGTTATAAATTATGATTATTATAATTATAAATTATTCGAACGAAGTGAGTTATACTCGACTTGAAAATCACTCTTTGTGAACTAACTCCTCTTTTATTATTTGATGAAAATTCGTGAAATTTGAACAACATCATATTTATACCCCGAATATTGTTTTAATCTATAATTATACGTTAATTATACGTTTAAATTTTAATTTTTTTAGTTAATAGCCTTCATTTAGTTTTACCGCACTTCGTTCGACCTATACGCGACATAGCGTATACGCCTGGTAATTATAACTATACAATTATAATTAGTTCACATCATAAATCACAGGGTTACCAACATCAACAATAAGCAAAAGAAAAATCCGTTCAGTGCAGAAACATGTGCCTACACGTGTGTCCTTTCTGCATGGAACGAAATATTCTAATCCGGATTTAACAAGCAAGGGACCACGGCACAAGTGTCGTTTCTGCATAGAAATGTGCGTCTAGGAAAGTACTTCCAAAAAATATGAAAAAGTGAAATCTGAAAAATGTCACATGTGCCCTTTTTGAAATGACCGATTCCTATGTTGTACACCAATGTATCAATCGTAACTCAACCAAAAGGTGTTTTGGGTTTTAACTGTGGATAAACTATTCAATTTATTCTCTATTCAAAAGAGCTTTTGAACTAAAAAAATGATCATGCACGATGTATATTTATTCAACAGAAAGCATCAATCGGTACTTGCCTGATAGTAAATACCGAAGAATCAATTGGTTACTACAGATATTTCAAAGTAATTCATCAAGACGTATCATTACTAAACTACTCCACAATATCTGATTATCTATTAAGGCGCTTGAGATTATTAAATGATTTACTTTAGTTTGCATGTAAATGTAGGCCTACCCATTCATTACTCATCTGTAAAGTGAGGAGTGTTGTCACCAGCCAAGGGCTTTTACCGACCAAACTATGCGACCGCCACTTTCTGGCTCTCTTCCAGAGTACAAACACTCCGGACAAACAATGTGCGAGTGCCGCGTCGGCCTGTTAGTTCATGCGAGAAATAAATGTATGGATATTAGCCTGCTGGCTTTACATCCCATTAATATATTTTTTTTGAGGTATTTCAAAGCGAAACTGGCATCAAATATTAATTCTTTAATGAAAAAGATTTTCATAGCAATTTAGCTATATGAATTTTTGTATACATACACATTGAATTTATTTGCAGAAAAGTTAATCTCAATAGCAGATACTTGAGATTAACATAATTAAAAAGTTAATGCGTGCTGGCATCTGGCTGATATAAAAGATTAAAAATCAGGGAGAAATGTTTGATTAATCTCCGACGCCAATCAACTGACAAAAGTCCTTCGCAGTTTTAATCCCCAGCTAAGGTATGAACGAAAATTTCAAGGATACGAAGAACTTATAGACTCTAGAACAAAGATTTAAATCCAGCTGTGGTTTAATCAAAACAATCTAATAATTATTACTGTTTTACTTTATTACAGTATTCGATGAATATTCAAATGATTTGTTGCGAGAAAAAGTTAGACATTATTTAGTCGTAATTAGTAAACTAGTGAAATTCTATTAACCTGATTGAGGAAAGTTCTAGTTTCATTGTAACAAAAGCTGACTTCAACTTAATCCGGAATGAGTATAAGCTGGGCTTAACTTTTGTGTTTTGACGCTGTGTCACTGGGTAGGATTGTTTCAATGCGAACAGTGAACAGGTAAACCCTTGCTTGCTGTTGATCAACGTAATTCGACTATTGTATTGAGTAAGTGGTATTTACAAACCCGAAACTCGATTCAGTGTCGTATGCCAGTCAGTGGCGTGACAGATTTGTTCTGGCCTCCCTTGCAAACTTATTTATCGAGCCCCATGCGTGTTTTTGGACCATCGACACAACATAAGCAGTTTCGTCACTAAATTATGGTAATAATGCATAAAAGGGACTATTTCAATCATGTTTTAAAGTTACATCACTAAATTGCCACTTGAACGTACGCCACTTTCAAGTGGGCAAATAATTTAGAGAATTAAATAAACGTATGGCTAATAGCGACAGGGACGCCGAGAAGCCATGTCAACCAAGTCTGAAATTGGGGTCTGGGACGAGTAGGACTTTTTAAATTTGGGATTCGAAGGCCTTGAATGACATGTTCACACTAACTTATAAGAAATAAAACTATGCAGTGAAAAATTAATATTTTTAACTTATCATGCAAATGCCTAATAGTGGAAATAACAGCACGGTAAAACAACAATGTTTTTTGGCTGTGTAACTGTTGTGCTTGTGACTGACTGTACTATACGGCTTAATGTTTTCACGCTATAAAATATGAAAGTCCTCTTCCTGAAGCCCATTTTTTATACCTCAACAGTTTTTTTTCTAGCATCTAAGTCAATGATAGCATTGAAAAATATATAGAAAAAATTCCAACTCGGCGAGATGCAAGATGAATAGGACAAACGTTTTGTATCTATTCATCTTGGGCGTGATGGCACTGCGCAAAGTTAAACGCACATGAGTTTAATTATTTGGAATAGTTTGTTAACGGCTGTAAATCAACTGTGTTTTCTGATCGCTCGGGCAAATGACGAGGGTATAATGTATCAAATTACACAAAAGGCTGGAGAAAATAGTTGCTCGTATTTAGGCCTACCGATCGCAGAAAATTGCAGAAATACTATGAATTTTGTGAGCGGCCGAAAAAGACAATCACACACATTTACCAATAGCGGGAAAATGACAGGTCTTGCCAAAGGCATGAATAATGGGTGAAAAAGACGTGCGAGTTCACCGATTAAATGACAGAAGTAGCTTTGTGGAAGATAAACATTCAACTTTTTTGTGCAAATTATCCTCTTAAAAACTTGTTACAGGTTTAGTCTAAATTTTTCTGATTCCGAAAAATAGAGAAAATGTGTCTCTCAATACGAATTTGTGAGTTCCTTTGTATTTTTGTATGCTTCTAGACCACGGTAACTCTGCCTAAAACGCAGAAAAATTAATTCATGTCTAATTTAACAAACCTCTGGAGGAGACCCCCACACCTCCCTTCCGCTAGGGGGCACAACCCCAAGGCCCTCCTGTGTTATGGCCGAGGCCCAGGGGGCCCACAATGTTTATAGACATGGGGCTCAAGATTTGTATAGACTTGGGGCCCGGCTTGTTTATCAGCCGCCACCGCAGCGGCCCTGGACGGCAGCTATCAGGCAGCATCCCGGCCGTGATCGACACTCTACTAACTACAAAAGTGCCCTTTTGTACTTGTATTATTTTTGAAATGGGACTTTATAGCCCTATTGAAAACTTACTCTTTTCCTAGTCAAATCAAATTCTTTCTAGTTATTTTATTGCCTTTATCATAATTAATATCAATATCGTTGCCAACAGTGCTGCAAACATGGCAATATTGAAAGCCCCAGGCAACGCTCATGACTCCAGGTAACTTAATGATTCGAAATGTTATTTGGTTTCAGAAATAAGCAGTATAAGATAGCATAATAATTATAACCCAAGTTAAAACGTGATATTTGTTTCATTTTACTTTCTCCCCCCTATACAATGTATATGGAGAAAGTATTGTTTTCGTCAAAATTTTCGAATTTGAGTTGTTAGTGGATATATTCGTTTTAGTGCTCCCTGAATCCAAAAAAATGGGTTTTGGCGTGGTGTCTGTCTGTCTGTCTGTGTGTCTGTGTCTGTGTCTGTGTCTGCGTCTGCGTCTGCGTCTGCGTCTGCGTCTGCGTCTGCGTCTGCGTCTGCGTCTGCGTCTGCGTCTGCGTCTGCGTCTGCGTCTGCGTCTGCGTCTGCGTCTGCGTCTGCGTCTGCGTCTGCGTCTGCGTCTGCGTCTGCGTCTGCGTCTGCGTCTGCGTCTGCGTCTGCGTCTGCGTCTGCGTCTGCGTCTGCGTCTGCGTCTGCGTCTGCGTCTGCGTCTGTGTCTGCGTCTGCGTCTGTGTCTGTGTCTGTGTCTGTGTCTGTGTCTGTGTCTGTGTCTGTGTGTCTGTGTGTCTGTGTGTGTGTGTGTGTGTGTGTGTGTGTGTGTGTGTGTGTGTGTGTGTGTGTGTGTGTGTGTGTGTGTGTGTGTGTGTGTGTGTGTGTGTGTGTGTGTGTGTGTGTGTGTGTGTGTGTGTGTGTGTGTGTGTGTGTGTGTGTGTGTGTGTGTGTGTGTGTGTGTGTGTGTGTGTGTGTGTGTGTGTGTGTGTGTGTGTGTGTGTGTGTGTGTGTGTGTGTGTCTGTGTGTGTGTGTGTGTGTGTGTGTGTGTGTGTGTGTGTGTGTGTGTGGATATGTGGGTGTGTGTGTGGATGTAAACAAAGCTAGAGACGACACCAGTGGACCGATTTTCATGAAATTTGGCATGTAGGTATAAAGCCGTAGTATCTCCAGGCGTATTTTTCATTTTTTTGAATTTTTTATTTTTAAGGGTATTTACACCATAAAAATCCATAAAAATGACAAAAATCCAAATTTCTCAAAAACGGCTCTAACGATTTTGATAAAAATTTCATGGTTTTTAGTGCTTAAGATGTCAAACAAAATGACACCACCCGCATATCTGTAAAAAATATAAAGAATGAGGGTTTAAGTGTTAAAAAATTCATATTTTTGAAATTTGACAAAATCTGTGACCTCTAAAGAAAATATACTTGCAACCATTAAATTTGACTTAAAAAACTAAATAATCTAGTATATTGAACCATGAGTTTACGTCAACTGGTTGCGGAGATAATTGATATTTTAGTTCGGCGGTAAACGCAGTACGTTGTCCAATGTTATTCTTATGGCAAATATTTAAAAATCGATATCTCCGTTATTTACTAACCGATTTTGATAACATTTGGTACATATTTGTGTGATAATTAGTTGTTAATTTGTTTTATTTCACTAAATATGTTTTTTGGTTTTAAATGACTTGAAGGGAGAAAGTATGTGTCAGTTTCCTGATACCGTTTATTTTAGTTATCATTGAGTAGGCCAAACAAAATTCAACAATAAGAACGTATTATTAATAACATCATTTTATTAATAATGAAATTCAGTTATTGAATGATTAATACAATTCAATATTAATGATCTCAACATTTTCGCCCCCAACTCGTCAAGCGGGCCCTTTTAGCTCGCCCGCCGGTTTCCGCTCGCTTCCCGTTCGCGCCCCCCCCCCCCCCCCGGCTCACGGTAGCCTGGCTTCCGGGCCCCCCGCTTTGCGGGCCCTTCTGTTACGCCACTGATGCCAGTCAGCGCAATTGTTAGAGGCTATATGTTGTAATTTTGTGGGTTTTAATAATAACTCTTTTATTTATGTATTTAATTCGAAAACAAAGAATTTTAATAAAGTTCTTTAATGATTTTGAGTCTGTTTAAATGAATGGGAGTTAAGGCAAGACGTGTTGTTAGTAAAGGTTTTTTCGGTAAGGAATTTCGGACGTTAGTGTATAATACGGGACATTTATTTATTACTGCAATAACCAGTTCCGAACCTCCCTCCCACAAATTATACGTATAAGTGTATAATTTTTTAAATCGCGTCTATTTCGACCTCAGTGACACTTGTTTAAATATGCTGAAGACATTAGATCCGAAACAGCTCATCTTACTAATGGGCAATCAGCATTATCAGCACAAAGATGAATTATGATTATGTTTAGGTAAAGCTGATTATTCATTGGTTGGACGAGATGTCTCAGTTTTAATACTTTAGCCTTTTTACTCTGGTATTAATAAGGTAAATATCAAAGCAGTTTAAAACATAATTAATTCAGCAAAATATCCATAGATTAATTGTTGATATTGAATTTGAGACTCAAAATGTTTCGACGGCAGAAAATATGAAACGTAATAATCCGGGAGAATAGCTGATCACACTCAGTGATGTATCCAGCTATTAATCACTGGCTTGAATTAACACGGATACAATTACCAATTTCTTGTACAATCGCTAAAAATAATATTTCGCAATTTTTTAATTTTTGACAACACCAGTTATTTTAAGCTGAATTATTATTATTTTTTTAATTACTCGTGATACAAATATATAACAGATATACTTTGTAATGGGAATGCTTTTGAGGAAATTACAATTACTTTCTGATGAGAACGACGTAGCAAGTGCCCTTGGGACAAATAATTCCTTTATCACGTCTCTACGAAAATGTCTGAGAATATCTATTCTAACACGTATGATGAAGGTTTTTTATTTATTATTGTGCCCATTCTGCTTTCTAGAAATAATTTTTCTTTTCAGAGAACGGTCATTATACAATTAACCATCCCCACCTTAGACTCATGAATTTGTCTGTAGATTCACATTTTAGGTACCGAATAGAACATCATAAGAAACAAATGTAGCCAAGAGAATGAATGCCGTTTTCTTCTACATAAAACCTTATTTGGTGTTTAGTTTCTAAATTAACGGGTTGACTAGTACATAATAATATTAATATTACCATTTAGTTGTGATACTTGTATGTAACTCCTGTATTAGGCAGCTTGATAGTTTTGAACTAAATTTGTTTTTTTCTATCTCCATCGGTATAGAAAGTAGTATATTACGTTACTAGACCGGTAAAACTTACCGGGCGTGTGACGTACGATACTTTATATCATACTACTTGGAAAAACATTTAATCATTAAGTATTTTTGCATGAACCACTACGTATCTCAATTCCTCGTACCTAGCTTAAAATAAATAAACATTTCCTTTATTTTTACCAGAGCTGGCCACTATATTCTTCTAAAGTAACCTATTAAAACATACATTCAACGTTAGTTTGCTGCAATTAGTTGATTTTGTTTTATTGTATGCTTCCGTTATTTCCGTTTCCTAGCGCACGGTAAATTTAACGTGCTGTTATTTTCGAAGAATAACGTTCCAGCCAAGGGTAAGGCACAGAAAACAGATGTTTCTGTGTAGTAAGACGTAAATGATCTCCTACAATTAGAAATATAATTTATTGTTCGGCTTAAGCACTGTTTGGCCCATCGTATAAACTCAAAGAAATGTTCTGTAATCACCAACTAGCAATAGGGTTAACATTAAATAAAAACAAACAATCTTAGTGTATTGGAAAAAATACCATTCACGGCTATAAATAAATGACTTGCACGTCATTAAACTATTTATCTTCCCAGCCGTTTGTAGTGTATCCAATAAACTAGAATACAGAGTTCTTCTTTCCTTTCTTAAAAAAAGAGGGAGGCGGCCTCTTTTTACCTTGCATTTGCCCCCCTTCACATGGGCCTCAGGCCAGTGCGTGGAAGTTATCAAGCAACCCAAGGAGTGAGCCGGTACAGTACGAGGATGAACAGGACTGCTAAAAGTAAACCGGGGCCGAGTGCGCTACCAACTGCGCCACCGACTCACTAAAGTTGGTTGGCTTAGTTGGTTCGGCTTTAACTAATTATTGTATACGAAAAAGTCTTCCAGAAATTTTAATATTGCATAAGTCTTTTGAACGCAAGAGAAAATATGACGGATTAAAAAAACCTTATCAGATCTGAGGGGTTTATTGAAAATAATGGCCAAACTGTCGTAGAATAATGATATTTTTTAGTAGGTTTCCACTAAAAAATAACACAGAAAAACAATATACATCGATAACCTTTGTTAAGAAACGTTATCAATATAGTAGGCATAAAATTAAGACAGGCTGATCATCCAACCTAGCTGGTAAAAAAATCATACATACATATCATACAGATTTTACACATATTATACGTAAATTGGATAAAGTTTTATTAAAATGCAAATCTTATTACTGTAGTATAGAAATAAAAAATACAATTTGAAACATATCTTAAATATGAAAATTAATTGTTCTTTATTGTGAACATTTTTAATTGGAGCAGTGTCAAATCTCTAGGCTCTAAATATCGTCTGAGTCGTGGTTCTGAAGTTTCATAAATGGATTTCTATGTATTTGATGTGATTTCGTATAAAAGATTAAGAAAACATGTATTTTTTATTCACTTACATAAGTTTGTATAGAGTTAGGAATCATAAAGAAACAAATTTTGGAATCCAGCTGGATTAATAATAATTTTAAATTATTAGGTACACTGAGAAAAATGTCTAGTCTAGTCGGCATGGTAAATCAACATTAGCATGCTACTGTACGTTACATAAAAAAATACGTCTGTTTCACCGTTAGTACGTAGGAAATACCATGGTAGAAAATAAGCGGCATGGTTTTTCACCATGCCATGGCATTCTGTCCTCGTTTTAGCACCCTTTAAGTATGATTCATACGGCTTTTTCTCTTAGTGTATATGAAAGTAAAAGGCTTTATTTCGTGCAGCAGGCAACCAGCAAACCTTCAACATACTTGTAACAGGAATTTACCAATACATTCCTCAGATCCAATATTAGTGTTTCGTAAAGTTGTTATGTAAGTAATATTAGCTCTTTAGAAAATATCAGTACTTTACAAAATATTAACCACTTTAACATACATATTTGGAATGTTAACCTCATAAACAAAATTTAATTTTGATAACCATAGAACTGAACACATTCCATAAATACCCCCGTTGCAGCAGACCTGCATACTCAGCGAATTTCAAATGCAAAACAATATATTTTAATCTAACATAGCGAGATTTGACATGTTTTTGTAAGCTCCATAAGATTAACATGGGGAATGAGTATGCAGGTTTGCTGCTACAGGTATGTTTAAACTGGTTGGTTTTAATTCAATATTTAGTAGATCTGAACTAGAAGAAGCCATTTACCAGGTTTTATCAAGATATGTTGAGAAATAAACGAGATAAAGAATTTTACTTATTTCCCATAAGGTTAACATTGGGACAACGTACTGTGTTTACTACTTTCAATATCTCGGTAACGAATGGACATAGAGCAGTGAATCAAAATACTAAATTGTTTGTTTTTTTGAGCTGAATTCAATGGTGCCAACAAACATTTGATACATTTTATTTTTCTATGTAAAAATCTCAAAAAACCCATTTTTGAGGGGGTTTATCCCCCTTTACCCCCCCTTCGGAGGTCCGATCGGGCTGGTTCACGAACTCGTCCAATCGATTACCACTTTACATGTCTGTACCAAATTTCATCAAGATCGGACCATTTTTACGGCCGCTATCGTGCTAACAGACACATTTATATATAGATATATATAGATATATAGATATATATATATATATCTAAATACCCCCGTTGCAGCAGTCCTGCATACTCAGCGAACTTCAAGTGCATAAATAAATAATTTAAATGAAGTCTCGCATCAAGTAAAATCAATATACATTCAAAAGAAAGCGTGCAAAAATACTCTCCTAGTGGCTTTTAGGAGTAAAAGGCTATACAAAAATAATAGCCTATACTTGGCACGAAAATGCAATGTTCAAAACTTCAAAACAGCTGGCTTTTCCAATTTAATCATATAGAGAAATGACCAGCTGTTTAAGTTTGAGTAAAAATTTCATAAACATCATCAGTAAAAATCTGTATTCGATATAGTACATTTATTTGACATAGTTAGTTATCTGGCCTGTAAATAAGCCATATGTCTGTATACACCATATGGCTTTGAATGAAACATCAGCTCACATGTTTTAATGTAAACAAAGCAGACGTTTTAGATCCCAATGCTACTTAAATAATGGCAGTTATTTTATGTTATTTTTTGTTTTCTAGCAAACTTTAAGAAATTACAGTACTTTTCCTGAGTCCCTGATATTAAAACATTTAATTTGAGCCCTTTTCCCTCATCCTGTGACTTGCCTAATGCCCACAATTGCTATTCAAAAATAAATTATTCTCCATAAGATTAGTATGGAAAAATGCAGGTTTGCTGCCACAGAAATTTGAAAATGAGTTATCATAGGCTACAATCCAATATATCTAAACTATATCAAGCCACATAACATGTTTTATCAAGATATGTTGAGGAATAAGAAAGCTATCCAATTTTATTTACCTCTCATAAGGTTAACATTGGGAAAGAGAGTACACAGGTTTGCTGCCTCAGGAATTTGATGATTTGGGTATTTTAAACCATAATCAAGTAGATATTAATTGTATGAAGCCCCATGCCAGTTCTTATCAGGATATTTTGAGAAATGAGCAAACTACATAACTTTTTTTATTGCCCATAAGGTTAACATGGAGAATGAGTATGCAGGTTTGCTGCCATGAAAATGTAAAAATAGGGTATTTTCGGCCATAATCAAGTATATTTCAACTAGATGAAGCCACATATAAAGTTTTATCAAGATACGTTAAGAAATAAGGAAGTTATAGAATTTTTTATTTCCCATAAGGATAACATGGGAAATGAGTATGCAGGTTTGCTGCCATAAAAATGGAAATATCGGGGATTTTAGACTAAAATGCATTAGATCTCATCCAAATGAGGCCACAAACCAAGTTTTATTAAGATATGTTGTGAAATAAGCGAGGTATAGAATTTTACTTATTTCCCATAAGGTTAACATAGGGACAACGTACTGTGTTTACCACTTTCAATAACTCGGTAACCAATGGACATAGAGCAATGATTCAAAATACTAAATTGTTTGTTTTTTCGAGCTGAATTCAATGGTGCCAAACAAAATAGGATTATTTTTATTTTTCTATGTGAAAAACCCAAAAAACCCATTTTTGGGGGGGTTCACCCCCCTTTACCCCCCCTTCCAGTAGTCCGATCGGGCTGGTTTTCGAACTCATCCGAATAATTACTACTTTACACACCTGTGCCAAATTTCATTCAGATCGGACCATTTTTGCGAGCGCTATCGTGCTTACAGACACACACACACACATATATATATATATATATATATATATATATAGATATAGATATATATATAGATATATATATATAGAAATTTGAACGAATGGTGTTTTTTGCTTCTGGGGGCCCCAAAACGAAAAGTTATCATTGTCTCAGGCTTAGGTCTTACCATGAGACCTACGGTAATAGCTTCTTCCCTATAGGGGAAATTCGCTAAAATTCTAACGAATAGTGTTTTTTGCTTCTGGGGGTTACAAAACGAAAAGTTATCATGGTCTGGGGCTTAGGTCTTACCATGAGACCTACGGTAATAGCTTCTTCCCTATAGGGGAAATTCGCTAAAAGCATATATAAATTGATACTTCGAACTAGTTGATTGATTTTAAACCCACAGCTGATAAGAATGAATACAGCCTTTCCGTTAAACATTTATATCATTTTAAATAGTTTACTCAACACACAAATGACTTAGGTTTGAAGAATTTAAAAAGCAGTATTTTTTCAAACAAATATATCATGATTTAAAATATGGTATTATACAGGGTGTTTTTTTAAACGCTTCCCAAAACTTTACTTTATCAGTGAAGGATTATTTCCCCTCAAAATCCCTGGATTTGACCCCACTATATTATTTTCTATAGGGGTACATAAAAAGTAAGGCCTACAAAAACAATTCACAACATATTCAGTACCTCAAAACAAACAAAACAAATGTAATGCAAGACATTCAAAGAGGTACCTAGCAACACGTGCTCGGGAATTTGATGGAGAGAGCATAACTTCATACAAATGCCACTGGCGGATTTTTTGAGCACATAAGGTAAACTAAATTTGACCAAACTTAAATAATAGATTGTGAAAAACGTAAAGATTTATAAAACAATGCTTATTTCATATTTATATGTGCATTATTCAATCTTAAAAATGGGTTGCGTTTAAAAATAAAACACCCTGTATTTTGTGCTTTGGAATGGTATAAGGTATCGTGCGTAACTCGCCCGGTGAGATTTACCATAGTCACATGAAAATATCGCACTCGCCTCTAGCTCCCACGGGAACTATCATACTCGTCCAGCGAAACTACTTACCGGGCTAGGAACGTAATATTATCTACATATTAATACGCGAGTGGTTTTCTTTTCGGAGTCATAACTCAATAACGGCTAAACGGATTTTCACGTTTCAGGTGTCAAATTGAAGGTATTTTTATGATTAGATTTGTCTAGTTACTGGAATCCACTCTCCAAAACTCTCATATCCATCACAGGGACCACAGAACCTTAAAGTCTCTCTCAGAGTACCAACTTTGAGACTGATCAAATTAATTCCACCCTGAACCCCCCATCCCTCGAGAACCACCCAAACTCTCAAGCAGATGTGACACAATCCCAAACATAGAAGCATAAGAAAAACACAGCACTCTAGGCTTAAACAACAAACCCCAAGAAAAATTAAAAACATTCAACAAAAAAATATATGGACAGTATACTATTTGAACATAGAAAGAGGATTATATATCAAAATTGATAAATTATCTTTTGAAATTAGAGATTTAAACCCTGATATTAAACCCAAAAATGATAACAGAGCCCGGCCATAAGCCTGAAAAAATAGCACAAATAAACCTAGAAGGCTATAATTTGATAGCGGAATTTTCTCGTGCACAACACCTATGGGGTGGAGTTGCCATCTATACCAAAAGAACTCTTAATCACATCGATAAATGAAATAGAAACTCATTGCCTTAATGAAGAACTTGTAAATGAAATAGCCGCACTATAACTTAAAAGAAAGAAAGAAAAACCAATGATAATTAGATGCTACAGATCGCCCGACCAATTTAGAGAATCAATTACAATGTGTAAAGGGGAGGAAAGAGAGATTTATAGGGTATTTTTTATTTATTTAAGTCAATTTCAACCTTATACCTCAGGGTGAGTTCTTTGCCGTAGCACAATCCACTTGTAGGCTATCAATGAGGCCCTAACTTGTGAGTTCTGAATGTGTGTGATTTGTGTGCTTAATTCGGTCACAGCATCATTTAAGATGTAACAGCGATCCGAAAGCGTAGTGCTATAAAGGACGCAGCATCAATTAAGATGCAACAGCGTAAGCCTTTGTTTGTGAGTGTTATGTGAATAAAGGACGCAGCATCAATTAAGATGCAACAGCGTAAGCCTTTATCTGTGAATGTAAGAGTGTGTTTAATTCGGTCACAGCATCAATTAAGATGCAACAGCGATCCGAAAGCGTAGTGTTATAAAGGACGCAGCATCAACTAAGATGCAACAGCGTAAGCCTTTATTGTGTTTGTGGATGTAAAATGTAAAGTGCCACTAATTGTATGTTTTCGGACGCAGCATCAATTAAGATGCAACAGCGTAAGCCGAAGTGTAGTGTTAAGATTGCCGCGCCAACGGACAGTCGGGGCTAAACAATCTTCAAATGTTAGTGTAATAACGATAGCCTTATACTCACCAACTCGATCGACCTTTTTGAAACTTAAATATTAAATCATTAAATGAGGAGAAGTAGGAATATTTTAATAACACTGACTTTTATTCTTTCGTAGAGATTATACAAATGGATTTACAATAAATTATTAAATAAATATTATTACTTGGTGGCTAAATGCCCTGTTACTGACAAATCATAATTAATTGGGGATACGGGGGACTCTGCCTCTACCGTTCCAAAATAACAAAATCGGGGACCTACTGTCTACCCGTTACTGCTGGAGATGCAACAGCGAGCACAGAGTGCTCACAGCATCAGTCAGCTATTGAGACGAATCTGATATCTGAGGCGGCTGGCAATCGCCTATTTATAGAACCGATCATCTGGGGATGATCACATGACCACCCGACAGCCGATGCAACAGTCTACTGTTCCAGGATTGCCACTATTTCACATCATAAATGGAAACGTAAACATTCCTTTTAGCTACCTTTACAATCATTGCTATTAAATCATTAAATATGGATTATTCTAACTTAAAAATAATAAATACTAATTGTTTTACAATACAGACAAGGTATTTACAGATAAATAATGAAAGTACACTCTGTGTTGTTATTTACAATGACGATATCGGATAACCTAACCTATTCGGTAAGTGAACAGCAAACATTTCTTCAACTATTTCACACTTTCAACAAATTAAATGAAGATAAAACTGATTATTTATACTAAATGATATGAAGTCTTAACTTAGGCCTACATAATAAACAATCTATAGCTCAAAATATCATTATCTACTGTTAAAATCTAGGTTACCTAGACTAGGCCTAGAAATGAAACATTGCACAATTGACAATGTTTTGCAACACTCAAGCAAAAATAAACAAATCATCATGCTTGGTGACATAAATATTAAGATATAAAACAACGAGGACAAAGATGTTATAAACTTTCAGATCATATTAGGATCCATAGCATATACTTAATCAAAACATCCTTTACCAGGATCACCCCCACTTCACGAGACCGCTTGGATGGATGTGCAACAAATATTGACCTACACCTAATATCAGCTAACACAAGCCAAAATAATCTATCGAACCATGAAGCTATTATCTGCCAAACATCAAGCTTCTCACCACATTTAAACACTTCTCTAAATAAAATGTTTAAATCTACCACACTCAAAAACCTGGAATTTTGAAGACAATGCCTAGGAAGAGATACACGGAAAGAAGTTTATTACTGTCAATCTGTTTAAAAAAAAACAATAACTTCATATGAATAATAGAAACTGAGATGGACGAAATTATGCGCAAAACTTCCAAACCCTTTAGACCGAAAAATAAATCATTTTTATGGAATGAAAATGTAACAATAAATTTAAAAATGGCCCAACCTATACCCAGAATAAGTACACTATTATTGGCTCAGACACCGACAACAAACTGTATGTAAAACTTAAAAGAATTAATGACCTAGAAATAAAAAGAAAGAAAGATGTGAACACTATGAGGGCCCCTAATCAAAACAAAGAAATCTGTAACACTATACACAAAGAAAGAAAAAACATCTAAATAATGACAATGAAAAGACTTTACACTTCCTAGTGAATAACAAGACAGTAAATGACCCGAAAATAATTTGCAGTTATTTGAACAACTTTTTATATCATAAGAAAACCATTCTGAAGACTTACACCAAACTCCAAGACTAACTATAAATAGGCCTAATAATATAATCAATCTCTCCCGCATGGACAACTTTCAAAAAACTACCAGAAAATCAGAAAATGTTTAAAACTGCCACCTAAACATTCATCAGGATATGAGGAGATTCCTATCAAAATCATAAAATACTGCCAAAATTAACCACAATATCAAATTCTCAACATTATTAACACTTTAATAGAACAAAAGGACATATACCATTTGAATGAAATCTACAATATTTTATCCTAAATACAAGAAAGGCGATAAAAATGTTATTGAAAACTATCAACCAATTTCAATTCTACCCATACTAAACAAATCATACCCGAATCATGGAACATCTAAACAACTTAAACTTCCTATAACAATATCAACATGGATTCCGTAAAAATAAATCGATGTTCCTAACCAACTTTGTGAAAGCATCTACTCTTGCAGGAAAGATAATTCCGCTTTGGGAATATTTTTGGACCTCCAAAAGGCTTTTGACAATCTTCACCTATACATACTAATAAACAAACCGGAACAACTCAATATCAAAAACTTAGCTTTAAAGAGGATCATAAGTTATTTCACCGACCGTAAACAACAAGAAGAAATAGAAAAGGTCTGATCTTAAACCAACAATACGAGAAATTCCTCAAGCTCGATATTTGGGCTCCTCTTTTTCACAGTCTAACTAAACATATATCCAGATTTCGCTAAACAAGACATGTATCATGTACTCAGACGACACTACGATTATATCGGCAACTTCACCCGAAAATGAAATAAATACAATAGAAGATACAATAAATTTAGCATCTGACGTGTGCAATGCATTAAATCTACAAATAAATAAATAAAAAAACAATTAATATCAATTTTACAACTACAAACCGATGGAAACATCCTAAAATAGACAGCTCTACACAAAAAAGATCCATAGCCACAGCTATACCACTACGTTCCTTGGCATCACTACAGACAACAAACTAACCACATGGCAACTTTATAAAAAAAGTTGTCATCATCCCTATACATGCTATCAGAAGACTAATAACCGTCCATCACTAACAAGAAAACGGCTAAAATTGCCTTCCTCGCTCTTTTCGAATGTCACATTGGAATTGGTATCATCGAATGGGGATCAGCATCCGAATGTCGGATCGAGAAAATACAAACTCTTCAGAAAATAGCCTTAAGGACAATTGAATGTCTGCAACCAATCACAAAATCATTGCAAGTCCTACTTAATCTCAAACCAAATACTGACATTTCCGTCCTCATACATCCTTAAAAATCACCAAACTTCTTAAACTAAACCCCCTAAAGCTAGAGGAGAATGCCACAAATATAACTGAAATGTAGAGCTTAAATATGAAATTCAATAACATAGGCTAACTAAAACTAGTAAAATACCGCAAATAATGGGATCAAAAATGTTTGATGTTATCCCTAATCACCTGAAACAAACAAAAAAACAACAGTACCTTTGCAAAAAAACTAAAAGATTACCTAATAGAAAGACCCTATTATAGCCCAAACAAATTTTTCGATGACAATAACCCCTTCTAAAAAAATAGGCTATTAAAACTTATAAGAGCTCACAAAACATTCACACTCGCACATTTACACTTCATTGTACCTGACGATTCCCTGGTCTTCAAGAATATGGAGAGGAGGAGCCAGAAAACAGTAGTAATAGTCTATAAGCCTCAGAATTTCAAGAAAGTTTTTTACTTCATTAAACTCAAGTAATTTGGAACAGGGGACCTGTCCAACGACATTTGGCCAAGCTCAGTTCACTTTGTTTACAAGTGCTTATGGTCATGCCTTGAGAAATAAGACTACAAGATCGCGCCACAATCATCCTTCACTCATCTGTCATTCATACTTGGCTTAAAATACCTACCTTGGGTAGGTCTTCATTTCAACTAATGTATAATGTATAATGTATAAAATACTTCAGGTAAACCACAGATTTCATTCTGAGTTAGCAAGAAAAACAGCAAGTGAGTAATCGAATACTACAAATTATCTTGTTTTTATTTCACTGAGAAAGAAACTTAATCGAAAATTATTTGTATGTAATTGTTTTGTTTACGTCACAATGAAATAAAACACTTGATCCAGTTACAATATTAGAGTCATTTTGATTTTATTTTTTCTTTGTTTATAATTGTGGTTCGGTACCCACGTTAAACTGTAGATCCCTTTTCCTTTGGCCGTTGGCCTATTAATTAATAGTCCTGTCTAAGGAATATGTCGGCCTTAGTCTGACAAGACTACAAGATCGCACAACAGTTTTCCTACAATCATCTGTCATTCTACTTGGTTTAAATACCTACCAGAATGCTCGCCATTTCATAAAAGTGTCTCAAGTAATTTCAACCGTTGGCTTTTCAGGAGCTTCGCATATTGCTATATGCTTATGATGTCTTTTGAATCTACTTTTAAGATTAATTGTAAGGAACTAAATCCTAAGTTAATAAATAGGAACCACGCAAACTTCTTTAATCAGCATGTAAAGAAGAAGGTTAACAAAATGTCAAAAATAGGGACCTAAAATAGTTATTTATGTATTAAAAGCGAGAAAGACGCTTTACACGCGAAATACATGCTAAATTTTTCCTACAACTGCAGTTTTAATTTCCCAAACGATAAATACAATCACAGTTACTCACGTCCATTGTAGCTGAATGCGCCATTATGATTGCATAAATTCTTCATATTTCTTTTCGTAAAGGTTTGTAGATTTACGAGGTAATAAGTTTCATGAAACTTCTTTCACTAATTCACTAATATTGGGTGGAGTAAGTCCGAATTCGTCAACACTTATAACATTGTATACTTATCTGAATGCGCCAGTTTGAGGTTATAAACAAGTCGAGCCCAGTCGGAGGCGGAAAGGAGCGCTGTTGCGCGCCGAGTAACAATGCAAAATGAGCTGGCGAGCGTGAAAGTAATCACGTGGTGAGCGCAAAAGTATTTCAAAGACTTGATCGCTCGCTCCTCAGTAAACAGATGTGTTACGATTGGTTTTCGGTGCGTAAACTGACACTTTACGCGCAGTTGTAGGAAAAATAAATTAAAATATATATTCTGAATACAAGGATGGAGCTCAAAATTTCCGAATAAAGTTTTATTGGAAATAAGGAATCATCCCAACTTCAAACAACAATCATGGGGCGGGTTTGCCGCGGTTTGGTCGCAGCCGTCATAATTATTTCCCTCCACACCGCCGACCTCCGTCTCTCCCTCGCCCAGATTATTGTGTCTAGTTATTATCCGGACCGGCCGACAATTTTGTTTCTTTGCGTGCTGAACAATGCACCGCCGTTTATTTCACGCAAAAGTTTTAAATAAATTATAAAATACCTAAGAAAATGTGGAAAAGAGAAAAGTGATTGGCGACATGGAATGCCAATATTACAATTTATAAAAGCATATATTTATCTTACACTACAAGCCTGCTCATTTGGAGACTTAAACTGGATGATAAAATATTCTTTAGTTTCATGTTCAATGGGGTTTCGCAACGTAAAACCTTTTTCAATGAGGATGTGTGTGTAATGTTGCGATTTTATTTTTATTTTATAGGCAAATTCATTGCGTATTAGAAAATAATTACGAGTGTTGGACCTTCTCATTAGGAAAAATGTTTTTAATTAACTGAACCCATACTCTTTAACGTAATAGTATATTTCACTACTAGTCACGAAAGTAGCCCATTTCGGGGCAAGATTGTGTTTTACTTGCGAGGCGTAAGCCGAGCATGTAAAAAACTATCGAGGAACTAACTATTTTTTTTGGTTACCGAAAAAGTTTGTTTGGGTACGGAAATGAAATGTTTGGGTACCGAAAAATCATCCGATCATTATTTGTTTTTGGGTACGGAAATGAAATGTTTGGGTACCGAAAAATCATCCGATCATTATTTGTTTTGATGTAAGGAAATCTAGGGTTTTCGTGGATCTCAGCTGTACGGTAACGGGCAATTTTCTTATTAGAATGATGAAAAGTATTTTTTAATTATACTTTAGATTTTAAACTTCAATATGGATAGGATTTCCTCATATAATTTCAAAAATTCATTTATTTCATCTGTTTTAAAAGTGTCTATGAATACTTTTTACTCTTTGTAGCTTTGATAATAAAACCACTTCATTTTCCGTAATTTGGGGGTAAGTTTGCATGGATCTTCATTCCTTAGCGCATCTTCTTACTTCTGTTTTGGAATTTGTTTTTAAAGTAATGAATCTGTTTGTTATTCCCACACAACATCGACGCGCGCTAATCTTATGCATTTATTTTTGTTACATCTTCAGAACAAGCGGCAGGAAGATGCGCAAAACACTGATCGACAAAAAAATCTCAATAATATTTGTAAAAATAGTTAATTGTCGTAAAACAAAATATTCAGTACCATAACGGCTGAGAAATTATACTTTCAAATTGGCCCGATTTTTGATCTGTGTCATAAGTTCAAGTTTGGCAGATTAATATCTAAAAAAAATCTTAAATCTCTACGAAATATCTATATTAAATAGGTGCATTAGTTTGGCGCATTCAAAAATCGATTTAAAATAAAAAGCTTAATAGTAAACACCTAAAAATTCTTCGCATTCCCAGTACATTTACAAAATCAAGGTTTTACATTTACCACACAATTTAAACTTTTAAATAATTATGTAAATCTTGAACTAATATTGATATTTTAATATTATCAACGTTGCATTATGCTCCAATAGTTTCTTAGAGCACCTCCTGAGTTACTTTGCAATGTCCGCTTTTCAAATTGCTGATCGGCAAAGTTAAGACTGATCACCTTAACGGAATTTCTTGGGATTTTAACTTTTAACTTTTTTTGGGATTCCAACTTTTGATTTTAAATTGGATTTTTCTTTGAACCTGCCCACATTAGACCTCCCCCCCCCCTCCTCCACTGAAGCTAGCGGCAAAAGCGTCTGGAACGTAGCAACTTATGTTCCTTTTTAAAGTTAAAAAATAGTTAAAATTAAGACTGTTACAGATTTTCCAGGGTTTCAAAGGGTAGATACCGTCTGGCAAGCTTATTTTCTGACATAAAAAAAAACTAAATGAAAGTCATGATGTGGGTGGATATTACCTGACTGGCTAGCCCTGCATTTTGTAATACAACGGTGAAACTATTTTAAATCTTGACCATCTAGTTTGTTATAAACGAATGTGAATTTAAGAAGTCACAGGTTTTACAACAGACATAGTGGCATGTTCGCTAATTTCAAAAACCTTCTCCATGAAGGCCTTTAATGGGATATTTTCCAAATCTTCAAAGTCCACATTTAGACAGTTATAGCTTTAATAATATCAAACTATATATGAAAGATAAGTTTTTAAGAGTCGACGTACTGCGAAAAAATCCCATAAATTGTTTTAATAATATAGATATTATATAAAAAATCCTGTAGCATAATTTAAGTATGTAATGCAACCTGATTTATTATTTTAAATATAATTTTTAGAATTGTTGGATCTTTGACATTATTGATTAAAGACATGACCATGAAGTACAAATATTGTGATCACATATATACTGTCACCAAAGTGAACTAATCATTTACTTAAATTAAAATATTTATCTGGATTAAAATTGATTTTAGTAAAATTTAAAAGATAATTTTTTCTTCATTGCAAATTTATAGTTTCTTTGAGATTAAAATCTAAGAAATCAAAATAAAGAATCTATATTACGAAATCCACATTATTGAAAAATTGCCATGACTGTGTATTTCAACTTAAAGGTAAGTGAAAGGATTCACTCTAACATTTGCTTTGTTTTTCGAGTTAATTATCTGAAATTTCATTGTAAGAGTGTCTTGCGAAAGTAACATCAGAACCATTACTAAGCAGGTTCAAAAGGAAACAATTCCTCACCCCTTGAAGTAACAGCAAGGCTTGATGGTCGGCTAAAATAAAACGTTTCAAGAAAACTACAATTTTTTATTTTAGCGTATTGCCATGCAAACCCTTTTTCTTTCAAGTGAAAGGGCTAAATAATGCTGACAAGTAGCTGAACTGTATTAACACATTATGCATATCTACGTACTGTTTCCATAAGATCAATTTCGTTTTTTAATTAATTCTGTACATAACCGTTCGTCTCAAATCGTGGTCTTATTTGAGCTTATTACCATAGCTTATTTGAAAGAGCTCAAACCTATCATGAAGTTTAAATGACCATAATTAATCCCACATTTAATAAGAAATTAACACATGTTAAAAATATGGGATATTTCCTAACAACTTAACTAAAAGTGGTATCAAAATTATTCTGCTAAATATTGTCACTAGTTATATAATTTCTCTTATAAATGAGCCATAACTCAAGGATTATTGAGGACAGAAAGTCCTCGGTCGAGGATAGAAAGTTAACATAGATCTTAATTTAGAAGCAGGTGGTAGCGTGCACTGAAGCTGGAGCCTCTTCTTACAAAAGCAGGTGAGGTTGTCTTGTACTAAGCAAATTGTTTTGTAGTTTTGTTCAGAAATTTACAAAATGAGTGGACTACAAGGATACTTAGGATTATTTTAAATATAGCCGATTACAAGATAATATTAATTAATTTTTTGACAGTTATGTACAGTGACAAATAAATATTTGTACTTATTTTAGCCTCGTATTAACATGATGGAAGTAATACAATCTGTAAAATTTTCTAAGCTTTCAAACAGGTATTTTTGTCTGATCACAAAAATCCCGAAGGGTTGAAAATACTATAATATTGCGAACCTAAGTTTACAATTTTATTTTATTTTTCCCAATTATCTACGTACAATACATATAAACAGTATAAAAAGGCAACAGTATTACTCAGTGGGTTAAGATGTATTCAACTGACATGGGGTTCTCGTGCTCATGTTAAAAAGGCAGTAGCCGATGAAGCAGGAAATATCAAGGAAAAGAAACATTACATCCTGGTACTTTAAATGAAAAGTAGGTCAGTGTCTCGCTAATAAGGAAGTGGTACTTGTGTGGCCAAAAGCGTGCTTAAATATAATGTAATTAAATATATTCTTACGTCAAAACTGTTAATCTTGCATCAGTAAAAACTGTCATTTTTGACTAGATGGCACTGGTTACATTGTACTAAATACGTATGATCAATAGTGATGAAGATTTATTTGTACATACAAATGTACCAAATATTACAAATACATTTCAAAATGACAAGATAGGTGCAGTTTTTTTAATCTGTTATTTCCGTTTTGACCGATGTGGTAGTGCTCTTATAGTTTTTTTGTCCCTGGATCCAAAGTTTTTTACTAGCCCTTCTATATCCTTAAACTAAACTCAGTTATTCAATCTTAGGGTAAAAACTCTGTTATTTAATTCGAACAGAATTATTGCTAAATGGAGATGCAGACAAAGTACTGCAATAAAAATAATTTATACGATACATTCGATGATTTATACGATACATAATTTTGTAAGAGACTTTCTATCTTCAATAATCCTAGAGTTATGGCTCATTTATAAGCGAAATTATATAGCTAGTGACAATATTGAGCAGAATAATTGTGATACCACTTTTAGTTAAGTTATTAGAAAATATCCCATATTTTTGACATGTTTTAATTTCTTATTAACTGTGGCATTAATTATGGTCATTAAAACTTCATGATAGGTTTGAACTCTTTCAAATAAGCTATGGTAATAAGCTCAAATAAGACCACGATTTGAGACGAACGGTTCTGAATAAAAAATTGGATAAGAATTAAATAAAGAATTGATACTCTTAGTCAAGTGAATTGAACTCATCAGTTACGTCCAGTTGTAACTCGGGTTGGACTCCAGTTGAATCTTACGTGCTCTGCTGTAATCTTAACACATTAAAAACACTTTATTCTTTCTTTGTTAAAAAACAATTTCATAAGGGATGATTTTAAATTCAAATTTCGTAGCTTAAGAATGGTTTCCTTAGTAGCATTTTTATTTTTTCGAACTATAATGGTTGAATTGTATGTCTCTAATCCATCGAAATAAAATATAGGTATTGGATTAGTCGAATTATGTTTGTTAACGAATCTCTCTGCCTGTTTTACGATGCGAACAGGCAATGTACATGTTGTAACTATACCACAGACCCCTTTCGCGTTTTTGGGGAACCATTATCAGAAAGCAGCATAACATTTTTTTAGAAAAAAAGTGTTTCTGGATTTGACATTTTCTACAGAGTTTTCATATCCAATGCGAGCAATTAAAAATAATTTTCTTATTAAAAAATTTAGTCTGTTATGTCAGACCATACTTCAATAAAAATATGACATTATGTGTTTAGACTCATACATATGATTGTGGTCAGAAAGAATGGCTGCACACTTGGTTTCTAAAGCAGAGAGACACCTGGATACCAAACTTTAACTTTATTAAGGTATCAAAGGAAGCCACGAACCGAATGTAAATAGAGCCATGCTTTGCAGTTCCAATTTGTACGACAACCTAATGCATATGAAGCGACTGAGCTCCTTTCTTTGGACTAGAGGATTACAGTTTGTGTTTGTACTTCATATGTGTGTAAATATTAGCTTCATTTAGAATATTTTCATAATAATAGTGTTATTCAATTAGTCGGCAATAACTCCAATAACATTAGGATTATTAAATATAGCCGAATAAATTTAATTTCGTATTCTAATTCGCTGCTTTATCCATAATGTTTTTCATGTTGTTCTTTATAGGCAATACTTGAAAAAAGGACCGTTCCGTTAAATTTGTATTATTTTAGTAATAGGTAAAAATATTGGTTTTTGTGTTGCCTGAAGAATTTTGTTTTTAAAATTGATCTAGGCCTATCTGACAATATGCAAATGGTTTCGTGTATACGAACACATGCGACCAAGTAAAAATAAAATCAGTGTAAGGGATTGAAACCCCTAGTCAAGCGAATTAAACTCATCAGTTACGTCCGGTTGAAACTCAGGATGCCTGAATCTTACGCGACTTCCTATTACATTAAAACATTAAATAAAAACCATGTTATTCTTTATTTATGTTGGTCATGTTTACAGAATATGCAAGACTCATTCAACAAATCCTGGACTTGACGCGAAGTGGCTGACCAGGTGATAGGTAAGCTAAGCAAATGTAGGAAAGGGTAAGATTTGATTGGTGAGCTCTATAAAACTGTGTTACACGTTTGAATGTCAACTCATACGTAGAAGAAAGACGGTCCGTCATCGGGTGATCTCTTGCCCTCGTGCCCGTCCAACAGTCCATCATCGGGAGGTATCTTGCCCTTGTGCCGGTTCTTCAGTCCGTGATCGGGTGGTATCTTGCCCTCATGCCCGTCCATCAGTCCGTCATCGGGTGGTATCTCGCCCTCGTGCCCGTCCATCAGTTCGTCATCGGGTGGCATCTCGCCCTCGTGCCCGTCCATCAGTCCGTAATCGGGTGGTATCTCGCCCTCGTGCCCGTCCATCAGTCCGTCATCGGGTGGCATCTCGCCCTCGTGCCCGTCCATCAGTCCGTCATCGGGTGGCATCTCGCCCTCGTGTCCGTCCATCAGTCCGTCATCGGGCATCGGGTGGTATCTCGCCCTCGTGCCCGTCCATCAGTCCGTCATCGGGTGGCATCTCGCCCTCGTGTCCGTCCATCAGTCCGTCATCGGGTGGCATCTCGCCCTCGTGCCCGTCCATCAGTCCGTAATCGGGTGGTATCTCGCCCTCGTGCCCGTCCATCAGTCCGTCATCGGGTGGCATCTCGCCCTCGTGCCCGTCCATCAGTCCGTCATCGGGTGGCATCTCGCCCTCGTGTCCGTCCATCAGTCCGTCATCGGGTGGTATCTCGCCCTCGTGCCCGTCCATCAGTCCGTCATCGGGTGGCATCTCGCCCTCGTGTCCGTCCATCAGTCCGTCATCGGGTGGCATCTCGCCCTCGTGCCCGTCCATCAGTCCGTAATCGGGTGGCATCTCGCCCTCGTGCCCGTCCATCAGTCCGTCATCGGGTGGCATCTCGCCCTCGTGCCCGTCCATCAGTCCGTCATCGGGTGGCATCTCGCCCTCGTGTCCGTCCATCAGTCCGTCATCGGGTGGTATCTCGCCCTCGTGCCCGTCCATCAGTCCGTCATTGGGTGGCATCTCGCCCTCGTGCCCGTCCATCAGTCCGTCATCGGGTGGCATCTCGCCCTCGTGTCCGTCCATCAGTCCGTCATCGGGTGGTATCTCGCCCTCGTGCCCGTCCATCAGTCCGTCATCGGGTAGTAGTTCGCCCTCGTGCCCGTCCATCAGTCCGTCATCGGGTGGCATCTCGCCCTCGTGTCCGTTTATCAGTCCGTCATCGGGTGGCATCTCGCCCTCGTGTCCGTCCATCAGTCCGTCATCGGGTGGCATCTCGCCCTCGTGTCCGTTCATCAGTCCGTCATCGGGTGGTATCTTGCCCTCGTGCCCATCCGCCTCCATCGCTTTCCCCAACAAGATTGATTGAACCGTCGCATATGTAGTTGAACCAAATATTATTTTAATTATGTATACGAAAATGGACTTCGTTGCCTAAGATGTAATATGTTAAGTTAAATGAAGGTACACTGCATACTCAAAGAAAAAGATAAAGTTGTACTGCTCCGATTTGAAATGCTATGAAGCTACGTTTTCATAATTATAATTTATTAATACTATTTCTAATATCAATAACTATATAAGGTGATTGTAAATTTGAATTATTGAATTCCACTTAATCTGTTTCTGCATAAAGGATAAAACCCTCTAGTCTCAAAATTAGTTAGGTATAATTTTATTCTGAAAATTAAAATTATTACTTACGAATTATTTTTAGTCATATTTACATACCGATTAATAGTATTTTTTTAATTAATAGTCATACTGTTTTGTTCACTAAACGAATTCGACAGTGATGTTGACTTCAAACTGAATGAACATATTTCAATTGTTGTTAAAAAAGATTGATATTAACATTTTTTAATCAGCCTCATATATCAATAAACTTGATAATAATTATTCATTAAGAGAAGATATTGTAATTTTTCCTAACTGTAATAGTGATAATATAAAGAAAATGGTTTTTACTAGTGAAATTTAAACCGTGATTACCTAATAAGGCAGTTTTTATCGTGAATGAGTGGCAATCTCAAATATCTTTTCTAGATCATGAAGATCTCCTAAAAGAAAAGTTAGTGTTGATCTCAAATCTTAGGTACTCCTTGAATTTACTTAGAACTCTTTATACTGTACAAGTATACGAAATCTATGACACATTTTAGACTTTATATGGTATTTGAAGAAAACTGCGTGTGGTTCAAGTGGAAGGCGAGATGAGCGATGAGCGATGAGTGATGAGCTGAGTACACACACTCGGAAGCGGTCGGCGCAGACCGAGATAGCGACTCTGACTGATGGCTGATGGCGGTTCGGCTGCCTCTCTCTTCCTCTCACCCCTTTTACTTCTCATACTATGTTTATTTTCTAAACAGGTAGTATTTATTATCTATATTACTAAAAGAATTTCTGGGATATTGTACAGAGCAAATCGACCACTAGAAATAAATTTGTCTACATATATTAGCGAATTTCCCCTACAGGGAAGAAGCTATTACCGTTGGTCTCATGGTAAGACCTAAGCCCGAGACCATGATAACTTTTCGTTTTGGGGCCACCAGAAGCAAAAAACACCATTCGTTCGAATTTTTAGATCTCTCTCTCTCTCTCTCTCTCTCTCTCTCTCTCTCTCTCTCTCTCTTTCTCTCTCTCTCTCTCTCTTATATATATATATATATATATATATATGTGTGTGTGTGTCTGTTAGCACGATAGCGGCCGTAAAAATGGTCCAATCTTAATGAAAATTGGTACAGACGTGTAAAGTAGTAATAAGAATATAAGAATATAAGAATATAAGAATATTTATT